>JAHDVF020000099.1:0-600000 GCA_022606425.2 Lepidostoma basale
TAAATGAAAATGTCTGTCTTCTAGAAATTTTATTATATTTAAGATAGAATGACATGTTTCGCCCGTTAAAGACATGTGATAATTAAATAGTCCATTGTTTTGGCCGAAACACTACAATACTTTAACATTATAAACTTTTAAATTAAAAAAACTTTGTATTTTTCTTTTTCTTTTTTATGTACTTTGTATACACAACACAAAATGTTTAAACAAATTTAAATTAAATATCAAACATGTTTCGGACAACCCGGTCCTTCCTCAGTGATATTATAAAGATATTTAAAATATTATAAAATTGTTTACAAATATGATCAGTTTTGTCAGATGTTAAAAGATTTACTTTGTTTTATGTATCGCAATTGTATTTTTATTTTACGCGACAGTTGTTTCTTCAACCTATGTTGACATCATCAGGTGTCAACATAGGTTGACGAAACACCTGTCGCGTAAAATAAAAATAAAATTGTGATACATAAAACAAAGTTTTTTTTTTAAATTAAACAGTTTACATATGACAATACCTTTGAAGGGCGGAACATGTCATTCCATCTGAAACGTGTTAACGTTTTTTATTGTTACTTTTAATTTATGCTATAGTTTAGAAGGCTTTAACACTGTGGAATTCCATGATACATTTTTATGAATTAAAACATTGTTTTTTACACCTTTAAGTTTATTTTTCTCGATATGTTTCGATAGACAAGGATCGGGCTCCAACAGTTTGCTGCACTACTTGTTCCAGTGACTTGATCAAATAGCTCAAAGGTACCCGTTGAAACGTACCTCCTCGGTTAGCACGGAGAGCATGGTTTTTAATCCTCAGGGTGGTAATCGTGAGATTCTTTTCGGTATATTATTCGATTCAGGGACGGGTGTAAATATAAAGACAGTTACATGGGATACATTAAGGTTTATTATCTAGTTAACATTATAACAATAATCCAGAGGCTAGGGATGTCGTACGAATACATAAAAAGGCACATGATGAAATAATGAAGAGGCCTCGATGGCGTGCTCGTCAGGACATCGACCGGCGACGTCGTCCGTAGACGTTATCAGCGACGCTGACCAGAAGATGGTGGGTCAGCAAATCAATATTTAGAGCGTCACCTGGCAGACACGAGGTTCCCTAACCTGTTGGTGCTGTCTGAAGCGGCGTGAAGAAGTGGTCCTCGCAGTTCCGCATGGTGGTGAGGTCAACCACGTTGTCGGGACATGATGTGCGACAACACGTGGGCGGCAATTTCGGGAGCAGAGGATGGCTCGGACCGTGGCGGAGGGAATCAATCGCAGACACGCGGACACATGACGCACATGTGTAACCAATGTGCGGTCTTCGATATGGATATTATTATTAGTATTCTACCTGATATGATGGGAGAAAGGCTGAACCATTGCTGGTCCAGCCGGATGCAAACGGATTAACGTTTCTCCTACATCGTGGTGGTAACTGGGCACTGGCGAAAAACACAAGATGGCGGCCTACCCGCAACGGCTGACTGGAGGGAAGTGACGGGCTTCTGCCTCGAAGCATAGAGTACCGAAAAAGCAGTGTTACCAATTGGGAAGGCGGCGGTGGCTCACAGGGCGGAAACAGGAGAAGTTGGAAATAAATTTCGAAGAGGTACTTAACTGGGGAGAATTGGGGCGAATTCAGTGGCCGAAGAAATCGTAATGATGTACCATTACACTCGCTCTTATGTGGAATAATAAAAAAATAATAAAAAAAAGCTCCTTCAGTGAATGGCATACAAAAGTTGCAGGTAGATAAAAATTCTAGAAGGTGACAGTTTGGACAATTGAGAAATACAAAGACAGCCTATTTAAAAGTACCAATCAGATTCACAAGCTTAAAAAAAAATGATCATTATTATACACATGGGAGACAGGTTTATGTCCTAAAAGGTGGCAGTTAGTTTGACATATTACAAATTGTAAGGATAAAAAAAAAAAAAATTATAGTTTAGTTCAGAAAATTAAGGATCATTAAACACAGGAGAGACAAGTTTAAGTCCTAGGTGGCAGTTAGTTTGACATATTACAAATTGTTAAGTGGAAAAAAAAATACAAATTATAGTTTAGTTCAGAAGATTAAGGATCATTAAACACAGGAGAGGCAGGTTTAAGTCTTAGGTAGCAGTTAGTTTGACATATTACAAATTGTTAAGTTAAAAAAAATACAAATTACAGTTCAGGTAAAAACACAAATGCAGTTAAGTTATAAATACAAAAATTTATCATTGTTTTAAAGTTTCCACAGCACAAAAGAGACAATTGTTTTTTTTTTTCCTTTGCAGGTAAATAGCACTCACTGATTCTAAAAGGAGAAGGGGTTAGGGTCTTGAGGTAAATTATTGTTGGACATCTCTAGCCTAGATGATAGATTATAAAGAAAAACAGTTACAACAATATTATGTGTTCAGTCACCAGTAAAAACAAAAATTTAAATTACATACAGCAGAGGCATGTCCGTTTACATATTATGAGGCTGTATACCTATAGTGTTGCTTTGTATTAGGGTCTAGCTCCCTTTCGCCTCGGATAATAAGGCACATCTACATATTCTAAGGCTGTATACCTATAGCGTTGCTTTTTATTAGGGTCTGGCTCCCTTTCGCCTCGGAAAATAAGGCACATCTACATATTCTAAGGCTGTATACCTATAGCGTTCTGACTCCTTCTATTCTCTACAAAAACAAACTCTACAGGTGACTGAAACAACATATATACCTACAACATTTTAAAACATATAATGGACGTTATTGTTCAGGTGAATCGGAGAAGTGAACTCAATCGTAAAAGTGATTACCAATCCAATATGCAACACCTTTAACCGACTCACGACCCAAAACACACATGAACATATATAACAATCAATGATAAGTAAAAAAATCTAAGTTATAAAGAAAATGGTGTTACCATATTTATATATTTAAACAATTGGCACATACAAAAATTGTATGTGGAGAAAAATTCTGTTCTGGTGAGATGGAAAAGTTCATAACATTATAAGTGATGGACAATCTGGTATTCCACACAAATAAAATAAGTTTTTATCCATCCAGAACACACAAGAACAAATGTATATAGCAATGAAAGATAATTAAAAAAAAAACTAAGTATAAAAAAAATGGTGTTACAATATTTATAAATTTAGACAATTGGCACATACAAAAATTGTATGTCAATGAAATTTCTGTTCTGCTGAGATGGAAAAGTTCATAACATTATAAGTGATGGACAATTCAGTATTCCACACAAATAAAGGAAGCCTAATCCACCCAGAACATACAAGAAGATGGAACATTCAAGTAGGAAGGGAAAATAAAACCAAACCATAATACAAATGAGTTTGTAGGTCTATCAAGTTTCTCTAGCATTCGGGAGATTTACATTTATTCATTCATTCTATTAATTCATGCATCTTCTTTTAAAGCGCTTCTAACATAACTAGACCAAGTGGAGAATGGGGGCAGTTTATTCTTCATCAGACACTTATTCATACATACCATTACACAATAGACACTACAAACGCAAGTAAGATAGAAATTGGGACGCCACTAGATTTTCACCAGCTAAATCTAGAAAGTATACGTGTTTAGTGAATTTAATTACTGATTTATATTCATTTGGACGCCACTAAGTTTTGAGTTGAACTTAGAAACTATTCACACTTGACAGTGTACTATTATTGTCAGTTCAGATAGTTATTGTGTTGTAAACATATTATTTTTACAGCACGAGGATGACAGAAGTTTTATTATTGAATGTTATTTACAACTAGTATAAAAAATTAAGGTTATTACAATTAAGTGAATACTTGGTCAGATAGAATATTAACAAAAATATATACTCATGATATTGCGACTTTGCTAGCCACAGTTGAGAGACGAGAGAAAATTTAATAACGATTACCATGCGGGATAAGAAGGAAATGTGCGAAATACTATGAATTTCCCTTATGCCAAAGTGCAAGCGTACTGACAGTTATTTCGATCAACCGGTTCACGCGCGAAGCGTTTGAAATTTGAGAATGAAATACGCGGCGGATACACGCGCTGAGTACATGTGTACCGAAAGGAAGATCGACGCATGCGCATGTGGAAATAATTCGATAAATTTGAAATTACGATCTTTACAAAAGGATACAAGCGGGAAGATTACTTAAACATTTGAATGTAAAGATTTATGAATTTTGCATGGTAGAACTTGAAATCGTATGCAGTAATATATGATACGGATACCTAAATTTACACGAGTCCTAAATCGAATAATAACACCGAAATGCCACACGTTTGGGGCGCCAGTGAAACGTACCTCCTCGGTTAGCACGGAGAGCATGGTTTTTAATCCTCAGGGTGGTAATCGTGAGATTCTTTTCGGTATATTATTCGATTCAGGGACGGGTGTAAATATAAAGACAGTTACATGGGATACATTAAGGTTTATTATCTAGTTAACATTATAACAATAATCCAGAGGCTAGGGATGTCGTACGAATACATAAAAAAAGGCACATGATGGAAGAATGAAGAGGCTGTTTGAGGTGATTCCTCGATGGCGTGCTCGTCAGGACATCGACCGGCGACGTCGTCCGTAGACGTTATCAGCGACGCTGACCAGAAGATGGTGGGTCAGCAAATCAATATTTAGAGCGTCACCTGGCAGACACGAGGTTCCCTAACCTGTTGGTGCTGTCTGAAGCGGCGTGAAGAAGTGGTCCTCGCAGTTCCGCATGGTGGTGAGGTCAACCACGTTGTCGGGACATGATGTGCGACAACACGTGGGCGGCAATTTCGGGAGCAGAGGATGGCTCGGACCGTGGCGGAGGGAATCAATCGCAGACACGCGGACACATGACGCACATGTGGAACCAATATGCGGTCTTCGATATGGATATTATTATTAGTATTCTACCTGATATGATGGGAGAAAGGCTGAACCATTGCTGGTCCAGCCGGATGCAAACGGATTAACGTTTCTCCTACATCGTGGTGGTAACTGGGCACTGGCGAAAAAACACAAGATGGCGGCCTACCCGCAATGGCTGACTAGAGGGAAGTGACGGGCTTCTGCCTCGAAGCATAGAGTACCGAAAAAGCAGTGTTACCAATTGGGAAGGCGGCGGTGGCTCACAGGGCGGAAACAGGAGAAGTTGGAAATAAATTTCGAAAAGGTACTTAACTGGGGAGAATTGGGGCGAATTCAGTGGCCGAAGAAATCGTAATGATGTACCATTACACCGTAAATCAATGCCATTTGCTGTGTTCATAGTTTGGTGTAAACCTCACTGTCATCTCACAGATTGTTACATTTGTATGAATTCCACCACCGGGTTCTCTAGCAAAGTTATCATACAGTTCAGTACATTCTCATTACAAACCCAGTGCCCCCAAAAACCTACACTCTAGAGCCTGAAACTGATTTGAAAGACTTTGAGCCACAGCCTGGACAATTAAATGATATGTTCATCGATGATGAAGAGTGTTCGGCCGATTCAGCTCATTGACAACCTCATCTTGTTACTCAGTCGGAATTGAATGATCTCGTCAGGGATTTGGAGTATCCTAAGAGTAAATCTCAACTTCTTGGATATCGATTTTAGCAGTGGAATCTATTAGAAAAGAGCGAAGAAATGGGTGAGGTCATATTCGGATTCAGGAGGTTATTTTACATAAGAATCAGCAGGAATGGTGTCAGGACAGATTTTTTTTGCCGATCAGTGTAATCAAATGTCATTGTCTATTATTTTGGCTGAAACACTATGATACTTCAACATTATTACTTTTAAATTTTAAAATACTGTTATAACATCACAATTTCTTTTTATTCACTGAGAGTGTCGCGACAGCTGTTTCGCCAACCGATGTTGGCATCTCAGTGAATAAAAAGAAATTGTGATATTAAAACAATGTTTTAAATTTTAACAGTAAAAATGTTATTGTCATTGATGCAAATAACATTTGAGAATGCGAAAGACAGGCAAAACGTTGTTGGAACAATGATGGTTTTGTCCAGTGCGATTTGTGATGGTTGTTAATTGTTTAACGGAGAAAAAAATCGTATTGCGATTATGTAGTCGTCAAACAATTGTAAAAACACAAATAAAATAAAAACAAACGAGATCAGATCAATATCCGCATTCAGTTCATTTACAGTCCGTTCATTATTTATTTTTCGAAAAGTTTTTAAAGTTGTTAGTGCCCTTAGAGAACTCGAATTGTTTGATAACATTATTTTAGGGTTGGAAGCAAATGAAGTAAATGGGGTGTCGCTCCCTCCTAAGTGAGAAAAACGATTTATTTAATTCCTACAAGAAAAATATGAATTTTTATAAATGCACGGAAATTCTCTCCCTTTAGACTCTAGGGCATGAATTATGCTCAAATTTTTTTTTATCAAATTAGTTACTCCGGAAAGCTCTTTCGCGGATTCGAACCCTTTAGCCGACTACGGTAATGTATTTCTGGCTGTCCAATTTATCAAGTCTAACAAAATAGAAAATGGACCATATTTTAGGAAACAACATCGCTTACAAGTGACTTCGAGATTCGGAGGGAAAATGAATTTCTGCCGTTCCTTCGCGTCAGGGAGGGACGTATATTAATCAAATACCGAATACTCCGGCCCTTTGATGCGGCCCTTGTATTTTCTTATTATTTTTGATAAGATAATAGACTCACTATAAATATTTAAATAAAAGAAAAAGAGTTTATAAGATAATCAAATGACTTTACTGAAATCTCTTGATGGAAGTTGATGCCAGAGAGCCTGGCAAAACCGGTCACTGTTGAAATAAATAGAAAAGTGGTAGTAGTTAAAAGACATTGTCTTATTTAATTATTATTTAAAAACAGTTTATTTTAATGGGGTGTTCTAGTCTAGACGCCTGAAATTTATGTGTTTTTTTGGACGCTATAAAATAAAAATGATAAATATTTTTAGAACCCGTTTCTTCATTAATTATTTGTTGATATTTCAACAATATAAAAAAAAAATCCAAAAGATGCAGGCCGGCAAAGTCGGGGATCACAAAAAAATAGTACGTTTTAGTTGGCAGGATTCCAGTTCTTTCAGTGATTAACTACTTACTTACTACTTACTAACCATCACGCCGTCTCCCCGAAAGGGTAGGCAGAAATAATGGACTGCCACACTTTAATTGATGCGGCACCCCATCCTTCAAAATTAAAAAAGGATCCCTGAGATGGTTTGGACATATGGAACGAATGGATGGGAGTACAATGGTTAAAAAGTTGTACACAAGCAGCGTGAGTGGAAAAAAAAGCCGAGGACGACCGAGGAAAACATGGCATGACCAAATTAATCAATTACTAAAAGGCGGCCACATTCGAAGTCAGAATAATCGACGTGCGTGCATTGTACGATGTATGAATGTAGAGAAATCCCGAGATGTATGCCAGGACAGGCCATTGTGGCGATCCATCCTCTCTACCTACCCCTCCGGGGAAATGGCGTGATGGTTAGTTAGTTTTTTAAATGTTATATTTAATAATATTAATGCGAGTTTACACAAAATTATTACAAACATAAAAAAAAACTAAAGGGGAAATTATAAAATTTTTCAATGTAATGTTGTAATATTTACATTCATAGCCCATGAAATGTAGAGATGACACAAAAACATATTAAATTATTAACACCGCCCGTTTCATAGTACAGTCGAAATCCGTTAAGAGCTTGTAGCGGTCGCACTAGGGCCTCTGTAATACTCTCGCAGCATTAGCTAAGATCAGTGGTCGGCAAATTCATTTTCTTCAAATAGCTAAGTATCAGTATTATAATAAAACCATTGACGTTTCTTTTAAGGATTAATTTTATCTTAATAAAGACCAAGATGTAAATTATTTGGAAACAGAATATGGCAGACGAGGCATTAACAGGACTTATGACCTGTCATTGGTTGGGTTAAGCGATCACTTTATGTTTAACAACATTCACCATTCCGCCTTTCTTACGACACCACGTCTGACAAATTTTTGGAACTTGCATATGAGGGTATTATTTGCAAACCCGGCAAACTCCACCAACAATCAAAAGTAAGAAGATATGAATTGGGTCTTATTCATAATACATTTGCACACAATTTTTATTGATTTTCAGTTTCAAATTCGGCTTCATTCTGAAGAATTTTGCTATTAAAATATAGGGTTTGTTGCAAACATGGCAACCTCCACTTGAGTGTTGCAAAGCTGATAAAACTCCAAAATGAAATTCTTTATTTTACATTAATTATCAACATAATGATGATTATTTCATTGGTGATTACTTTTAAAATACTAACTGGTTGAGATGAAAAAAATAAATATCGTAAAAAAGCGCATTTTATTAGCGTATTAGTTTTTTTACGATTTACTCAAAACATCTAATGATGGAGTTTGCCAGGTTTGCAACTAATACCCTCATATATGTTCATATATAATTTTTTAAACAACTTCACTGTTGGTAGGTCCATCTACACTAGCGCCATCTATTAAGATAATATGTAAGCATTAAGCAGAAAATCATGATTAACAAAAAAGTCCGGATCGTCCAGCTGACGATCTAAAAGAACATTATGTGTTCAATTATTTTTATTTTATATCATTGTATTTTATGTAATTTGTTTTAGCGAAGAGAGGAGGATGGAGTGCCGCATCAATTAAAGTGTCGCAGTCAATTCTTTCTGATTATTATAAAATGATTAACCCGCAATGGGTAAAAATACAGAATTAGTCTACAAGTATTTGAATACAAAAAAAACAATTTATTTTAAGAGTAAATTTCTTTACAAAAAGCCTATTTTTGATATCGGTAAAAACTAGGCTATTATTTTTCTTCAAACCAATTTTTGACGATCTGTGACACAGGAATCATGTCTACTGGGATGATGAGTTCCAACTGTTCTCCATCTCTTAGTCCAGGTCTTCCAGGTGGATTCTGGTAACATGGTCCTTCCAGTATTTTTTTCTGGATATACTCCATCAAACGATATATTATTTTTCTTGTGTCTGCGTTACGAACACGATCTCGGAGAGTTTTTCAAGTAATGGATCTTTGGATCTTTATATCAGATGTTCTTAGCAGACCCCTGGTTCGCAGAGTGTCGGCCCGCGTCTCTACAGCATACATCATGTCTTCTAAATCATGACCTAACTGTCAATAACTAGGTTCGCTGAACACAATTTTATTTTATTTTATTTATTGATAAGTTAATTTTTTACTAAAATTAAAAAAAAACTCACAATATGATCGATGCCATTACAATTCCTTGAAGAGTTTAGGAAAAAATATTTTTTGATTGCGGTATTTAATTTCATGCACGATTCCAGGTTTCCATCAATAAGACTGATTAGATTTAAATATTTTCTTAGTCTCCGTTTAGAACTTTGGTCTTTTCCTGTAGTGAGGCTGGCCTCTTTTGGGATGTTGACTCCCAGTTATCTATCCATCTCTTTGGCAATCTTCCGGAGGAACGGTAGCCAACAGGAATCTGATGCGCCACAACGTGTGGGATTCTAGAGGGATCCATCATTTGCACGTGCAGATTCCAGTATCTTCTGCCTTGTCTGCCCTGTCTTACGATGTCTTCCGCCTTGCGGATTTCGCGGATAACCATGTTCGTTACCCTATATTGAAGGGTCTAACCTGCTATTATCTTCAGCTATCATCCTCAGCGTCCGCATCTCTGCCACCCGCTTTTAAGACTTCGTTTTTGTGATATCCACTATAGTCTCAATGCTTTGTGTCAGCTTAGGCCTTACGCAGGTTTTTTTAAATTTTGATTTTACTGTCAGTTCGCATATACTTATTCTTTCATATAGTCTCCTTGAGACAACCTGATATCATATAATTCTTCTTCTACTTCTTCTCTGGCGCTACAACCCTTGGTGGGTCTTAGCCCCCTCCAAGAAACATCTCTATCCCGTCCTGTATCTGGCCGCTACCTTCCAGTCTTACTGCTCCAGGACCCGACAGTCTGCCACGGCACCATCCAACCATTGCAGTCTCGGCCTGCGGATGCTTTTTTACCCTACTGGATTGTCAAACAACACTCATTTGGGGAGCTCCAGGTTAGCGCAGTCTGTTCATCTTTATATACTTGACCACGCTGACGTCCTGGTATAGATTGTAGAGCTTCGTGTTGATATCATATACATTGACCTTCGTGCCAGAGTGGTAAGAGCTCTGACTTCCACACCGAAGGTCCCTGGTTCAATTCCAGGCGATGGCAGAATGGTCATACTGTCTTTGGTCTGGTCTAGAATTCACGTGACAATAAAATGACGATAGGTCACCTACCTATCACATGTCATGAGAATCAATATGATAGCTTTACACTTTACATCATATTGGTTCGCGCTGTAATTATGTAAAGAGCCCATTATGTCCTGTGACAGTACTCCTGTACTAATGGCTCATGGACAATGACTCTCAAAGAACTGTAAAATTAAAAATTACAATACATTTTAGACATGGCTTTCGTGCAAAATCCTCAATTGGCTCGCTAACCACAGTTTGCGGACCACTGGCTTAGATAATAAGAGAACTTTTACTGTAATACAACAGTAAACACGCCACGACTAAGCACATTCCTTATGCTATTTTTATTTCTCCTTTACGTCCCCATTCCTGTTTTATTCCCCGACCAACAGGGTCGCTTTTTGACTATTATCCCTTGAAACAGTTTAGCCTATCCCCGAGGCTGTAAAAGGGCTCTTATTCTGCAACTAAATATTACGAACTACGAGTATTCAGATAAATTAAAATATTCCTTTTATATACCCTTTGTATTTTGGTTTCATAATTGAATAATCTTTTAAATATTTAACAACTAACTAACCATCATGCCATTTCTCTGGAGGGGTAGGCAGGAAGGATGGACCGCCATACTGTTCTGTCCTGACATACCTCTCTAGCTTTCTCTAAATTCATACATCGTAATATGCATGAATTCGAATGTGGCCGCATTTTATTAAAGTATTTAACTAACTAACTAACCATCACGCAGTCTCCCCGAAGGGGTAGACAGAAAGAATGGACTGCCAAACTTAAACTGCCACACTTGGATTGATTGCGAACCTCTTCGCCACCAATACGCATCTCCCGCGCATACGTCGATCGTACAACGACCACAAAGTAAATCTAAAACAAATGATATAAAATAAAATAACCAAATAAAAATTTAAATAATGCACAATGTTGTTTATAATGGAATATATGAGTGGAATATATGAATCAAATGATTATATGAGTATGAACAGTCAAAAACCAGGATGTCATCATGAAAGAGTACGAGAATATTTTGACCATAAAATAGCGAGACAGGAATACTTCGATTCTCTCTGAAAGTAATTCAAAATACACACGATGCGCATGCCTAAGAACGTCTACATTATTTTGAAATTTGTTCTGATAATTGTTGTATGACAGTAGTGTAGAAAACAAAGGATGTATATATAAACACTTTCATTTGAGTGCTCACAATGCTTTGGCAAGGTGAAACAAATTTGTAACTAGTGTTTATATATTTTTATATATGAATCACGGTAAAACCGAATAAGCAATAGCGTTTTCATTACATATTTTATAATGGAGTTTTACAAAATAAAAACCTCAGCCATCAATAAATTTGAAACAATTTATTGAAAGTTTAGGCATTAACACTGTGGAATTCCAGTGTAAAACACTTTGTGAAATTTAATAATAACTTTGTATATTATCCACTAAAATTTTTGAAGTCACGACATGTTAAATTCAAATGCATTGTTCATTTGTTTTGATCCGATTTTTAAATGCGTTTTTTGTAAGTCTTTCTTTCTTTAGTTTTTTTATTATATATTAACACCTGTAGACGGAAAATTTAAATGTATCGTTCCTTTGTATCGATTTTTAATGTTTTTTTATTAGTCTTTCCTTGTTTTGTTTTTTGTTATATTTTTACACCTAAAGATGAAGGTCTCCTCCGAAACATGTCCTGTTTTTTTTTAATATTTAAGTGGATAATAAACAATGTTATTTTTCGATTTCCGAATATAAAACATTTGAAGAAATTATTATTTTAAAGATTAATTGTATCTCAATAGAGACTAAGATGCAAATTGGAAACAGAACATGGTGATCGAGGCGTTTACAGGACTTATGACCTGTCATTGGTTGGGTAAGCGCACGCTTTATGTAATACAACCCACCCCATTCTGCCCTTCTTATGACCACCACGTCAAATTTTTGGAAGATCTATATATGCTACAATGTAGGACCGCACTTCACATTTTTAAGTTCAATCTACATTAGCGCCATTTATTAAGATTTGATTAAGCATTAAGCAGAATATCTTTATTAACGCAATGTGAAAGGCTACCGCCATTAACATACTTTGCTAGATAACGTCTCGAGATGTCTCTCCAATTTTTATAATTAATCCTTAAAAATGATAACCCGCAATGGATAAAATCCAGTATTCGTCTACAAGTATTTGTTATTATTCAAAATGTTATTATATAAAAGCCTCTTCACGTCAAATCCGATAGTAAAGCTTTGAAAAACTAAAGGTTTAGAAATAAATTGTTGAGACAACTAGTTTTCACAGAGATAGAGCCATTCGTAACAGTTTCTGAGAGAATAAATTAGCTGTCATGAAAATGTCACATATATGTTTTCTTGAAATCGCCTAACATCTCAGAGCAATACACATAATGTGTCAAAGTCACCTAAGCGACCTTTTTTCGTTACTCGCCTACAACGATATAAAAGTCGAATATTGCATAATTTATTAGGTAATTCATCTTATAACAGCGTAACCACGTAGTGCGCTTATAATATAATATATAATATCGAATTTAATAACAACTATAACAATTTACTTCAGATATCGAATGGATGAAGCTCAGCTCGAAAGAACGGTGACGTCCATGGATCTGGGGGTGTTGTTCGATGCTCGCTTGTCGTTTAGTCTTCACATAACTTCACTATGTAATAGCTCCCTCAAAATGATTGGTTTTTTCATTAGAAACGCCAAAATCTTTCGTAATATTCAGGTGCTGAAGCTGCTTTATAACTCTCTGGTGAGAAGTCGGTTGGAATTTAGTTCCATTATCTGGGCGTCGCATGAGGTTCGATATTCGCTGATGGTGGAGAGGGTGCAGAAAAAAGTCTGCGTTACCTCTATCTTAGAGAGTTATGATATTACCCGTGGCTCTTTCCGACTGATTTCTTGCTAGGGATGCTAGGCTACCAGTCACTCGAGAGGAGACGAGGCATTCACTTGGGTGTTCACTTCTTTCGACTGATAGGCGGTTGTACATACAACTCAGAAATTCTGCGTGATGTAGGTCTGTTCGTCCCTGATAATTATCTTCGACAAAGGGGCCATAGCCAGAACCAACCTACCGGTAGGTAGAGCAATATCTTTGCTAAATCGTATCATCTCGTAGTTTAAAGTATTTTTTTATAGTCTGGCTCACCTGGGGGAAGCACTCTCCTTATTATAATTGTATATTCATTTTATTAAATTGTTATGTATCTTATGTTTCTCGCTCTTTTATTATTTTATTATGATTAACTTATTATTGTGTATCTCCAACTTGTATCCTTAGTGTATTGGAAAATAATTATGTAATGCTTAGGATATATTTAAATAAATAAATGAAATGAATAATAATATATGATACCATCGCAAGCAAAAGCATGTCCTAAAAATGAAAGATGGCTGTACACAGAGGGGTGTTCTTTACCAACTCTTATAAATTAGGTCTCGCATTGTATTTCTGAAGTCCAAAATTTTCAGTGTTTCTAATATTTTAATTCTTATTTTATTTACCTATGACGTATTTATTTCTAATATTATATATTTTGAAATTTCCTTTATTTTTCTTGTATTTACATATACCTCTACCTTTAACCTTTTAAATGCCTGGAGGTTTCAATATGGCCGACTTTTTTACGATAATTTTTTAATTTTTTTTTGAAAAATCAAAACCTTCTAAAAACACATGTTTTTGAAATGTATTATAAGTACATATTAAGACTTACCATATAAATAATCCGTGCTTCGTTTATGCCTTCATTTATCGAAAAAAAAAACTTTAATTCTCCCAAAACGATAGGGTTGCCACATAATTCATCGTTATAAATGAAATCAAACACGACAAATATGAACACGAAGTTCAACTAATAAGGATTTCTGTAATTCCCGAATAAATATATTTCTAGAGCGCAAGTGTATGACGAATGTCAACCGTGCATAGTGACGGATTTTGATTGACCAACTAAGCTTTATTTTTAAATCAATGTAATATCGATAATTCCTGACAATATGTTGCCTTTTATTATTTCAACATGGTGGCAAGAGACGTTACTATAGATTTAAAATATTATATAATTTAAAACAGTGAAACTTGGATAGATATTCAGTGTTGAAGTACCGCAAGAATCTGAAGAATCGCAAGTCCCCTGTTAAAGATGATATATAGAATAAGATGATAATCTATGTGGGAAATAAATTAACTACAGAAATTCACAAACGGTTCAATAAAATTCTGAAGAATTCTAAAATTCCACAAGATTGGCACACTAGTATTACTAACTAACTAACTAACTTACCATCACACCGTCTCCCCGGAGGGGTAGGCAGAAAGAATGGAACGCCACACTGTTCTGTCCTCACATACGTCTCTCGCTTCCTCTACATTCATACATCTTGTCATGCATGCACGTCGATTTTTCCGACTCCTCACGTGACCGACATTCAATATTTGATTGATTTGATCGTGCCACGTTTTTCTCGGCCTTCCTCTATTTCTAGCTCCGTTCACGCCGTTTACATTTACCTTCTTAACCATTCTGTCTTCACTCATTCTTTCCATGTGTCCAAACCATCTTAATGACCCTTTCCTTATTTTGTTCATAACACTTTCATTCGCACCACATTCACTTCTTATACTTGCATTTGTCACTCTATCATATACAGATTTGCCACACATTCGTCTTAGAGATCTCATTTCTACTGCATTTATTCTACTTTCATCCTTCTTTTGCCAGTTCCATGCTTCACTTCCATACATAAGGGTCGGCACAAGAACACCATTGTGCACTGCCATCTTGGCTTTTTTGGATAGGCTTTTGTTTGCGATGACAACTTTAAGTGCACCATTTATTATGTTGCCTGCCCCAACCCTTCTTTCAATATCCTTCTCCACCCTCCCATCCTTTGTAAACATACTTCCTAAATAAACAAATTCATCCACTTGTTCCAGATTTTTACCGTTTACACTAATGTTGCAGACTGTCATGCTTCCTTCTTTTTCGAAAATCATTACCTTAGACTTATTCACATTCATCATCAAATCGTATCGCTTGCATACCTCACCGTATCGCTTGCATATAGTACCACTAGTATAACAATACCTATATTTAAGAAAGGAATCAAAAACACCCCGAGAACCATAAATATATTTCATTTCTAAGTTCGATGATAAAATTGTTTACAGCAATACTGAAATAAAAACACGCGATTGCAGACAGGGAAGAACAGCAAGGATTTAGAAAAAAACAGATCTACAACTGAAGCAATATTCATCATAATACAGATCAAGGAGAAATCGATAGAATACAACAAACCATCACATATGTGTTTCATTGACTTGACTAAGGCGTTTGATAGAGTATTGCTAAAAGACATTATCAAAATCCTTTTGGAAAGAGGTATATCACCATATATAATAAAAACAATACAAGACCTTCACACTAATGGTAAAATGATCATTAAAGCAGATGGTGAGCTCTCTAGGGAGATACCTGCTATATCAGGAATAAGACAGGGCGACAGTCTCAGTCCGTTCCTTTTTAACCTCATCATGGGCAAGATCATAGAGGAGGTCGCATTTCTTAACCTTGGATATAGGATGGGAGAAAAGCTCATCAGTTTGGTACGCTATGCTGACGATAAAACAATACTGGCAGAAAGTGAAGATAATCTACAACAAATGCTTTATAGGTTCCATCCAAAAGTATAATATGATGATATCCGTCGCCAATACAAAATGTCTTACAATACCCAGAGAGCTTCTCAGATGCAAACTGATTGTAGACGATAAACCCATAGAATAGATATCTGGGTGTGGAGATATCTAGTTGCAGCGATCTATATAATGAAGTAAAAAAACAGACTGATAAAGCAGTATTCATCTCCGGATGCCTGAGGGACACTGTCTGGGACAATAAGCATATATGCTAGTGGAAAGCAAAGTTAGAATTTATTACTAACGGAATCGAAGCAAGTGCGGGAACTTTCAGAACCAAACATCTCTTAGGAGCAGTATAAATGAGAACATGACCTATGACCTATTGTGGTGAGAACCCTTTGAGATAGGATACACAATGAAGAAATTTGCAAATCTGCAAAATTGAAGACATAGTGACATGAAATAGGCAGAAACGATGATTCTGGAAGTACCACATTGAGGGAATGGATCCAGCAAGAATTCCTCAGATCGTGTAGCACGAAACTCCAGAGGGCCGTCGACCACCAGGACGACCGCCAAAGAGATGGAGAGAAGGCTGGTCGTCTTTATCACGGGAAGAAATCCTGCATAAACAGATCGCAAGATCTATAATCAGAAGAAGAAGAAGAAGTACCGCTTCTATAGACGTAAAATTGTATGGTCGGCCTCCCGTGTACGGAATTATAGATCGACTACTTCTGGCGTAGAACCAGTCAAAATAATAAACGTTATTTTAAGGGGATGAAGAAAAACGAAAAAAAGTATACCCAAATAAATGTAGTGTTAAAGTTTTACTAAATTAAATATTTACATTGTAACATTTATAATGAAATTAAACATGAAAAAATATTTACAAATTTACGATTAAATATAAAAGTAAACATAAATTTACATAAACATCTTCGAATCTATGTACAAAGGAAAATATTTTTTTGGATTCAAACCGACAGAACCAGAAAATAAAAATAAACAAATCGAGATACGTTGTGTTTGATTTCAAAACACGAAATTGGTCATGTGTTATAAAGAAAACAACAAAGAAGGAAAATTTGTATTTTTTCCCTCATATTATTTGATGTAATTTCCCTAAGGTTCTACAAACATTTTGAATTTTTTACCTCAACAAATGTCTGCATTTTCATTTCCACACACACACACACACACGTGTTGTAACAAATAACATTTGAATTATGAAAAAATATTAATTTTCTTTACTGGAAACAAGAATTTTTCATTGAAAGCAAAAATGGCCGTTCACGGTGGAGTTCTGATTCCAACCCTTATGTATGTAAGCAAAGCATGGAACTGATGGACTTCTTCTGTCAGTTCAGCTGAGAGCAGAATAAATGCAGTTAAGATGAAGTCCCTAAGACGTATGTGCGGTAGAACAATGAATGACAGAATTTTAAATGCTAATACAAGAAAGGAGTGTAGAGCGGAAAAAGGTATAGTGAACAAAATTTTTTTTTTTTTTTTTTGTATACAATAGGTTTTTATAACCCTATTACTGTATACAATTTACATAAATTTTGCATGCATTTTACATACATTTTAAAATACATGTTAAAATAAAACAATTAAAATAAAATAAAACAATATTTAACAGTTGTGGTATGTACCTATATGTTCCTTAAAGGACGTATAGGTCATTTGGAAAATGTCCACATCGACTGACACCTCATTCAAGAGCACCATACCCCGAGTCATTGTATGCTGCGCCAAGACATTTGTCCTGCTATGCGGTATGCACAACAGATCGTGTCTTCTAGCGCGAGCATACCTGTCCGGTGCATTGAGACCATAACACTCTAAGAGGTATGGGCTATCAATGAGGTTACGGAGTATTTTAAATCCTAAGATCATCAATATACCCTTTCTTCTTGATTCGAGACTGCGGTACTCTGTGAATGGATCGCTGCGTTGGTTCGGACATATGGAGCACATGGATAAAAAAAATAGTGAATGGAGCACGGAGTCGAGGTAGACCGAGGAAAACATGGCATGACCAAATTAATCAATGGACTGTCACACTTATGTTCCCTGAGATACTTCATTAGATTCCTTAATATTCATACATCGTGTCATGCACGCACGTCGATTACTCCGACTCCTCAAGTGGTTGACATTCAATATTTTATCGTACCACGTTTTCCTCGGTCTTCCTCTATTTCAAATTCCATTACATCGTTAACGTATAGTTTTTTTACCATTAATTTATTCATTAATTCTTACGTGAGTTAAAACCATCTTGATGTTCGTTTCATTGTATTGACCACCTTCGTGGCCGAGTGGTAAGTGCATTGACTGTCACCCCGAAAGTTCCGGGTTCGATTCCCGGCGATGGCCGTGTGATTGTTACACTGTCTTTGGTCTGATGTAGGTTTCACCTGACAATAAAATGACGATAGATTAGCTACCTATCACATGTCACGAGAATCACTATGATAGCTATAATACCCTTAACATGGATTTGGCTCATGCTGTCATGATGTAAAGAGCGATTCAACGAAATAATAATAATAATAATAATAATAAAAATAGTTATTTTGTTTTTCTCAGACTCATACTCTTATTCTCAGACTTATCTTTTTATTCAACACTTTATCATACACAGATTTTACACACATTCGTCTAAGATATTTTATTTCTACTACTATCATTTTACTTTCATTTATCTTTTGCCAATTCTCTGCTTTGCTTCCATGAATAAGGGTCTTTACAAGAACACCATTGTGTATTACAATTTTTTTTTTTTGGATAGGTTCTTTTTTGCATTGGCAGTGCACAATGGTGTTCTTCTACCGACCCTTATGTATGGAAGCCGAGCATGGAACTGGCAAAAGAAGGATGAAAGTAGAATAAATGCAGTAGAAATGAGATCTCTTAGACGAATGTGTGGATACTCTGTATGATAGAGTGTCAAATGAATATATTATATAAGAAGTGAATGCGGTGCGAATGATGGTGTTATGAACAAAATAATGAAAGGATCATTAAGATGGTTTGGACATATGAAAAGAATGAATGAAGAAAGAATGGTAAAAAAATTATATGTTACGATGTAAATGGAACCAGAAATAGAGGAAGACCGAGAAAAACGTGGCACGATCAAATAAATCAAATAATGAATGTCGACCATGTGAAGAGTCTGAGAAATCGACGCGCGTGCATGACACGATGTATTAATGTTGAGGAAGCGAGAGAAATATGTCAGGAATGAAAAGTGTGGTTGTCCATTCTTTCTGAGACGGAGACGGCGTGATGGTTAGTAAGTTAGTTAGTTTCTCTTGTTTGCGATGAAAACTTTAAGTGCACTATTCACTTTGTTGCCTGCCAGTTATTTCAATATCCCTATTCACTCGCCTATATTTGTCCTGCAAAATATTATATGTAAAGTAAATGATGTATTACTGTTAAAAGTGTAGAAGGGTAACTTTAAAAAAACATGTCAACTCACGTGAGAAACTTTCTAATAAAATATTCCTATATTTTTTTACATTTAGGGGATACGGTCTAGAAAGACGATCATTCATATTTTCATATCCAGTTAACTAACTACGGCTGGGAATAAAAAAAACTCTGCGATATGCGTCATCATTCGTTCATTTCGTATAATTTTTCATTCGAAATAAAACATTTTCTGTGAGTTTTCTGTGTTTTTTTTAAGAGCAACAAATAGCAAAGCCCGATGAAAAGATAAATGGATAGCGTCCTTTTCTAATCAAAAAAGCTAGAATGGCAGTGCACAATGGTGTTCTTCTACCGACCCTTATGTATGGAAGCGAAGCATGGAACTGGCATAAGAAGAATGAAAGTAGAATAAATGCAGTAGAAATGAGATCTCTTAGACGAATGTGTGGATTCTCTGTGTATGATAGAGTGTCGAATGAAAATATAAGAAGTGAATGCGGTGCAAATGATGGTGTCATGAACAAAATAATGAAAGGATCATTAAGATGGTTTGGACATATGGAAAGAATTAATGAAGAAAGAATGGTAAAAAAATTATATGTTAATGATGTAAATGGAACCAGATATAGAGGAAGACCTAGGAAAACGTGGCACGATCAAATTTATAAAATATTGAATGTCGGCCATGTGAGGAGTCAGAGAAATCGACGCGCGTGCACGACACAATGTATGAATGTTGAGGAAGCAAGATAAATATGTCAGGAAAGAAAAGTGTGGCAGTCCATTCTTTCTGCCTACCCCTTCGGGGAGACGGCGTGATGGTTAGTTAGTTAGTTAGTTCTTTTCTAATTTGATCCCGTTTACAGGGTAAGATTATTCTGTAAATGGGTGTATGCTATGTACCTTGTACTGAATTCTAAAGGTCAATTTTAATGCGTAGGCAAAGCACATTTGATGGCTTAGACTATAAATCAGCAGAAATATTTTGGTTAACTATATGAATTATTAATTTGATTTGATATATAAGTATCCTTAGAGAAGCCTTTGGATGTAATGGTTAAGTTCAGTAATATGTTTAATATTTATGGTGTCTAGAATAATTACGTAAAACTCCGTAACAATTAATAATAATGAAAACGTCTGTTTTCTAAAAGTTAGCATTATAAATAAGTTTGATAAGACCTAAGAAAAACATGTAATTTCCATAATATATAATCTTCTTCTTCTTTCTGTGTCTTGTCGGGTCTCCCTAACTGTCACTATCACCATTGAGTAGGCCTCATGGTGATGACCTGTGGAAAAATATCCAGAGTGGTATCCGTTTGCCTTCTCTGGAGGATTTTCTGTCGGGGTTAGCTGGGTGTATCCAGTTTTATGGCGCTGGAAGCTCGCCATTCGTCCTTTTTCTTTCTGCTATGGCACTAAGTAATATGTGCCACATTTTCCGGAATTTTCGGGGTCTTTAAAAGACCTCTCGTGGATGCTAGAGAGTTGGACTTGATAGTAGTGATGTTGTTGTAAATGCAACATGGCACCTTACGACATTTCGTAGAGGCTTATTTTGCAGCAAAACATACCCCATCGTAGCCCTACTACACTTTTTAACCCCTTTTTTAATATATAATAAAACTTCTAAAAACAGACGTTTTCATTCGTGTTAATGAGTGATAAATATAATACGTATGAAAACGTATGTTTTCTAGAAGTTTTTTTATAATTAAGGTGAATTACCTACAGTTTGTAAAAATAAATGTATTATCAAATATTTGATATTTTGCTTTATATGCGAACACGTCATTCCCATAAATTATAATAAAACTTCTAGAAAACAGATGTTTTCATTCGTATTAATAAGTGATAAATAGAATACGAATGAAAACGTATGTTTTCTAGAAGTTTTATTATAATTTATGGGAATTACAGTTTGTAAAAATAAATATATTATCAAATATATTAGATATTGCCTTAGATAGACGAAACATGTCATTCATAAATTATAATAAAACTTCTATAACACACACGTTTTCATTCGAATAAACTATTATGTATGGAGTATCACATCATTGTTTAAGAAGCAAATTACGGTATCTTATTATTATTATTATTGTTGAATCGCTCTTTACAACATGACAGCCTGAGCCAAATCGATGTAAAGGGTATTATAGATGTCATAGTGATTCTCGTGGCATATGTTAGGTAGCTAATCTATCGCCATATTATTGTCTGGTGAATTCTACACCAGACCAAAGACAGTGTAACAATCAGAGTGTCCTTGCCGGGAATCGAACTCGGAACCTTCGGGGTGACAGTCAATGTATTAATCACTCATTTAAGTGATGAAAAACAAGATTATACGTATTTTTCCTAATATCTTAATACCGGTTATTAATTGAGGACGGTCTATCCTTTCTGCCTATCCATTTGGAGAGAGAGAGCGTGATGTTTAATTAAGATAATGAGGTAGTCTTATTTTCTCCTCGGAAAAACCGTTAACCATTCATTTATCCCCGATATAAGAAGTATATAATGTACAAAGGTCCTTTCTAACAGTTAAAAAGGACGAAACACCCCTTAGTGAGGGTAGACCCGCGTATATTGTTCGCTGTAATTAATTATTAATCTTAATGGAATTTCTTTCCTGTGAACAAACAATCAGGCCTTTGTATGTGGCAGAGTTAGGCCTGAATAATGAGCAAAGGATCTGCGATTTACCTAAACTTCTTCCACTATAAATTCTCTTAACTTATTTATTACCTGTGTTAAGCTATCCGGTATTTCCAAAACGGAGAAGTGCGTCTTAATTACCAATGTAACTCCAATGTTAACTGTTCTTTATTTGTCCTGTTAATGTTGTATTTATCCTTGTTTATTCCACGAGATTCTAAGGATCTTACAGTTAAGTGGAAAGTTATGGCTCAACCTCAAAGGTCATTTCTGAGAAAGCTTTGAGCTTTTAATTAAGTGGAAGTTATTTTTATTGAAACAAAAGAAATGTCCAACTTTTCATTGTGTAATCTTACCTTACATTTTTTTGTATTAATTTAATTGTTTCTTTAAATTGTAGAAGAGACTAAAAATAGAAACAAAATCATTTTTGAGTATTAAATATAAAAAGTTTAAATTTTCGTAAGAAGCATTTAATTTGTGTTAAGAAATTAGATTTTTTTATTATAATTTGTATTTAAAATGCAGTTTGTTTCGCATTCTGGCCAATTTCTTAGAAATGTGCTATTTCTGAAAGTAAAAGTTTTTCGAATAAACCTCTGTCCCTGTTTTCTCCCCCGTCCCTCTCTTTCTATCTGCTATATTTACATGAAAATCTGAGTTGTTCTGTTATAAAGAAGCCCTGAGGAAGTTTGGGTGCATGCAAAACTAGTCGGCAATTAAAATAACCGCATAGTGGTAAAAAATAAAGTGGAATGTTTTTTTTTTTTACTAAATCACAATATAACAGCTAAAAACTGATCCAAAATAACAAATGTAATGTAGGAAAGATAAACACATTCTAAAACTCCCATGACTAAAAAAGTTAACTAAAAAAGTTCTTATATTTTTTGTACCTAAAAAAACGGTTATTACCCCTGGCTGTATTCAACTGATTTATTGTTCGGTATGCTGGACTACCAATCATTGGAAATAAGACGAACTATTCATTTGGGTGTTCATTTTTTTTTCAACCAATTCGTTTCAAATAACTCTGATATTTTAAATGACTTGACTTTGTCTGTCCCTAACAATTATCTGCGACAGCGGCAACATAGATTATTTCACCTGCCACCATGAAGAACCAATCTACCTAAGGTAATGCCTGTAGACAGGGCATTTATCCATCTAAACCGTATCTATCTGGATGTGGACATTTTTCACAATAGTGAGGCTACCCTCAGAAAGCATCAATCTGTTATATATTAAAATGATATTTGCTTTTCTTGGTTTTCCAATTGTACTGTATTGTTACTTTATACTTATTTTTTTTAATTGTCATTAAATATCGACCTTAATAATTAATTGTCATTAAACGTCGACCTTCGTTGCAGAGTGGTAATAGCTCTGAATTTCATACAGAAGGTCCCGAGTTCGATTCCCGGCGATGGCAGTGTGATTGTCACACTGTCTTTGGTCTAGTGTAGAATTCAAGTGACAATAAGATTGGCTACCTATCACATGTTATAAGAATCAATATAATAGCTAAAATAAATAGTATACAGTAATTGGGTTCTAACGACCTGTTGTATACAAGAAGAATTTTTTTTTTTAAAATTGTATTCATAAACACATTTTAAAATTTTTTTGATTTTTGATTTTTTAAATAAATTTAAATGGCAGCTGTTAATTATCAGTAAAACATCATATCTTTGTCAAAAAAAAACATTACAGTCAATAATATATCCCATTAAAAATTAAATAAATACTTCTATTGTGTGTGTTTAATTCATATACACGATTATAGCAATAGAGAAGCGTACGCGGATCTGTTAGTTTTAATTAAATAACTACACAAAATCATTGAACCACGGAATTTTAATATTAATTAAAAAATGTTTTTTTCAGTTTTCCAAACGATTGAGTCGTGAGCCACCGCTCGGGTCCATGGTCTCGTGAAGTCCAGTTCCTGGGTTGAGACACGTCTCAAGTCCGTCTCAAGATGGCCACGTGGAGTATACCCCTGCTGCTGCTCGTGCTTCTGGGCCAGCTGTCCGCCTTGCCAGAGACTATTAAAATTGGTGAGTGGAAAATATAAAGCTACGTATTATTTTTTCAAAAATTTGGTCAAAAAACGTTGTTCATAGCAAAGTTTAAAGACGTCAAAGATAAGAAAATGAAAGAATTTTTTATTTATTATTATTTATTTCTTCCTACTACATAATAAAATAAGATTAATTATTTATTAGGAAGAAATTTAATGTGTAATTATGCCATTCAATGTTGTTCTTCTACCGACCGATGTATGGAAGCAAAGCATTAAAATGGCAAAAGAAGGATGAATGGCAAAAGAAGGATGAAAGTAGAATAAATGCAGTAGAAATTAGATCTCTTAGATGAATGTGTGAATATTCGGTGTATGATAGAGCAAACCAATCCCAGGATTGAAACGAGAGGAAGAGGATAGAGTTTCGAATAAAAAATAAGTAGTAACCGCGGTGAGAATTATGGTATTATGAACAAAGAATCATTAAGATTTGGACACATGGATAGAATGAATCAAGAAAGATTGCTAAAAAAATTGTTAAAGATGTAAATGGTACTAGAAATAGAGAAAGACCGAGGAAAACGTGGCTCGATCAAATAAATTTAATATTGAATATCGGTTACGTGCTTACGTATTTTCGATTCGATTTCCCCGACTCCTTAGTCGGGGAAATCGAAGTGCGTGCATGACACGATGTATGAATGGTTAAGAATCGAGAGAAGCATGTCAGGAAAGAAAAGTGTGCCAGGCTGTTCTGTTCAAATGGTCTAATACCAGTTATTATTATAGTGGAGGGGGGTATATTCTTTCTGCCCACCACTTTGGAGTGACGGTGTGATGGTTAGTTAGTTAGTTTAAATTTTTAAAACCCTTTCCAAGGAGTGAAACCCTTTTTGTAATTAATACTTAATTTATAATCTGATTAAATTTGCCACTTTGACTCTATTCAAATCAATATTGAATAGAGTTCTTGAGGTCTTAAGAAATACTGCCTTTGATATTTCGTTCTTATCGTTCAGAAACCCCGTTTTCCATTCATATTTTCTAACAGAATGAAGGGAAAATTAATTAATTTCTACGTTTTCACGTACTTAATATCCGTATTAAAAATTATTTTACCGTTTATGAATATCCTCGTGCTTTTGAGAATTCAATTACATTGATATTGAAATTTACATAGTTGAACAATTTTAAAACGCATCGGAAGATTCTATTATTATAAGAAGATTCGTTTGCTGGTTGAGTGATTCTTAAACATTTCAATCAATTAATAATAATCTCAGTCAAAGTGAGCCCGGACGGAATGCCGGAGGGTGGAGAAACGAATATTGACATAGGAGATTAGATCAAGGGATGTTCCTGGCAGGGGTAGTCCCAGAAGTTTTTGGTAAGCTAATGAAAAATCGCTTTGTGTACGTTTGACATTATTATTGTTCTTTGCAACGGTTTACCTTTTTCGTTTAATCTTTATGCAAGATTATGTTTCAGGCATTTGATGCTTCACTTGTTTAAGATTACGTTATTTTTCTGCAAGGATGTATGAGGCATGCAAAAAG
The DNA here is from genome assembly GCA_022606425.2 of Lepidostoma basale. Lineage (NCBI taxonomy): Eukaryota > Metazoa > Arthropoda > Insecta > Trichoptera > Lepidostomatidae > Lepidostoma > Lepidostoma basale. Next base: position 25,659 of record JAHDVF020000099.1, read on the forward strand.
AGTGACTTGGTGATGAATGTGTCCAAATCTAAAGTGATGGTTTTCGAGAAAGAATAATGTAAGACGATTTGTGGTATAAGTGCGATGGGCGAGAAATTGGAGCAAGTTACTGAATTTACGTATCTGGGAAGCATGTTTACAAGGGACGGAAAAATGGAGAAAGGCATCGAAAGGAGGGTTGATGCTGGGAATAAAATTAATGGCGCACTCAAAGTCATTACTTCAAATAGAAATATATCCACAGAAGCAAAGATGGCAGTACACAATGGAGTTCTAGTGCCAACCCTCATGTATGGAAGTGAAGCTTGGAGCTGGCAAAAGAAGGATGAGAGCAGAATAAACGCCGTAGAAATGAGATCACTAAGAAGAATGTGCGGGAAAACGTTGTATGATAGAATACCGAACGATGAAATAAGAGAGAAATGTAAGGCAGATGACTGCATCATGAATAAAATTTAAAAAAGGATCCCTGAGATGGTTTGAACATATGGAACGAATGTATGAGAGAAGAATGGTCAAAAAGTTGTACACAAGCAGCGTAAGTGGGAAAAGAAGCCGAGGACGAACGAGAAAAACATGGCATGGCCAAATTAATCAATTACTAAAAGGCGGCCACATTCGAAGTCGGAATAATCGACGTACGTGTACGGTACGATGTATGAATGTAGAGGAAGCCCGAGAGGTATGCCCGGACAGGGCATTGTGGCGATCCATCCTCTCTGCCTACCCCTCCGGGGAAATGGTGTGATGGTTAGTTAGTTAGTTAGTTTTATTTTTCTGCCTGCAACGAATTTAGTACAAAGAAACTAATGCAGATTTCCAGAAACTCCACTTATTGTTTATTTTTCTCAATATGAAATTTTACTCTCTTAAATAGATTTAGTTAGAGTTAGAAAATTTCAATCCTGGGATTGGTTTGCAGCAATTTCTTCTAATATTCCCTTCCATTCTTCCCTGTTGTGTGCGGCGCTTTTGAAATCTGCATATGATGAGCAGCGTACGTCCACCAACAGGTCCTCCAGGTACTCTCGGCGTGGTCGTCCCTAGAGCTTGCACGCCTTTCAGACAAGGTCCTGAGCAGGTGCCTTCCTCCTTCAATTCCATAAAGAACTTCCTCATTCGTGATGTGGTCTCTCCAGGAAATGCCTAATAGTCTTCTATAGGACCACATCTCAAAAACCTCTAGTCTCCGCTTTTCTCTTTCGGATAGGCACCATGTCTCGCAGCCGTACATCAAGATACTCCATTATATAGGTCTTGATGAGGAGTATTCTCAGTTTTAGGTCTAAATTATTTATTATTTCGAAATTAATAAAACCATATTTTAAATGTATTTATAGAGAAAAATAGGATTGGCAAAAGAAGGATGAAAGTGGAATAAATCTAGTAGAAATGAAGTTTCTTAGACGAATTTGTGGACAATCTTTGTATTTTGTTGTCGAATGAAAATGTAAGAAGTGAATGCATTGCGAATGAAAGTGTTATGAAAACAATAATAAAAGGAACACTAAGACACGTGGAAAGAACGAAAGAAGAAAGAATGGTAAAACAAGTATATGTAAACGATGTAAATAGAACTGGAGATCGAGGAAAAACTAACTAACTAACTAACCATCACGCCGTCTCCCCGAAAGGGTAGGCAGAAAGAATGGACTGTCACACTTTACTGATGCGGCACTCCATCCTTCTCTCGATCGAGATCGAGGAAAGACCGAGGAAAATTAAATATTGAATGACGGCCACGTGAGGAGTTGGAGGAATCGACGTGCGTGCATGACGCAATGTACGAATGTTAAGGAATCGATTGAAGTATATCAGGAAAGAAAAACGTTGCAGTCCATTATTTCTGCCTACCTCTTTGAGGAGACGGCGTGATGGTTAGTAAGTTAGTGATGGTTAATAAGTGGTTAATTGTATAAGCTTTAAAGCAGTGAAGCTGTCCTTTTGAACGAAACTTTTACAGACCACCAATGGTGCAATGATCCTCAAATGGGATATTTCACGAGATATACTCAGTATTTCAGAAAGCTCTGTGAAGGAGAACTTCGGACCGAAAATTAAACCGGCACATTAATAAAAAGATATCAGAATTATTTAAACCATATTCATTATGTTTTCTCTTAGTATTAATGAAAAGCCTTCTTAATAATTTAGGGTCAATTTAAAGTCTCTCAGACATAATATTTATATACATATTTTATAATGGTTGAGGTAAAATTGGTTCACTATAATAATATTGTTGTTTTGTATTATAATATAAAATGTCGTTTTCATTTGTGGAAAACTTTAGAATAATCTAGAAATTGAAATTGTAATTTGTTGAATGAAACACAGATTCTCTTCAACATTTTGACTGTATACAAATTCTTGTAGACAAATACTGGATTTTACCCATTGCGGATAAATTATTTTTTTATAAGGATTAATTGTATCTCAATAGATACGAAGATGTAAATTGAAGATGAAAACGAAGATGTTTTCTGGGAACAGAATACGGTGGCCGAGGCGCTTACAGGACTGATGACCTGTCATTGGTTGGGTTGAGCGATCGCTTTATGTTTAACAACATTCTCCATTCCGCCCTTCTTACGACCACCATGTCTGACAATTTTTTGGAAATTGTATGCTAGAATGCTGCGCTTATCTTCAAATTTTTTAGTTCACTCTCTACACTGGCGTCATATATTAAGATTGGGAAGCATTAAGCAGAAAATCTTTATAAATGCACTCTGAAAGGCTTTGCAATTATCATACAGTACTAGATTACGCCTGGAGATGTCTCTCCCATTTTTATGCCTTTAACTTGGACCAGTTATTTTACACAACATTTTGAAAGTATACAAATAACTAAAAAATGTGAAGATAGGCGCAGCATTCTAGCATACTCGTATATACAAATTCAAAAAATTTGTCAGACATGGTGGAGAAGGGCGGAATGGGAAATGTCGTTAAACATAAAGCGATCGCTCAACCCAACCAATGACAGGTTATAAGTCCTGTAAGCGCCTCGGTCACCATATTCTGTTCCCAGAAAACAATTTGCATCTTCGTCTCTATTGAGATACAATTAATCCTTATAAAAAAACATATTATCTTAATTAACTAACAAATTCATCGAAGGGGTAGGCAGAAATAATCGTGTTTTAAATGTATCTGAATCTGTCATGAAGTCACGACACGACGCAGAATTCATACATTGTGTCATGACTCGTCACGTGGTTGACATTTAATATTTAATTTATTTGATCGTGCCAAGTTATTCTCGTTTTTTTATCTATTGTTATTCCGTATGTATTATTATTTTATATATTTTAATATTGTTTATTAATTACATTATTCCATTTGTCCAAACCATATTATTAATCTATTCATCATTTTATTAATAAAACTTTCATTCACGCAGCATTCACTTCTTGTATTCAGGATTTCTTAAAAACATGGCCGCACATAAAAACATAAAAACATGATTTGAAGACTTAAAGCAGCCCGAAAACTCTGTTGTAAAACGGACCGAACTTTCCGAAACACCAAATATAATATAATATATGGGTTATTTACCTAAAATCATTTTTGTTTCATTAAATACAAATGTGTTGGTCTCCAAATTTATCATATTTAGGATTGTTTGTGGAAATGAGTTCACTATGCAGTTCAAATATGCAGAAAACAATGTATAGTAGAATACCGAACAAAGAAGTAAGAAAGGAATGTAAGGCGATTGAATGCGTCCTTAATACAATTTATGAAGGGTCACTAAGTTAGTTTGAACTAATGGAAAAGGGAAGTATGATTAAAAAGATATATGCAAGAGTGTGAATGGAAAAATAAATCAAGAAAGATTGAGGAAATCATGACATACCCTAATTAATCGATAATTAAAAGCTTTACCTCGATTTTGATCGAAAATCTCCGTCTGTGACTCTAAATTTACCATTTTTATTTTTATTTTTCCCTATGACCACGTTACCAGAGGTTCGTTAAATGTGAATGCTGAAATAAACAGCAACCGGAGCCAAAATTGAAAAAGCAATCGAATCTGAAGAACAAGCGGAATAAAACAAAATATACGTATACATGTCTTCTTTTTGGTCCTTGCCATTTTCCACTTTAAGTGAGGTCGGCCCTTCTAACACGATTTCTCCAGGACGCTCTGTCTTGGGTCGAATGTATTTTAAAATATTCTTTACTTAGAAAATATGTTAAAGGAAACTCTTACTAATAATATAAACTCATGACGCCAAATCGTTTCGTTGGTTTTAGAGAAAATATTTTTATAGACTGTTAAATTTACAACACTGTTATAATATACTTAGGAAATTGAAAATAACTTTGTTTAATCCACAAAATATGTAAAACTATATATTCAAAAACACGACATGTTTCGGAGGATACCTCCATCATCAGCAGTGGCGGTACTCCCATAGAAGCCCAGAAGCCTGGCTTGCGTAAGAAATTTTGAATCAAAACCTCTTCTGGCTTACAGAGGTTCAGCTCTTGTGGCTATTCCTCTTACGTCTGATGGGACCATTGTTGGAATGTTATTTGGAAGGTTGTTGATTTATGCGGGGGCATGATTATCTAGATTTGGGGGTCTTGATTCAAAATTTCTTACGCAAGCCGGGCTTCTGGGCTTCTATAGGAGTACCGCCACTGGTCATGACTGAGATGTGTTTATAAATTCTGTCCAGTCATTATATATCTTTTGTGAGTTTTGTAGACTAACTACAGCGAAGAAAACATGCACCTTTCGAATACATTTTCGTATTACTGTATTTTTATATTATATTGTACATATAACATACATAATAAATCGAATGGGCTTGCCCTACTGGTTTACCCTAGGCACGCCACTGATCATCAGGTGTAAAAATATAATAAAAACTAAACAATGAAAGACTAATATAAAAAACGCATTTAAAATTCGATACAATAATTTAAATTTAAAAATCAACATAATTAATAATTAATTATTAACAAGCAACCCAGGTTATTTTTTAAATTTAAATTATTGTATGAAATTTTAAATTTTATTTTTTTACCATATATTAGTCTTTATATATATTTATTTTTAAATCTTCAGGCGTAAAAATATATATATTTTTACACCTGAAGATGGAGGTATCCTCCGAAACATGTCATGTTTTTTTAAATATTTTGTGGATTTAACGAAGCTATTTTCAATTTCCTAAGCATATCACTATGGAATTCCACAGTTTTAATGCCATAGCGTTCAACTATTATAATATATATTTTTTTAATCAACCGCTTTTTGAGAATGTCGCGACAGCTGTTACAGTTTAAAATGTAAAAATAAATCTTTATAACATCTGTCAGATCATGTAAACAATTTAATAATATTTTTAAAATGTATCTTTATAATATGTACATCATAACAACACAAAGTATGGCTTATATAGAAGAAATGTTTAAATGTTTTTGTAACTTTTTTATTCCACATATTAAAGTTTTTATACGAAAACAAACATGTACATAAATCCAGTCTTAAATTTTCCTTATATCCTGGACCAAAATCACACTCGCACAAAGTTTCCGGGTAAAGAGGAAGGCAGAATTGATGAGTTTTATCTGGAAAACTTTATTCGCAGGTTGACAGATGAGGGATATTTTATTTTCCAGGGTAAATTGCTCACAAACTGGGTGAAAGGTTTGCGCATGTTCGAAACTTTTTACACGTTTTTTTCATCTCAATTCTCGGGCTTCTTTTTATTTACACACGTTTCAATTATACCTTATTTCAGTAGAGTAAATATGTACTGGCATCCCATTGTGTTTGCGTGAAATAAGTGTATGTCCCGAATGGACGGGGACGGGGCCTAGGAAGTATATGAGCATGGCTGACGAAAGGGCGCCGCTGCAACAGCCTATAATAATTTCGGGTATGTGGTGGGAACCCTTCTGTTTTCCTCTTTTATATAGGGTGTTTTTAGAGGTATACAATACATATTCAAAATGAAAAAAAAAAACATTAAAATAATGTTAATGTCTATGATATTGGCTTTATTTATAATAATAGATACTTTTTTGCCATTATTGTTTAAATATGATTTCGGGCTTATGAGCGCCACGGCTAGCTCGAATGAAGCGCAATCTTCAAGTCCAATTTTCGACAAGTGTCGTCTTTGTAGATGCGTATTATCCACTAGAGTGTACGTGGTGCGAAAGAAAGTGTTATGAACAAAATAATGAAAGGATCATAATAATGGTTTGGACACATGGAAAGAGTGAATAAAAATACAATAGTTAAGAAAGTATATGTAAACGATGTGAATAAATATAAATATATTGATAAATATATTGAAAGGCCGTGGAAAACGTGGACCAATAAAATCAATAAAATATTAAATGTCGGCAACGTACGGAGTCGGAGAAATTGACGTGCGTACTTGACACGACATATGAATATCAGGAATCAAAAAGATATGTGAGAACAGAACAATGTGGGAGTCCATTATTTCTGCTCACCCCTTCGAGGAGACGGCGAGATTCGTCTGACCAAATTGAATGAATTATCATTTGTCATTTAACAGTGCTAAGCCTTCAAAGAGAAATCTTTAATTTGTACTTAGAGATAGTGGGTTCGACGACGAACAACGCACGTCCGTCGATTGTTCCTATTTCCTTGACCAGCGATCGCCAACCATTGAGATATTATGAACTACGAAATATAACAAACCACTGACATAACATTTAAATGTGAATTATATATGAAATTTTACTAAGATATCTATGTTTTGGTAAACTGTCCAATATCCTTAAGTTAAAAAGATTCGCAAACCACTTTAAAAAAAGGTATTTGACATTTGCATCCTCCTAGTACTGACATACGGGCTAGAAACAGATACGTTCACAATAAGAACAATACAGAAACTCCAAGTGACCCAGCTTGCAATGGAGAGGAGGGTGTTAAACATCAGTCTGCGAGACAGGAAGCGAATTGAATGGATCAGAGAAAGAACCATAATAGCGTATATAGAAGAAAATCCTTGGAGTTAGTCTTGTTAATAAAATTAAACGTACGTTTTAATTTTTTAACACAATAACTATTTTTAATGTGATCAGGAAATTGAAATAACATCTAAATATAATGAAAATATTTTTAAAAAGTGTAAAAAATCTTTTTAAAATTTTTATGTATTTTTTTGTTGCTGAATCGCTCTTTACATCATGACAGCGCGAGCCAAATTCATGTAAAGGGTATCGCTATTATATAAATTCTCGTGACATGTGATAGGTAGCTAATCTATCGCCATTTTATTGTCACGTGAATGATTCGAAGATTAACAGCTGGAAAGAGTTCTGCTGCATTCAAAATAAAGAGACGGTCTGGTCGTCTGTACAGAGGATCATGAAGAGCGCCCGGCGTCCGCCTCCCGCCACCCTCAAATTCGGGAATAACACCACCGACTCCGCGCTTGAGACGGCGACCGCACTTCTGGAACATTTTTTCCCCGCAGACGTAACTTCACGCGAAACGCCCGAGCAGCTCTGCATTCGCCGAAACGACTACGAGTCACTGCTCGCGGAGGACGACGTCCCATTCGCGGCTGAGGAGATCTCTAGAGTGCTGAATAACATGGATCCGACCAGAGCGCCGGGACGAGACCATCTCACCTCGGACATCTGCTCGAGAGCTTTCGCGACCGCCCCCGAGGTGCTGACCGGCATCTTCAATGCCTGTCTGCGTTTGGGGACCTTTCCGATTCTGTGGAAAATAGCGAGAGTCAAAGTCATTCCGAAGCCCAATAAGGACGACTACGGAGAAGTCGCCTCCTACAGACCCCTGGGACTGCTTCCTGTGCTGGGAAAGACGCTCGAAAAGCTCCTGATCAACCGCATCTCCTGGAGATTCGGAGGACGGGGAGCGCTCAGCGTCCGCCAGTACGGATTCACCCGGCAGATGGGCACTGAGGACGCGATGGTATCTGCGGTCGGCCTTATCAAGAAAGCAAACAGCGAGGGGTGTCACGCTTGTGTGATATCCCTAGACATCAAAGGGGCGTTCGACAACGCCTGGTGGCCCCATCTGCTGTCGCAGCTCGCCCGACATGACTGTCCGAGAAACGTCTACGGCGTCTTCAAAGACTACCTCTCGGACAGGACTGTGGAGATACGACACGCAGGGGCCTACTTGAGCAGGTCGACGAGCAAGGGCTGCATCCAGGGATCAGCCTGCGGACCGGTTCTCTGGAACATAGCGCTGGACGAGCTTCTGCAGCTGCCGTATCGTGAGGAAGTCCACATCCAGGCTTTCGCCGACGACGTGCTGCTGATCGTGAGGCACCGAGACGTCGGAGCCGTGGAAACGATAGTCAACGAAACACTCGAACAGATCACCTCCTGGGGGGATCGAGTCAAATTGCAATTCTCAGAGGAGAAAACTAAGGCTTTGTTCATCACGAGAAGAAAGGCGTCAGCCCCTAACCTCGTGATGAACGGGAAGCCTCTCCCGCTGTCCAAGGACTGCAAGGTTCTGGGGATTGTATTAGACGACACTCTCAACTGGAGTAAACACGTGGACATGGCGTGCAAAAAGGCCGTCAATTACACCAAGAAGCTGACGTGCATGGCGAAGGCCACATGGGGACTCAGCCCGGAGGTACTGCGGGCCCTTTATATCGGCGTGGTGGAGCCGACCATCACCTATGCGGCGAGCGTCTGGGCAGAAGCGGCATGCAGGAATAACATCCAGCTGAAGCTGAACAGGGTGCAGAGAACGATAGGCATTAGAATTTGTAAGGCCTATAGGACCGTCTCTCTGACCTCTGTTCAAGCGATAGCAGACCTGATGCCGCTGGACCTGAGGCTCAAGGAGCTCAAAATGATAGGTGATGTCAAACGAACCGGCTCGATCGAACTCTTACCGGGGGATCGCGGGTACCAGGGTGTCGTTAAGTGGACGGAGCTGCCGCATCCTGTCGAGCAGACCGGGGAATTGACGGCTTACCCTGAGACATACAGAAGAGATGCATTCCCCTCTGACGAAATTGATATTTACACAGATGGAAGCAAGACCGAAGGAAAGGTTGGCGCGGCGTTCGCAGTGTTTGGCGCAGCCGGAGAGTTAAAGTGTAGGAAGCTGCCCATGGCGGATTACTGCACGGTATTCCAGGCCGAACTCTTCGCCATCGCAGAGGCCCTGAGATGGGTCGTCGCCGACACCTCGTGGAGGAAAGTCAACGTGTTGACCGACTGCATGAGCGCGACGAAGGCTCTGAGCGACGGCGCGCCCACCAATCCGATGGTCTTTCAGATTCAAAAGTCTTCCATAATCCTTAGAGACCGAGGTACCGAGTGCAGCTTCTTGTGGATCAGAGGTCACAACGGGCTGGAAGGGAACGAAAGAGCAGATGAGCTGGCTAAAGCGGCCGCCCTTAGGGTCAAAACTGCCAAGCTCTACTCTGAGTTTCCTCTCAGCTACGCAAAGCGCACTATCAGAGAACACACGAATCAGCTGTGGGAAGAGAGATACGAGAACAGCGCCACCGGTAGCGGGACCAAGAATTTTCTCCCCTCCATAAGAGATGCGAAAGAGCTGAGGAAGAGAATAGCACCTTCGTTCCAGCTCTCGCAAATTCTCACTGGGCATGGTGCCACACTCTCGTATCTACACAGATTCAAGATCAAAGATTCACCTCACTGTCCCTGTGACTCACAAACAGACCAAACAATCGAACACGTTATCATCCATTGCCCCATCTACACGCGAGAGAGATGGAAACTGGAGAAGGAGTGTCAAAGAAGAGACATCCACATCACAAATCTCCCGGCCATCCTCCGCAACAAAGATACACTATGCAGTTTCGTGGACTTCGCAACCACGGTGGTGGATCGGTTGCGGGTCAGTAATAAATAACAATTGTATTTTTTTTTACAGGTACGTCGCGTCCCGACTGAGGTTTTCCATGGTTCCCTCAGTTGTAAGGCAAATGTCGGGATGCTTATTAGCTAGTCCATGGAATCCCATAGATAGGAACTCCACTTCTTTAATTTTTCTTCCCTCCCCTCTAAACTCTTTCTTTCTTTTTCTCGGCAAATCTCTGCCACCCCAAAGATACACTTCTTCGCTGAAATGCCAATTAAACAAGTCCACACCGCCCTGACAAATAAAATGCAGGGCAACAAAAATAGAAACAACCCAAGTAAACAAAAAAAAAAAAAAAAATACAATGTGCAAACACACTGCCATCGCCGGGAATCGAAGCCGGGACCTTCGGTGTGGCAGTCAAAGCACTAACCACTCGGCCACGAAGGTCATTCGAAACGTATATTCAGTTAAAATCAACTGAGGTTTGTGTCTTTAGCCGGTTTCAGCAGCTCTGTTGTTTTCAGAGCTGCCGAAAACTTAATACATATTTTAAATTAATATTCTTATTAAAAAGATTTTTTACAAAATGTACACACATATTTTCTTCTATATTCGCCATGCTTTGTGTTGTATATGTTTTACTGTATTTTTCTTTTTATATACTTTATATGAACAACACTAAATTTAAAAAAAAATACATATCAGACATGTTTCAGACAACCGGTCCTTCTTCAGTGATACGAGTATATATTTTAAATATTATAAAATTGTTTACAAATATGATCAGTTTTGACAGATATTATAAAGATTTATATTGGAAAGTTTCAAAATTAATCTTTATAACATCTGTCAAAATTGATCATATTTGTAACATTTTCATAATATTTTAAATATGTATCTTTATAATATGTATCACTGAAGAAGGACCGGTTGTCCGAAACATGTCTGATTTGTAATTTTTTTTAAAGTTTATGTTGTTTATGCAAAGTATATATAAAAAAAAGAAAAATACAAATATTATACAGGTATATTCATTATTTACAATAAACTTCTATCATGAAATTTCAAATAACAACATCAACATCTGGATATCTTTGCGAACAATCAAAATTAGTTCACAGACCACTGGTTTCCGGCCGCTGCTCTACACAACTGAATCTGGTATTATTTGATGAGTCGATCCTGAATATTAAGTTTCTTCGTATTGACACACTAAATGAAGCGAATTTGCATAAGTTGTTTCCAAGACGCTCAGTTTGATTCTATCCATCTGCTATTCTTACAGCGACCCGCATGTCCTGTCCGTTTGAACATCCTTGTTAGTAAATGAGCCATTGGATACTGGAATGCTAAAGGAAAGCGTGCCGGGAAAGTTTCTTCATATTCCTTGATATAGACCAGTGGTTCTCAAACTTTTTTATCCCTTGGAACCCCTGCTTATTTATTTTATTTTGAGCAGACCCATTATAACATTAAAACCGATCCAAAGTTTTAATACCTCGTTGGAAAGCTAAAAATACGTAGATGATTTTAAAATAATCTGCACGAAAAAAATATAAGTGATTCACCCTTCTTTTAGAATTGATAAACAAAAATAATTAAAATGTTTGATACTTCCGTCTGTTATTTACTTATGTGGATAGACATGTCTTTTTTTTGTATTGATAATAAATGCCTGCTATGTTCACTAATTAATAAAAAAATAAAAGTTTTATTATGACGAAAATATATTTTTTAATGATTTTTTTAAACACCTGACCTCGATAAATTAAAAACAAACTTAAATTCATTTTATCTCAAAAATGGTTCACTTTTGCATAATACCTTACATGACATAATTCATCAGAAATAACCTCCCCTACATCCTTCTAGAAGTAATGTATTCAATAACCAATAACCCTGTATATATAAATCAATGTTTTTTTTTTTTTTTTTTTTTTTTTTTTTTTTTTTTTTTTTTTTTTTTTTTTTTTTTTATGTACACAACAGGTTGTTTGGACCCAATTACTGTGTACAATTTTTATTTTTTAGCTATTATATTGATTCTCGTGACATGTGATAGGTAGCCAATCTATCGCCATTTTATTGTCACGTGAATTCTACACCAGACCAAAGACCGTGTGACAATCACACTGCCATCGCAGGGAATCGAACCCAGGACCTTCAACATGGAAGTCAGAGCTCGTAACCACTCTGCCACGAAGGTCGTTAAGCCATCGGTTCGATTCCAAGGTTATTTTTTGAATATTTTTGGTTTTCTAATCAACAATGATCATTTTTTTAAATAATCCTTCACGTTATACCGAAATTATAATTTTCTAGATGAGACCGTTACATAGAATTTCGTTGTGAAAATGTAACTAGTTTTCCTTTAGTGTATGACCGCCAACATTCTAGCATCAAGAACCTTCTCAAACCTTGTAGAATCTTGTGGAACCTTCCGGGGATAGGGTAAAACTTTAAGGCACGTGAGATGGAATAGATGATCTAAGGTAAACATGCCCTTTAGAGATAAATTTACATAGGGTTAATTGGAATGATAGTATGATGGTACTTCTGAACCCTGCAAGCCCTTAAATAGCCATAAAACTTTTTTGAATGTGCATTAAATTAAAATTAACTTTACTTTTGTAAACCAACTAACTTTACTCCTGAAAGAAAATATATTTCTCACTTAATGAAAAAACGATGTAAAAATTATTTTTAAAATGTATTATATTATACTCGTATATTTAGTTAAAATCTACCAATTCCGGCAGCTTGCTGCCATATTCTGGTAATAGAAGAAGTTAGCGAGCTTTTTAACAAATAACAAATTTACATATTTTTTACAAAATAAAAATATTTTCATTATTAACAATGAACTTCTACCAAGAAGTTTCATATAGCAACATTAATATTTTTTACTATTTGATTTGATTTTATTTTTATACCATGTTTTTGGAAACATGGTATTATCAGAACACTTTTCACAAACACGTTTAGGGACACAAACTTCCCTTCTTCAGTGTATGATTATTTCATGAAATTAAAATTCATACACTGAAGAAGGATTTGTGTTCCGAAACCTATATGTGAAAAGTGCAAAAAAGTTTTGTGATAATACAATATTTTTCAAAAAGTTATTCAAATATGAATCCACAACACAAAGTGATATCGAATATAGAAGAGATATTTTCTTCTTCTTCCGATGGCGCTACAGCCCATATCGAACCTTGGCCTCCGTCGAATTTCGCCTCCAGCAGTCTCTGTCCTCAGCAGTCGTCCTCCGATTCGGCACCCGAAGAAGTTGTGCTGCACCCCTCTTTACTTCGTCCTCCCACCTCAGCCTTGGTCTTTTCACCCATCTCCAGTCGTAATGCATTTGGTGACCCGTGAGTTCGGAATCCTCATTATGTACAGCCCATCTCAATCTTTGTAGCTTTATATGCGTGGAGATGTTGGGGGTCTGGTACATGGAATACAGCTCATCTTTGCAGAAGAGATATTTTATAGTTTTTAAATTATATAGCTGTGAATAGCTGTGAAAGATGAGTTCTGGGATAGTGTAAACGAGATAGCAGCGAGTAAGAACGTGAACGAAAGAATTATTTTAGCAGGAGATTTGAATGGATGGGTAGGAATCCAAAGGTCTGGTTATGAAGAATGTCTCGGTACGAAGGTACGAAGGGGTACGAAGTCGAGGCAGACCGAGGAAAACATGGCATGACCAAATTAATCAAATTTTAAAGGTTGGTCATGTTAGAAGTCGGAGGAATCGACGTGCGTGTATGACTCGTTGTATGAATGTGGAGGAAGCTAGAGAGGTTTGCCAGGATAGAGTAGTGTGGCGGTCCATTCTCTCTGCCTAACCCTGCGGGGAAACGGCGTGATGGTTGTTGTTGTTGTTGTTGTTTAAATTATATTTTGTTTTTGGTATATACGTATAAGTCTCTTCTTCTCTTCTTTTCCTTTGCGATTTCCCATCATCTGGGGTCGGCCCATCTCGTACGAAAACGCCAAAATTTTCTATTTTGACTCATTTCCACTGTCAAGTTCTCGCGTTGGAGCTCCTTTTGCATGTTAGCCCACCATGTTGCCATTGGGCGACCTTTTCTTCTTGGTTTTGTGGGAATGCTGTATATGTATATTAATATTTTATAAATACGGTTTTGTAAGAATGCTGTATTTGTATATTTATATTTTATAAATACGCATATATGTATATTTTAAAAGTCTATACTATTTATATATTCCCGGCGATGGCAGTGTGATTCTCACATTGTCTTTGGTTTGGTGTAGAATTCACGTGACAATAAAATGGCGATTGATTAGCTATGTATCAAATGTCATGAGAATCAGTAGCTAAATATTTGGGGTTACCTGATGTATAGCAATGTGGATAGGAACGGGAAAATAATAAATGAAATCCAAAGTGGCATCTCCTTAACTCTTAATCTCGCCTCGTGGGGACTCCATATCACTGAACCACACTCGAGCCGGCTCCGGACCAATGAGTTATTCAAAATTCTCAAAACTTAGAGATTCCTGAAAACTCTACCAGTTCGGAGAATAAATCCCAACGTTTTCAGTGCAACTCTACATATTTTCTCGATATGAGCATGGAAAGTCAGCCTACTTTCATAAACAATGCCAAGATCCTTTATCGTTGAAACACGCTTAAGTTGCTGGTTATCTATTGTGTATCTGTAATGCTCTCATAAAATATAAAATTACTCATTTAGAGATATTGAAATGAATTTGATTGGTTTTACTCCAGCGGACGATATTATTTACATCTGACTGGAGGATCTGAGGGGGGCGAAGATTTAAAAAAATATATATGTGAATAAATTTAAAATTATTATATTACTTTTATTATATATTACTTTAGAGGGTTAAGTATTTAACATGCCTGGTAACTGACCACGTAAGGCGGTAATGTTTACTCTGGTTGAGCTAAGAGCAATATTGATCTGTTATCTTACGTAATCCCGTTCGAATCTACTGATTAGCTTATTACACTTACATAATAAGATAATTGGAGCAAGTAGTTGAGTTTGTGTATTTAGGTAGTATGTTTACAAGAGATGGGAGAGTGGAGAGGGATATTGAAAGAAGGGTTGGGGCAGGCAACAAAGTGAATGGTGCACTTAAAGTTGTCATCGCAAACAAAAACCTATCCAAAAAGCTAGAATGGCAGTGCACAATGGTGTTCTTCTACCGACCCTTATGTATGGAAGCGAAGCATGGAACTGGCAAAGGAAGGATGAAAGTAGAATAAATGCAGTAGAAATGAGATCTCTTAGACGAATGTGTGGATACTCTGTGTATGATAGAGTGTCGAATGAAAATATAAGAAGTGAATGCGGTGCGAATGATGGTGTCATGAACAAAATAATGAAAGGATCATTAAGATGGTTTGGACATATGGAAAGAATGAATGAAGAAAGAATGGTAAAAAAATTATATGTTAATGATGTAAATGTTACCAGAAATAGAGGAAGACCAAGGAAAACGTGGCACGATCAAATAAATCAAATATTGAATGTCGGCCATGTGAGGAGTCAGAGAAATCGACGCGCGTGCATGACACGATGTGTGAATGTTGAGGAAGCGAGAGAAATATATCAGGAAAGAAAGGTGTGGCAGTCCATTCTTTCTGCCTACCCCTTCGGGGAGACCGCGTGATGGTTAGTTAGTTAGTTTAATAAGATAATTACATCATTTAGGAGAGGTACAACAATATTGAAGTAGAAGCATTATTCTTCTTCTTCTTCTTCCTCTTTAAATAGATCTGTAGATCTGTTTTTATGGCATCGAGGTCTCCTGGGATACAGAACTCCAACTGTCTCGCGATCTCTTCGCAGGTCTTCCGGGTTGGTGAGTTCCCATTGGCACGTTGTTTGCGGCTGTTTGGGGTAGTCTATCGTCGCTTATTCGTTCGCGTACGTGGTCGCGCCAGAAGCGTTTTCTTTTTCTGCCCCATCTGACAATATCTCCGGAATCGCAGGTCTCACGTATGACTGTGTTTCTGATTCTGTCCCTCAGTGTTTTGCCTAGAATAGCGCGGAGTGTCTTCATTTCGGCGGTTCGAATAGTTATTTGGTTCTATTTGTGTCAGCCCTCGATTCTATACCATAATGATGGGTCTGACACATGTCTTATATATTCGCACTTTGCTTTCCACTCGCATTTGCTTGTTTTTCCACACAAAATCTTTCAAGCATCCAGACATTGCAGCCACTTTGGTGGTTTGCTCGCGAACTTCATCATAGAGATCCGTTTGGTATGAGAGATCTATGCCCAAGTATTTGAATTTTTGAAACTGTTCTATGGGTTCATTATTAAGTATCAATTCGCAAGTGGTACCTAGGTTGTTTTGAAACTGATGATTCTAATTATTGACGATTCATTATTAATGATTCAAATTTTCTATTGCGTAGTAATCGAACCATATTTTAAAAAGTAAACATTATTTTTTAATTTAAAAACTAAATTATTCTCTTTTATTTAACAACTTAATTAAGTTCGTTTATTGTTTGGCATGTTAACAGCATTAATTAAATGAATAGAATTATTTTATAATGAAATTCTGTAAAAATTGGTAGTCCATTTTGAAAACAAGAACAACAAAAAAATTCAACAAAGTTTTTTCCTCTCCACTGTTCCCGCACAAAAATAATTAAAGTCAAAACAAACAGATCGCTTTTTCATTATTTCAAAATTGATGTATTAATTAACGGAGATAAAAATGTCGTGTTTTAAAAATGGAAGGATTAACTAAAAAATTCATCTCTTCCTCTTTCCTATAATCAATGTGTATCAATATACAAGGTGTATATAAAATTTTATCTCTCATATACAGGTTGATTTATTTAGAATCCGTATTAGAGTTTACGTTTATTAATAAATCACATCGAATTATTCAAAGCGCTAAGAAAATGGGATTTATTTGAACATCTTCTCTTCTTCTTCTTCTTCAGCCTGTTTATTTATTTAAACATCAACTCAGAAATCCTGAGTGATATAGGTCTGTTCGTCCCTGATAATTATCTTCGACAAAGGGGCCTTAGATTGTTTTATCTCCCACGATGCAGAACCAACCTGCCAATGGTTATGCTGGTAGGTATAGCAATATCTTTGCTTAATCGTATCACCTCGGAGTTTAACGTATTTTGTGATAGTTTGGCTCATCTAAGGGAAGTATTATGTGTATTATAATTGTATTGTATATTTATTTTATTGATTTGTCTTGCATCTTATGTTTCTCGCTCTTTTTATTATTTTATTGTGTATTACTTATTATTGTGTATCTTTTACTTGTATTTTATGTGTATTGGAATGAAATTCTGTAATGCTTTAGATATATTTAAAATAAATAAATGAAAATGAAATGAAATTAAATTATTAATTATATCTCAATAGAGACGAAGAAACAAACTGGAAACTGACTATGGATGATCAAGGTGTTTACAGGACTTATGACCTGTCATTGGTTGGGTTAAGCGCACGCTTTATGTAATTACAACATTCCCCATTCCACCATTGTTATGATCATGTATGATACATTTTTGGAAGTTGTATATATACTCCAAATCCATACTTATTTACATAGATGGCTAACTGGAACTGCCACGTGAAAATAAGTATGGATTTGGAGTATATATACAACTTCCAAAAATGTATCATACATGATCATAACAATGGTGGAATGGGGAATGTTGTAATTACATAAAGCGTGCGCTTAACCCAACCAATGACAGGTCATAAGTCCTGTAAACACCTTGATCATCCATAGTCAGTTTCCAGTTTGTTTCTTCGTCTCTATTGAGATATAATTAAAAATTTAAATTAACCACCCACAGGTGAAAATCCAGGATTCGTATACAGATATAAGTATACATTTCACAAATATTTGAAATTAAATTAAATGAAATACGGTAATATTTTTAACCATTCTTCCATCATCCTTTCGTTTAATGTGTCACCACCATCTTAGTGGACCTTCTTAATTTTATTTAGGTCTGTATTTAGATCTTAATATATTATTTCATAAATATTTATAACGAATATCATATGAATTAGTTTCAGCTACAATCGACCTATCTTGCGATGTTAGAAAGAGATATCACCAAAAATATAGGGTAATAATTTACCCATTTTGTTCAACTTTTTATCGCCTTCCGTACGGTCGTATAACGAGAAGTTAATAAATAACGTTATATAAATTAACTTTAGCTTATTTTGTTTGTTCTTTCGACATTCTGCTAATTGAGAAAAGTTTATCTGAAAACACAACTTACTGATGGCCTTTTAATATCGTCGGCAACGCGGACCTAAATTAATAATTGTCGAGAGGGGTAATTATAAAAGTTGCGCCTAGGAAGAATACCACGATTCTCTCATATTGGATATTCATAAATGATAAGCTTGACAATTGGGTTTTGTGCCGGCCTTTGTCTGCGGCCTACTGATAAGTTGACCCATTTGATCTCTGTACAAGGATTTGTAAATATACTCGTACTATGGACGATATTCACGGTTGCTCGAGCGTTTTCTTAAAAAGGCAATATCAAAGTAATACCAATGTGAAATAGTGACTAGATAAAGGAGTAATCGAAACATGTCGAGATAATTAAAGATAAAATAATGAGAGAGAGGGAGATAGAGAGAGAAGGAAATTAGAGAGAGGGTGAGAGAGAGAGGGAGAGAGAGAGCGGGAGATAGAGATAGGGAGAGAGAGAGAAGGGGGGGGGGGGGAGAGAGGGAGAGAGTTAGGGAGAGAAAGAAATTAAAATAACATTGTAGTTTTTGCTAAAGTTCTTGCTGGTTAAGTGCCTAATTACAGCTAATTTAAAAAACGGTGGATACGTGTAACATAAATTAAATAAACACAAAAGTCCGGATCGTCCATGTCAACATGTGCAACATCGAAAAAAACATTATGTGTTATTACATTATGTGCTAAATTAAAAAAACGACGGATTCGTGGAACATAAATTAAATAGACAATATGTGCACCATCTAAAAAGAACATTTTGTGTTAAATTATTTTTATTTTGTTATTTTATTTTATATCATTGTATTTTATATTATTTATTTTAGATTTATTTTGTGGGTGTTGCACGATCGAAGTGTGCGCGGGAGATGCCTATTGGTGGCGATGAGGTTCGCAACCCACCACACCGCGTCTCCCGCGGAGCGAAAAGAGAAGGGTGGAGTGCCGCATCAGTAAAAGTGTGACAGTCCATTCTTTCTGCCTACCCTTTCAGTTAGTTAGTTAGTTTGTAGTTTCATTTATCACGTTCATTCAGATTGAAAATATTGATGTTATTAAAGCACTAATTGTAGGTTTTACATTATTATTCATATTTTTTGGAACCTTTTTTACATCATTACTGTGTAGAACTGTGTAGAACCAATTTACTTAAGGTAATGCCCGTGGGCATATAATCCTTCTAAACCGCATCTTTTCGGATGTGGACATCTTCCGCGATAGTGAGGCTACCCTCGGAAAGCATTTATATCTTATATTCGTATAATGTATAAAATTGATATTTGCTTCTCTTGTTAATCTTATTGTTTCTTTTTACTTAATTGTTCTTAATTTTTTTATTATCTATTGTTTTTTTGTGTTTATGTCTATTGTTTATAAAGTATTTCACAACTGTATCTTCTTTGTGTTTAAAATAGTATTTTTATGTATTCTATAATCATAAGCAATTTGATAATATAATGTGATGTTCATGATTTAAAAAAAATTGAAGAAAGATAAAATTGAAATAAATACATTTAATGTTTTTTTCTATCGTAAGTAATGAATGTTAATATTGCAATTACAAGTAAGAGTTGAACACGTGCAATCGATCTTTGTCACCCACCAATGTCAATTCAAAATCGACGTGTAATTTATCCAAAGACGCCATTTGTTTAAATGACAGACTGAGAGGGGGATATGCGTGACAGAGAAAGGGCTTGTCGGAGGAATGAAAAACATTTTATCGACTAACACACTGGTGTAAATACACATGTTACATATGGAAATATAGTATAAACATATATTATTTTTTAAATAATGAAAACAAAACAAATTAATACAAAATTTCTTTATTATTATATATTTAGTGTGCTTCGTTTTCTCTGACTCTCACGTGCCCGACATTCAATATTTGATTTATTTAATCGTGCCACGTTTTCCTTGGTCTTCCTCTATTTCTGGTTCCATTTACATCATTAACATATATATTTTTTTTACCATTCTTTCTTCATTCATTCTTTCCATATGTCCAAACCATCTTAATGATCCTTTCATTTTTTTATTCATAATAACATCTTTCATTTTTTTAAATTATATAGTTTGTTTAATATATAATTAAAAAGCAATTACTAGGGTGGATAATTCTCGGAATAATTCTAAATAATGTAATTTTTGTGTTTGGATTAGTTAAGTTTAAATATTTCAAATGTCTTGTGGCCCGGTTACTGCTGTCTGGGAATTTCCCCCAGGAGTTCTGAAACAAAGGTAATTACGGCAGATTGCATATTCTTTAGAAGGTAAATACCTGTTAGTTAAATAAAGGTTAGGATTGAATTATTTTGTTTACAATGGATATAGGAGTGTATTACCAGTCCAATATAAATGTCACCAGTACACTAATTATATAATAGTAAAGATTAAAAAGAAAGTATATTTATCAATTGTATCTCAATATCGTAAATTGTTTTTTAATAGATGGCGTTAGTGTAGATTGACCTAAAAATATGAAGTGTTTTTAACATAGTAGCATATTCTTAGCTTTCAAAAATTTGTCAGACGTGGTGGTCGTAAGAATAGCGGAATGGGGAATGTTGTTAAACCAACCAATGACAGGTCATAAGTGTTGTAAACGCCTCGACTATTCTGTTTCTAAAAAACTTTTTTTTTTGTTTTCAAATTAAAGTGAACTTTTACCAAGAAGTTTCAATTTAAAATTATTATTTTTTATGTTATTTTATTTTATATCATTGTATTTTATTTTGGATTTATTTTGTTGACAATTGAGTTACTTAGTGAGATGCCTATTGGTGGCGATGAGGTTCGTAACCCACCATACCGTGTCTCCCGCTGGGCGAAAAGAAAGAAAACGTGTCGCTGTCTATTCTATCTACCAACCCCTTTGGGGTGGCTGGTTAGTAGTGGATGATATTTTAGCTATATTTCGGTATGGTTAAAACAGTGAAGCTTTTACCATAGTAAGTTTCTACTAACTGTCACTGTTGCACACACAGCGTGCTTATATATGTGTCTACATATATTTTTGTCGACAGAACAATTCCTTACATTCAAGGCAGTTTTCTGTGTCTTGTAAGGGGATATTGGACAATACGTTTCCAATTGAGTGGTTTAGCAAGTAAACTTCTGTAGTCCATTTTATCATTTAAAAAAAATCTTCATTAAAAAGTAGCTATATAAAAATCTATATATGGTATATTAAACAAAGTCGTGTTAGTTACGGCTTAATTTACAAAGTTTGTGGATGCGTATTATCCATTAGAGCAGTGCTCCGCAACCTTTTCTCACCTCCGGTACACCTAAGTTCTTCCTAGAATTCCGCGACACACCTAAAGCTAAAATTCGGTCTGGGCTTGAGCGTTAATCAGCTCAGCAGATATGTTGGTGACTTTTTTTTTAGCTCGTTCGGGAAAATCGAATGTTCACGAATGGCCTGAAAAAAGGTCGCCAACAAAAAATATCCCTTCAGATTTTCACTAAAAAGCCGAATGAGCTAAAAAAAATAAATAAAAAGGTCACCAACGTATCCTGGTCTGATTTACGAAAAAGTCGACTCTTTCGCAATTCACGACTTCCGACTATAACGAAATATTTTGTTCATTATGTATTTGACCGCGGCACACCTGCATCCGGCTCACGGCACACCGGTGCCCTGCACTAGAGTGTACGTGGTGCGAAAACGATCCATGGTCTTCCGAATAACTTGCTCGGATGGACGATTATGTCGACCGTAAAATGGACGTAGTGCACGATAAATATGGCGAACCGAACCACGATTTTTAAAATAAATTTATACAATTTGCAAGTACTGTCTGACGTCACTCTATTTATGGTAAAATGGCAAAATGTACTGACTACAAGTCAACTGTCGAATTGACAGTCTGTAAAAACAATGTTGTCAGTTTAAAAACAAAACCTGTAAAAAAATACACCCTTTACAACCATCGGGAGATTTCTATTGGTGGCGATGAGATTTGCAACCCATCACAACGCGTCTCCCGCGTGGGTGAAAAGAGAGGTGAAAAGAGAGTGCCGCATCCGTTAAAGTGTGGCAGTCCATACTTTTTACCTACCCCTTCGGGAAGATGGCATGTTGGTTAGTTAGTTAGTTAGTTACAACCAAGTGAATGGAAATATGACACTTATCTCTTTGTTACTCTTATAGTAAGGGTATTCATAAATTCATAGGTTTATCTCCTTTGCCAATTTGTTTAGAAGACGATTCGTCTTTAATACTGAAGAACGTCGAAGCGCTTCTGTGCGGCTATTTGGGACATACAATAAGATATGCACCCTCTCTCTGGTATAGCTTTGAGTAACGTATAGATTTAGTTCTCTCAGTTTTCCTGGATTGTAAATACCCTTTCTTATAAAGATCATTCGACGTGTTTCAAGAGTGTTGTAGTTTAACATTCCTATGATAAATAGTGAGGGCTCCAAAAAAGGTAGTAGTTATCAAATCAAATTAAATCAAATCAGTTTATTTTCTCAAAAGACATTACAAACATTTTTTATAGTTTAAGGCGTCTATTGAGAACAGGTAAAACATAATAAATATATAATACCCGGAACGCATGAGAGATGGTTCGACAATAGGAATACAAGATACTCTCCAAAGTCAAGAGTATTTGTCTTCTGAACGTACTTTCACGAATATGAAAGACATCGATCTCCGAAGCGATCATGTTCAGCAGTTTGATTGCTCTCCCCACCGGCATCACCAGAGGCAGGTTGGTTCTGCATGCTGGGAGATAAAGCAGTCTGTGCTGACGCTGTCGAAGATAACCATCCGGAACATAAAGATGGATAGCCTCCAAGATGACGGAATTCTCAAAGAATCCCCTGATAAGTCTGAAGAAATGGGTAAGTGTGCACCCATCCCTTCTTATTTGTAAAATATTGGTCCCCAGCATGCCCAAGAGGAATGCAGTGGGATAAAGCCACGGATAGCTACCAAACTCCCTCATGTAGAGATATCTCAGAAATCTTTTCTGAACCCTCTCTAACATGAGCGAGTATCTCGCCTCGTGGGGACTCCAGTTATACTCCCCTTAGAGACGTGCGTTGTTGTAGCTACACAGATATGAAAATACTGGCTGGAGACAGAACTAAGGGAATGAGTGAGGCTTGTTACAGACCAAAAAGCAGAATTGTATCCACGAGTAAGAAGAATTCTCGCGAAGATGAAGTGTGAAATAAAAAAAAAAAATTGGACTTCTGTCTATTCCGTACTATCTGATATAAACAAATAACACAATATCAGACAAATCGACGAGTCTTTCTCCGGAATATCATCCATCACTTCTGTACCCTGTCTCCACGGCATTCTGAGTGAGTAGAATGAATGTCTGGTACTTCCAAGAAAAAAATAACTTTCGATCATTCTAGAAATTCGCTTTTCCAGTGTTTACCGAAGAGTGCCCAAATAATAATACCGCGTAATGGGTTTTATATACTCGTGTTATAATACTGACAAATAATATATTAAGCCTACGTTTCAATGAAAGATTTTGAAAAACAATTTGTCTTTCTAAATATATTCTTCTTCTTCTTCTTCTTCTTATTTTTCTTCTACTACTTCTTCTTCTTCGTCTTCTGCTTCTTCTTCTTCTTCTTCTTCCTCTTCCTCTTCTTCTTCTTCATCTTCATCTTCTTCTTCTTCACCTTCCTCCTCTTCTTCTTATTCTTTTTCTTCTTCTCTTCTTCTTCTTCTACTTCTTCTTCTTCTTCTTCTTCTTCCTCCTCCTCTTCCTCTTCTTCTTCTTCTTCATCTTCATCTTCTTCATCTTCCTCCTCTTCTTCTTCTTCTTCTTTTTCTTCTCCTATTGAAGATATGGCAGCAGCATGTCAATTTTTTTTTTGAAACTGAAGCGCTAAGGGATGTTGTGCTACAAATGAACCATTCCCGAAGACCTTGATCCAGCATTTTGTTTTTCTTCCAAAACATCGTTTTTCATTAATTTTACCTTGGATTATTAGTTGCAGCCCTTTGAGTACAAAAATGAGCTTTTTCAAAAGCTCGGGACAAATATCTAAAGTCAAGTTTGTCTTAAAATGTATATTACTTTTTTTTATAAATGGAACCAACTTAGAAAATAGCCGCAAACATTGTATTTTTGCGTATTTTTTCTGCACAGAAGAGATAGGGTGGCATACACCCATTTTAAAAGCCAGCGTCGCAGTTTTATTTAAATATTTATTCACCTTCGTGTGGGGTCTTTATCTTCTTCAACCCTTCGGGGGGTGGTCTGGTAATTCATTCCACTTTCCCTGAAAGGCATTCAGATGGGTACCATAGCTCCATTTATATCTTTGAGACCCAAACGGAAAGAATACTTAGTTGTATACCCTATTAAGGGATAAAAAAATCTTTTTAAACTATTTTATGATTTGAACACTTGATTGGTAAAAACATGAATGTACAATTCGCAACAAAATTTACACAACTTGTTAATGGTAATATGTATGTGGTGGAGTAAAAATGATATTATTGTACAAGATAATAAACTAACTAACTAACCATCACGTCATCTTCTCGAAGGTGTGGGATATAAAATATGCCGATCCTAACACATAAAAAATGTGAAGTACTGAACTTACTGAAGAAGAATGTGGAAACGATAAGATCCCTCAGATGTACTTATAAAAAAATGTACGACGGAATTTTAAATACTGATATAAGAAAGAAATGTAGAGCGGAAGGAAGTATAATAGATACAATTTTGAAAGGATAAGATATTTTTAAAACATTTTACAATTGTGCAGAATATTATATATTCACAACATGTTATAAATACGCAACATAATATCAGTGTTGTTTATACAAAGTGTATAAAAAGGAAAAATAGAAATAAACCATCATAACAAAGTATAACATGGGACGGTCGGTCTAAGAGCGAGGTCGACAGCCGTATACATCAGGCTAGGCTTGCATTTAATTAAAGGTCTAAAATAATAGAATCAAATAATATAGACCTAAAGCTAAGAATACTCCTCGTCAGGACCTATGTATGGTGTATCTTGATGTACGGCTGCGAGACATGGTGCCTATCCGAAAGAGATAAACTGAGACTAGAGGCTTTTGAGATGTGGTCCTATAGAAGACTATTAGGAATTTCCGGGTGAGACCACATCACGAATGAGGAGGTTCATCAAAGAATCGAAGGAGGAAGGCACCTGCTCAGGACCTTGTCCGAAAGGCGTGCAAGATAGATCGGCCATGTAATACGTCAAGAAGGTCTCTTGCATGCCATAATGGAGGGTATGACCGAGGGGACAAACTCTAGGGGACGCCCACGCCGAGAGTACCTGGAGGACCTGTTGGTGGACGTGCGCTGCTTATCACATGCAGATTTCAAAAGAGCCGCACATGACAGGGAAGAATGGAACAGAAGAATAGAAGAAATTGCTGCAAACCAATCTCAGGATTGAAACTTTCTAACTATCAAAGTATGGCGTATATAGAAGAAATTATAATTACACTTAACAAACACTTTAATTTACTTAACACTAACATTTTTGTGATACTCAGTGTAATTATATTTATTCAAATGTGATAAATTAATTAAATATTTATTCAAATGTGATAAATTAATTAAATATTTATTTTTAAATAATTTCGTACCATAAAAGTGCGTGATGATAAAAAGTGTAGTTTCAACATCCTTTACGTTATGTATAACACGACAGGAAACGGCACAAAAGCTTCCTCAAAGAATTCGCTGCCTTTTTGGATTGCCGGAAATGAAGGTAGGGGAGAAAAAAAATTGGGAAGGTGAATTTAATGTTTCGTGGAATTTAAACGCGTTTATTTACAACGTCACGGGGATTATGATAATTTGTGAAAGCCTTTAATTTTAAAGCCAAAACCGTAAGCATTACGATATTTTTTTCATCTGATACTTTAATTGTAAAGGTTTGGGTAAATATATAATAAAAAATTGGAGACGTGTTTGAATAACTAAATATGTGAGATTATACACCATATAACGGCCTTCGTCCTAAATGTGTTCTGTGTATTTTAACCCTCCCTTCCCTGTGATGGGTATCTTCTACACTTGCTTCTAATAACCATCAATATCTCTATACATTCAATAAAAACAAGGTTAAGATTTTAGGTATTCCCCCATAATATATTTACGCATTGATTCAAAAAATAATATTAATAATAATCAGAAATCATCGGGTACATCGGAGGTATTTTGTGAACATCGGAAACAAAATTCGTAACGCTGAGTACGCGACACTATATTCGCATCTCACTCTTGCATATGTTCTAGCTCAATGTTCTCACTCTCGGCCGTCCCGCCGCCGCCGGCAGTAGCTTTCGGGCTTCCAGCCAGAGAGGGTCTATGCCCGTTCCGTGAGGGTTGCCAGATGTTTTTTTTGTTTTTAGCAATTAAATCTCAATTATTATAATTTTTGAATTCAATTATAATTATATAAGGGGATTAGCTATGAATGTTCTTAGTTTTCCGATTTAAAATCGCTATTTTTTTAACGCGTACTGACTACCCTACACCGAAACGCACGTTTTTGGTTGGATCTTGGAAAAATCCGCGTAACTCGCCTTTCTGGACCGACGTTTAATAGATTGTTGCAGTCTCCATCATTAGTCAGAGACTACAACGGTCGGCGTCGGTTCAGAAAGACGAAAAAGATGATCCCAAATAAAATACCGTGAAAATCTACGCAATTATGTGTTCTATATAATTTAAATTTTTTTTTGCCGTTACCCGAGCCTTGAGTTTTCAAAAATACGTATTAAAACGGGGGAAGCACGTACCGTTAACAAAATAACTAAGTTTCACTCAGATTATTTGGATAAAATATAATAACTTACATACAGATATCGAAGACCAAAAAAAATGGATTTGACAAGTTACTTCCCTTCTTCCATTCTGCTTTAATAATTATGTTTTATATTTAGAAACATCTTCCTAGATTAAGATATACCGAGTTTTCCGTGTGTCCTTAACATTACCTCTTTTTGTACATCTTAAAAAGTACTCGTATACAAGTATATTTGTATCATAATAAATTGTGAATTTGTAATATGTTTTGCATTTGAAATATATTACGTATTTTTAATATGTTACGTTTTTGTAATATTTCGTAAATTTGTAATATGCATTAAAAAAGTAATATGTATTGCAAGACATATTACAAATTCACAACTTATTATGATACAAACATGGTATATACGAGTACTTTATAAGATATACAAAAAGAGTCAATGTTAAGGACACACGGAAAAACACATATAGAAAGATATTTTAAATATAATACACATTGCTATTTGGATTTTGTTGCGTATTTCTGATATTTTGCATATTTGTAATATATTGCGTCTTTGTAATATATATATATATATTTTTTTTAATTGTATCTCAATAGAGACGAAGACACAAACTGAATATGGATGATCAAGGTGTTTACAGGACTTATGACCTGTCATTGTTGGAGTTAAGCGCACGCTTTATGTAATTACAACATTCCCCATTCCACCTTTGTTATTATGATCATGCGTGACAAATTTTTGGAAATTTAAATAAAAGTCCTAAAAAATGACGTTTTTATTCGTATTAATTATTTCATATGGATGTACTCGTATATATACTTCAAAATCCATACCTATCTTCACGTGTCAGTTTCAATTGTCCATCTATGTAGATTTGGTTGCACTTGTGAATCTATTCAAGATTAACTTATACAACCGAGCCACTAACGCCATCTATGGAGAATGATTTTCAGCATTTAGCAAACTACCTTATTAACACAAGCGTGCGCTTAACCCAACCAATGACAGGTCATCATAAGTCCTGTAAACACCTTGATCATCCATATTCAGTTTGCTTCTTCGTCTCTTTTGAGATACAATTAAATTTGAATTGACCACCCTTTGGTGAAAATCCAGAATTTCGTATACAAGTATAAGTATACATTCACAAAAATCTTTGTAATATGTTGTGAATATGTAATATATTGTGTAAACAATGTTTATAAAAAAGAAAAATAGAAGTAATTATTCAAATATGTATCCACAACATAAAGTAAACGTGAATACAAAAGAAATTATACGTGCAAGTGTTGCTACAAACGCCAAAATGTACAATTTTTTTTGATTAATTTTAATCACAGTTACAAAGTGAACAAAATAATTTAATTAAATTTTGCTATGTGCAACAATAACAGCAAACTTAAACGCTATTTCTCTGAAGTAGAAGGCAGAGAGAATGGACTGATACACTACTCGATCCTGATAAACTTCTCTAGCTTCCTTTACATTCATCTAGCGAGTTATACACGCTAGGGAAACTTCCGAAATTTTACTTTGCCGGCCTTTAAAATTTGATTAATTTGTTTATGCCAAGTTTTCATCGGTCTTCCATGACGATGTACTTCATTCACATCGTTTACATACACTTTCTTGACCATTCTTTCTTCTTCAATGTGTTCCATATGTCGCAAAGTATACGATTTGGAAATTTATTTTCTAAAAATAATATTATCCAAATTTAAACTCTCGTGTTCGCGGCACTCATTTAATCGAGCAGTAAAATTTCTAATGACGGCTCGGCAGGTAGACTTCGTGATACCTGCCATTTCGTGACCAATATTTTCTTTCAAATACGCCAGGGAAGTCAGTTAATTGGCGTAACGTTTGAGACAAGCCCACAGGAAAATATCCATAGGGCTTATTAAATCAGAATTGCGTGGAGGCCAATTTATGTCATCTCTCTTGGAGATCAATTTGCCAGGGAAAATTTCACTAAATCGTGGCATAGACGTATTGAACGTGTGTGGCATTGCTCCGTCCTGCTGAAATCATATTCTTAGGTTATAGCCAGGAATGTTATGCAATTCAGCCACCATTAAGTCGTCTAACATCTTCACATAACGCTGTGAATTCAAACATAAACTTTCTTTTCAAACACATATTATAATCTCTCTCTCTGGTTTCAATCCTGGGATTGGTTTGCAGCAATTTCCTCTATTCTTCTCTTCCATTCTTCCCTGTCTTGTGCGGCTCTTTTGAAATCTCCATATGATGAGCAGCGCACGTCCACCCACAGGTCCTCCAGATACTCTCGGGGTGGGCGTCCCCTAGAGTTTGTCCCCTCGTTCATATCCTCTATTATGGCATGCAAGAGGCCTTCTTGTCGTATTACATGGCCGATACATCTTGCACGCCTTTCGGATAAGGTCCTGAGCAGCTGCCTTCCTCCTTCTATTCTTTGGAGAACCTCCTCATTTGTAATGTGGTCTCTACAGGAAATTCCTAATAGTCTTCTTTAGGACCACATCTCAAAAGCCTTTAGTCTTTGTTTATCTCTTTCGGATTTGTACCATGTCTCGCAGCCGTACATCAAGATACTCCATACATAGGTCTTGATGAGGAATATTCTCAGTTTGAGGTCTATGTTATTCTATTATATATTATATATTATAATAAAGCTCCCAAATTTTTTTATTTACTCATTAGTATTAGTTTACTTGTATAATAATTGAGTTTAACGTCAGAAAGTATTACATATTACATAAAACCAATAAAGAAAAAATAAATCAAATGATTTTACTGAAATCTCTTGATGGAAGTTCATTTTAAATAATAATTAAATAAAACGATGTTTTTTAACTACTTCCACTTTTGTCTTTATTTAGACAGCGACCGGTTTCGCCAGGTTCGCTGGTCGCTGTCTAAATAAAGACAAAAGTGGAAGTAGTTAAAAAACATCGTTTTATTTAATTATTATTTAAGAAAAAAAATGTATAAGTTTTACCAGTGAGTATCTTTGATAACTTAAAATGGTGAAGATAATTTTGTTTGTGGCTGTATAAAATTCATTTAAATAAAATAGCAAGGAGCTTACATAAACCTCGGATTTAAAATAGTAAGTAAGCACTCGGGATTGATAATATAAATGCAAAACCTAAATACTACTTTCGAAGATAAGCCCTAGTAATCCTGCAAAATCTGGATAATATGGGCTTTTACAGCCTGTGAAATATTAATGAGTATGAATCCGCAAACCGAGGGTTCGACGCAAGTATTCATTATTGACGTATTAATTATTCGTGATTTCCTGTTTTGATAATAGACCTAATGATTTTCTGCCCGAGTTCTGCTGAGATTGGAGGCTGCGCCTTCAAAACCAGCCCCTAAACCTTCCCGCTAATCGCCTTCGTCTCCAGAGAGGATATTGAAGTGATCTTAGTTTCTTGATCTTGGTTTGTAAGATATACAAAAAACATGTAATGCTGAATACACACGGAAAACTCAGTGTATCTAAATCTAGACAATTAATACGAATGAAAACGTCTGTTTTCTGGAAGTTTCATTTTATTTTATGTGGATAACAAAAACATTTGATCTCTTCTTCTTCTTCTTCTTTTTGTTCTGTCACCTCCGTGGTGCCTCAAGGAATCTTCTCCACCCGATTCTATCGCATGCCTGGCCTAACATAATTTGATAATGCCTTAGAATAAATAATAATAATAATAATAATGAAATAAAATAATAATACACTTTTAGTAATTTTTATTCTTCTTCTTCTTTCGGTGCCGTGTCAGGTCCCCCCAACGTTGGCGATCACTATTGCAAAGACATCTCTATCCTGCGCCATTTGAAACAGGTTCTGAACTCTAGTTATTCCTGTCCACTCTTTTTCGCCATAATGATTTCTGGGAAAAGGTGACCAGAGTGGTTTCCCGTTGCCTTCTCTGGTGGATTTTTCTGTCGGGGTTACCTTCCCTTAGCTGGTTGGATCTGGTTTGGAGGCGCCAGAAACTCGCCTTTCATCCCCTCGTTATCTGCTGTGATCACACGGTTATGAGTGTGACCCCATTGCCCGGGGTTCGCGAGAGGGACGCTAACGAGTTGGATTAGTCAGTAGTGTTGCCAGTGGAATGCAAATGAGCGTTTCGCAGCATTTTATAGAATCACACCCTCCAGCAAGTTGTGACTCGCCGCGACCCTACTAACAATTCGAACCCCTGACTTGTATTAACCAAATTTGTATTAACACCACGTTATTTGGTAACACCAACCGGTTTCGCTCCCGCCGGAACTTCGTCAGAGTGAGATAGTAAACTGTAATAATAATCTATTACCATTTTCTTCTTCTTCTCAAAGTGCCATGTCAGGTCCCCCTGACGTCGGCTATCACTCTGGAGAAGTCCTCTCTGTCCTGTGCTAGCCGGAATAACTCCCCGACCCTCCGAATTCCAGTCCACTCTTTGATGTTTTCCAGCCAAGACATCTGGGGTCTTCCCCCACAGCGCTTACCTTCAATCTTCCTTTCCATGATGAGGTGCAGCAGATCGTATTTCTCGTTGCGGAGAATATGCCATTTTTCCAGAGTATTTTTAAAACAATACTTATCGTTGTAACCTACCTCAATGTACCTCATTGTTGGTGACCATGTCAGACCGTGGGATCCAAATTGTTCTGAGATAGAGCCACATATTAAATGCATCTATACGGTTTATTGTGCTCACTTTGAGGATCCAAGTCTCCACTCCGTAAAATAATATGGACTAAATATAGCACTTGACCATCCTCTGTCTCAATTTTAAGATAATGTCATTGCAGAATAATGGTCTCATATTTTTGAATTTGACCCACGCAAATTCTATTCCGCATCTCACTTATTTTTGGGGATATTTTTTTTCTGTAACTAATTCGTAAAACGGACAATCGACTAGCCGTAGTAATCACACATTGTAAATTTTAGAAAAAAATGCATTATCTTATTATTATTTTAGGTAATTATGCAGTAATGTTTAATTTCAGCAAATTGGTTTCATTTCACAAAGGTTCAAGAGTGCCAAAAAGTTAAAAGCTTTTTTAATTTGAATATTTTTAGGCTACGTAATGATATTGAATGATGTTTTATATAATACTATAATTTGTGTATTTTAGATCTTTATTCAACTCAATACCATAATTAGGTTTGTAAAATACAGATTAGTCAATGTTTTATATAAATAATGAAAGATATCTTACACGAATGTATAAAAAATCTGTGTATTATTGAATATCGAATGGATATATTAAAAGTGAATGCAGTGCGAATGAAAATGTTATGAACAAAATAATGTAAGGAACTTTAAAATGGTATGGACACATGAAAATAATGAATGGTAAAAAAAGTATATGTTAACGATGTAAATGAAAATAGAAATCAAGGAGACTGAGGAAAACGTGACACGATTAAATAATTCAAATATTTAATGTCGGCAACGTGAGGACTTACAGAATGAATGTTGAGGAAGCGAGAAAAATATGTCTCGAAAAAAATGTGTGGCAGTCCATTTTTTCTGCCTACCCCTTCGGAGAGACGGCGTGATGGTTAGTTAGTTAGTTTTTTTTTCTATTTTGTCAAAATATTGTATTTAGATTTTTAACACCGCTGAATGAATCAGAGTTTTAACAAGTCAACTGTCTAATCTGTTATGAATTTAAGATTCATCTACGCATCTCATCTCAGCAGCCCGTTACATTGTTGGCAGTTAATCGTCCTTATCTATCAAATTGAAACAATGGACCACCTCCAACTCCAGAACAATCTAGGCAGTCTTCATATCTCTCTTGTTAAGTGGTCGCCAAGTTATTAACAACGTGATAAATGATTACAATAAAGACCCGCCGTGTTGTATCTCCATTAGGAAGGAATTTAATATTTGCTATTTGCTATTTGTTTTGTACTAATGATCATATCCCATTAGATAAACTTACAAACTGTAACTCAACTATGTAAATATATACAAAACAAAATACATTTAATTCCCTAAAGGTTTTTACTAAATAAATGTATGTTTTTTTCTAAATTACAATTTTATATGTACATATTTTTTTTTCATGTACATTTTTTTAAATTTTATATTTATTTTTTATATTATCATAATTTATTATTATTATTTAATATTATTTATTAGTTCTTACTGTTAAAATAAATTGCCAGTACTTGTTACAAATAGCCCAGGTTAATTTTTAAATTTAAATTATTGTATCGAATTTTAAATGTGTTTTTTATTAGTGTTTCATTGTTTAATTTTTATTATATGTTTACACCTGAATATGGAGGTCTCCTCCAAAACATGTCGTGTTTTTAATAAATAGGGGATTAAACAAAGTTATTTTCAATTGTAATTTTAAATATAATACAAGATAAATATTTTCTTCATTTCCATTATATTTTTTTTTATATAATATATATTTTTGTATTATTATATTTTATTTTATTCAGCTGGTCTTTAGAACCCAATTACTGTATAGTCGTACATTTTATATAATACAATTTAAAATACATACATTTTACAATAAAATACCACACAGACATACAAGTACATGTTAAAATAATAAACATAGGTACATATATCCCCAATTGTGGCATCTACCCATATGATCCTTAAAGGACGCATATTTCTTTTCATTGTATGCTGCACTGTTTTTTATGCCCGGTTCATTGTATGCTGCACTGTTTTTTTTTCCATTTTTGATATAAATTTTCTCGCCACATTTAGAAGGTTTTATACCTTCATCATCGTGAGAACATAGCGGAAGTGGAATATAGTGTCGAGAAAAGTTTGGCTTAATATGAAGCCCCATAAATGGAGCCACAATTAAACATTTAATTTGTAATTTTACATCATCGTTCCATAAATAACAAGTCTATTTCTTTTCGGCGCTACATCCGCGTGTGGGATTTGGCCTCCTCCACAATAGTCCTTTACTGCCTCCTGATCCTGGCCAACCCTCTTCATTTTCCAATTATAATAATAACCATATTTTAATGTATTTCTAAAGATTAAACATAATTACCTAAAAAAATTATTGTATATGAGTACGAATTCCAGGATATAGTTTTAAATGGTACTGGAACACATTAGAAAAAAGAAGCTTACGAAACAAAACAAGCACGTATTATTTAGTTCGTTGATTAATGATGGACATATCTCATGCATACAGCCTTAATCTTATTTTTAGATTCTTGCAGAATAATAATAAACGCACAAGTAACGAAATACTAATGAAATGGTAGAATTAATATGTTTTCAGCATATCCCAACCCTTATCACTTAGTGCGACCTCACAGCCACCCTCAGGGACTGACGTATAAGACGGGGATGGTACCATATAAATGGCCGCACACTGTACCATGTATTTAGGGAAGCAATTTTAATGAACGGCGTATATGGGGAGGATGGAACCAAGTGCTCAAATCATCTATCTTATTTTCTGTCTGACTAAATTGTAATTGACGATGGGTTTTTTTTTGTATGGTAATTTATAAAGTAAAAATGCGCGGAATTTTTTTCTTGTGATACCCTAGGCACCACATGATATGACATATGACATAAAGTAAAACCATAGTAATTTAAATAAAACAAATGTAAACGTTCTTTTTCAAGAAGTTTCATTATATTATCGTCTTGCTAACACATTTGATATAAATCAAAAATCTAGAAAATAGAAGTTTTCATTGGTATAAATTATTTTATATGAAGTTTTACATAATTGCTTAAGAAATAATC
Source organism: Lepidostoma basale (assembly GCA_022606425.2). Lineage (NCBI taxonomy): Eukaryota > Metazoa > Arthropoda > Insecta > Trichoptera > Lepidostomatidae > Lepidostoma > Lepidostoma basale. Next base: position 60,278 of record JAHDVF020000099.1, read on the forward strand.
TATATTTTATAGGAATGTCATGCTTCGCCTTTTTAAGTTTTTATCAATATTAATATATATTTGACAATGCCTAAGAATGGCGAGACATGTTAATCTCATAAATTATTATTTAACTTATAAATAAAATTAAACATTTAAACTCAAACTGTTGTAATTAATACGAATTTTAGAAGTTTTATTATATTTTATGGGAATGACATGTTTCGCCCTTCTACGTATAAGGCATTATCAAAAACTAAACATGTCATTCCCAAAAAAATTAAATAAAAGTCCTAAAAAATTACGTTTTCATTCGTATTAATTATTTCATATGGAGTTTTACATTATTGTTCAAGAAACAATAAATCAAACAATTGTGTTTAAAAAACCAACAACATTTCGTATACAGCCCAAAGGAAACTCATTACAGAGTGAAACTACTTACTCAAATAAAATGGTTTATACGAAGTAAAAAGTGTGCAATTTAATTTTTGAATATGTCAAACCACCAAGTAATGGCTTCGTTTCAAAGTTTTTTATTATAAAACTTTTAGAAAACCGACGTTTTCTTTCGTATTATTTTAGTTACATAAGATATAATACGTTTCAATCGAATATATTCCCAATGAAATAAGTAAGGACTTATCAACAAGACTATAATATACAATAGAATAAACGAAAAGTTTCGATAGCTTCTGCCGATAAGCTTGTACCTTGGGATAAAAAAATGTTATCTGATGTGTGTCTTGTTTATAGAGAAGTTCTCTTGGAGAACTAATAAATTTAGATGTCACCGGGCCCTTATCAGGGTTTTACAATTACCTTTGTAAGAAAAGGTACAATGATAAAACATATGGCAGATAACTCGCTGTATTAAAAAAAGATAATACTATTTTTCTTGTATTATATATTTACAGTAGATGAATGCGTTCTTATCATATATTGCCTTGATGTACAATAGCTTTGGTATAAGCGAAATTAGTTGGTTTAATTTATACTTATTATTATATGTGGTTTAAATACAGAGAGTTGTTTATATTTACAAATTTAAATTGTCGAAACATAAAATGAGTGGTTCGTAGGAAAATTTTACAATTATGAAAACAAATGAAAAAATGTATCGAACAATTATTATTTATTACTTTGTTAATTACACTAGCTTTATTAAAAAAATTAATTAAAATACAAACATGCTTTGGACACAGAAGTCCTTCATCAGTGTTTTGTTAGTTTTTTGTACATAAAATGATGATACAACACTGATGAAGGGCTTCGGTGTCCGAAACATGTTTGTATTTTAATTTCAATTTTTAATAAAGTTGGTGTTCTTGATGGTTGAGGTATTAGTTTTGTAAAACTCCATTATTAATTTATAATATTATAGTAAACTCGATTGTAAAGTGGTTTTACTTGGATTTAATTAATATAAATTGTGACAAATTTGTTTCGCCTTGCGAGGGCATTCTCAAACTGAACCTAATTGCCAAACAGTGTGTCCTTATATCGAATTAGGATTCGTGTTAAATTATTTTTATTTTGTTGTTTTATTTTATATCATTGTATTTTATATTATTTGTTTTAGATTTTTTGTGGATGTAAGACAATCGAAGTGTGCGCGGGAGATGCCTATTGGTGGCGATGAGGTTCGCAACCCATCACACCGCGTCTCCCGCGGGGCGAAAAGGGTAGGATGGAGTGCCGCATCGGTTAAAGTGTGACAGTCCATTCTTTCTGCCTACCCTTTCGGGGAGACGGCGTGATGGTTAGTTAGTTAAAAATATGTACATTATCACTGTGTATTAACATATATAAGTTGAGAAGGAAAATGTAACATTTATTTTGGATTTGTTGGCTTAAACGAGGCAGAATGTTCCATAACAGGTTGTATCATATAATCCAAACATTGATGATAACTTAATAACCAAATCACGCTAAGCAAGAAGATAACGCGTACATTTAAAACGTTGAAATGTCAGCAGCCTTAGACTGAATGTTGCCAAATAATAACCGAAGGGTGAAGATTAATCTAAGTACAACATAAACGTAAATGTTAACGTACTCTCCTACGTGATAATACTAGTACGATTATAGGAATTATGCTATACAACAGATTAACCACAAACCTGTCATCAGGATAACCAGAATAGCTGCGGAAATGTGTACTCAATATTGAATATAGAACCATATTAATTATATTGTTAATAATAATGAAATAAAACGATATTTTTTACTACTTCCTATTTTGTCTTTATTTCGACAGCGACCAGTTTCGCCAGGCTCGCTGGCATCGACATACTGGTCTCTAATTATTTAAAATGAACTTCTATCAAGAGATTTCAGTAAAATCATTTGATAATATTGATAAAAGTTAATACATACTATATTTTCAGCTGTTAAATAAAATAACTTTGTTTTTTGTATCACAATTGTATTTTTTTTACGCGACAGCTGTTTCATCAACCTATGTTGACATCATCAAGTGTTACAATAATATATCAAATGTCAAATTTTCGTGATTTTTCGAATCTTTATGTGTATTTGTTCCTATGTCATGTTAAGGTATCATAGTGTTTCGGCCAAAACAATGGACTACATACTATTGTATTAAGACATATTAATGATACTTCAAAATTATTAACTTTTTAAATTTAAAATACTGTTGTGATATAATTTTTTTATTATTTGTCGCGTCAGCTGTTTCGCCAACCGAAGTTACCATCATCAGGTGTTACAAACAACTAAATGTACAAATTTAAAGACTTATTATTTAAAACAAAATACGTTTGTGCTGTTTGGTATTGAAATTATATAAGTTTTTTGACGATGCCAACGTCAGTTGGCGAAACAGCTGTCGCAACAAATAATATAAATTGTGATATCATAACCGTATTTTAGCCGAAATACTATGATACTTCAACATTATTTGTTGTTAAATTATAAAACGCTTATGACTTGCTGTATGATAGTGAAGGAATTAGATACGTGTGTCAGGAAATAATAGCGTGGTGGTGTTTTTTTCTCTGCCTACTCTTCCGGAGAAATGGCGAGATGGTTTGTTTTTCGTTCGTATTAAATGAAATCTAACAAGAAAAAAAACAGAAAATGAAAAAAGGCGACACCAACCTAATGGGCCAAGATATATATTGTATAATAGCGTTTTATATTTAAATTCAGTGATATTAAAAACAAAAGCATAAATTTTTTGAACGTCATTTGTCAGCTATAATTAAATTTAAAATGTAATATGCTGAAAACGAATCCTCTTAAATAACGTTTTCCACCCCTGATCTGTATATACGAGTATATAAAGAACTCGGTTTGCAATAGTGTCACCAGTCTGTCGATGCCAGCGAACCTGGCGAAATCGGTTGCTGTTGAAATAAATAAAAGAGTGGAAATAGTTTTGAAAAAAACATCGTTCGTTTAAATTATTATTTAAAATGAACTTCATTCAAAAGATTTCAGTAAAATCATTTGATTATTAGAAAAAAGAACAATAATCAAATCTTCCTCAAATATTTTGAATTCCCCAAGCTTCAAAAACCACTTCGCATTATAAAATGTTCACACATTAATGGCAAATGGAACCGCAGATCCAATAGACCCGACCATCGGAAACGTGCGTGAATACGTACAAAGTTATTATCATTTCGTCCCGGGGGAAATGTACCACGTTGTAATAACACGGCGCTTGTGACGCTTTGCCCAAATCTAATAAAGCACTAGTGTGAATATATTGTAATGATAGAGGTACTCAGCGCTATCGAGCCTCATGAATTATGTATGGCTTGATGCCACGATATTAACTTCACAATTTTATAAATTTTAAGCGGTTTTTGATCATTTATAATATAAAATTAAGTGGAAACATTGAAGATATTATCTAAGCAACAAAAAGGGATTCTATTTATTCTTTCGGTGCCGTGTTAGGTCCCCCCAACGTTGGCGATCACTACAGCGAAGGCATCTCTATCCTGCGCCATTTGGAACAGGTTCTGAACTCTTATTATTCCTGTCCACTCTTTTTTGCCATAGTGATTCCTGGGAAAAGGTGACCAGAGTGGCTTTCCGTTGCCTTCTCTGGTGGATTTTTCTGTCGGGGTTACCTTCCCTTAGCTGGTTGGATCTGGTTTGGATACGCCAGAAACTCGCCTTTCATCCCCTCGTTATCTGCTGTGATCACACGGTTATGAGTGTGACCCCATTGCCTGGGGTTCGCGAGAGGGACTCTAACGAGTTGGACTAGTCAGTAGTGTTGCAGGTGGAATGCAACTGGGCGTTTCGCAGCATTTTATAGAATCACACCCTCCAGCAAAATGTGATTCGCTAAACTAACCATCACGCCGTCTCCCCAAAAGAGTAGGCAAAAATAATGGACTGCCACACTTAAACCGATGCGGCACTCCATCCTTCTCTTTTCGCCCCCGCGAGAGACGCGGTGTGATGGATTGCGAACCTCATCGCCATCAATAGGCATCTCCCGCACACACTTCACGTCCAACATCCACAAAATAAACCTTAAACAAATTATATAAAATACAATGATATCAAATAAAATAATAATATAAAACTTTTTTAAAACATAATGTACTTTTAGACGATCCGGACATTATTAACGGGATTTTAAATAAATGTCACATTTTTTTTAAAAACGTAACACGGTAACCATGTTAATTGAACTATAAAAAAAGAGGAATACCGAGGAAACGTGGCACTATCAAATAAATCAAATATTGAATGTCGGCCACGTGAAGAGTTGGAGAAATCGACGTGCGCGCAAGACCCAATGTATAAATGTTGAGGAACCGAGAGAAGTATATCAGGAAAGAATAGTGTGGCAGTCCATTCTTTCTGCCTATCTCTTCGGAGAACGGCATGTTGGTTATTTAGATAGTTAGTTATTAATTGAACAACAACAACAAACCATCACGCCGTTTCCCTGCAGGGGTAGGCAGAGAGGATGGACCGCCACACTACTCTATCCTGACATACCTCTTCCTCCTTCCTCCACATTCATACAGCGAGTCATACACATACGTCGATTCTTCCGGCTTCTGGCATGACCAACCTTAAAAATTTGATTAATTTAGTCATGCCATGTTTTCTTCGGTCTACCTCGATTCGTACTCCATTTACATCGCTAACGTATACTTTTTTAACCATTCTTTTTTCACCCATGCGCTCCATATGTCCGAACCAACGCAGCGATCCTTTCATAAGTTTGTTCATAATACCTTCTTTCGCTCTATATTCCTTTCTAATATCAGCATTTGACATTCTGTCGTACATCGTTCTACCACACATACGTCTTAGGGACCTCATTTCTACCGCATTTATTATTCTCTCATCTTTCTTTTGTCAGTTCCATGCTTCGCTTCCATACATAAGGGTTGGGACCAGAACTCCATTGTGAACGGCCATTTTCGCTTTCAATTATATATAATATAATAATTATTATCTGAAAATTCCTATAAATAGAAAATTAAGTGTTTTGATCCAAACGTATTTGATATTGATACAAATAAATAAATAATTACGTTGAGACATAACACTCAACATTAAATATTCCTCAGTAAGGAGGATATCCTTCCGTATTACTACATCCGTAGTATTTAGCGTCCCTCTTCCTGCGGTCCATTATAAATGATGAAGTCCTTCGGGATTAATGTCGTGGTCCTTGTGACAAGGATCCGGAACCATTCGGAGAGGATTTGCAGGGACTAGAGGGTGATTAGCAAAGGTCTCAGGTAACTCACCGCGGAATCTGTCTAACGTGCTGATCGCAGGTGTAATGATTTGATTGATGCGTTGGCCAGGGTAATCGTTCCATATTTAAATTAAATGAATTAAAATAAGACTCCGTATTTACGTGACAATAAAATGGCGATTAGTTACCTATTACATATCATGAGAATCAACAGCATTTATTTAAAGAAAATTTAGTTCAAATAACCTGCTACATAAACACGTAGAAAGCAACGGGAAACAACATAAAAATAATTTATAATAGTTAACACGATTATTTAGTGGTTTTACTTGGATTTAATTTATATAAATTGTTACAATTTGGTTCGCCTTGCAAGGGCATTCTCAAACTGAGTTTCTCACCCTTCGAATTCCGGTACACTATTCGATGTTTTCCAGCCAGGACATCTGGAGTCTTCCTACATCGCGTCTACCCTCAATCTTCCCTTTTATGATGAGGTGTATTAGACCATATTTTTCGTTGCGGAAAATGTGTCCCAAAAATTTTTCTAGTATTTATACAGGTTCATCGAAAAATAATGCCAACATTTAAAAAAAATTATAGCACCGAAACCCTTTATGTTAAAAGTGTAATTCTGTTACTGAATTCTAGCTGGTGAACGTAAATTTTGTCTTGGAGGTAATGCAACTTTGTAAGAGTATGTTCGTAATTTTCCAAACAGAATGTGTGGTGCGGGTTATTTCACGACTACGTAATTGGACCTTTATTTTTCGTGCACAATGCAATGCACAATGGTGTTTTTCTACCGACCCTTATGTATGGAAGCGAAGCATGGAACTGGCAAAAGAAGGATGTAAGTAGAATAAATGCAGTAGAAATGAGATCTCTTAGACGAATGTGTGGATACTCTGTGTATGATAGAGTGTCGAATGAAAATATAAGAAGTGAATGCGGTGCGAATGATGGTGTCATGAACAAAACAATGAAAGGATCATTAAGATAGTTTGGACATATGGAAAGAATGAATGAAGAAAGAATGGTAAAAAAATTATATGTTAATGATGTAAATGGAACCAGAAATAGAGGAAGACCGAGGAAAATGTGGCACGATCAAATAAATCAAATATTGAATTACCTTTAATAGTTTTTTATAACAGTTATTTTAAATATTGGCATTATTTTTCGATGACCCTGTATTAGACCACAAATCTCTTTCCACTTTAGCTCTATGTAAACACCTTATTTATTTATTTATTTATACATTATACACCAATGAGACATTACAAACGATAAAACATTTAGGCGACTCATTTGGACACAAAACGGTATTATAAAGATAAAATAAAACAAAACAACATGAGACCAAAAAAATCATACATATCAGAAGGAATCCAAATATGTCGACGTCAGTGAGGCAGTACTCTTTCCAGAGTTTGCAATATTTTTTTTTATGAATACTGCCTCACTGACACTGAAAATGTCCAAATCCGAGATGATTAGATTCAGCGTCCGAATTGCTCTTCCTACTGGCATCACCAAAGGCAGGTTGGTTCTGCGTGACGGAGTAAAGAACAATTGATGTCGGCGCTGTCGCAGGTAGTTATCAGGAACAAAAAGACCTATTTGCTCCAGAACATAGGGGTTCTCAATAGAGCCCCGAATCAGTTTGAAAAAATGTGTTGATAGTAATCCTTCCCTCCTTAGTTCGAGGGAGTTATACCCCAGCATACCCAAGAGAAATGCAGTTGGATAGAGCCAAGGATATACCCCGTACTCTCTCATGTAGAGGGCTCTCAACACTATTCTAATTCTAATACTAATAAAAGTTAACAACGTTTAAGCCGACCTTTTTTATTGTCTCTGAACTTGAATGTTTTTATATTTGTCTATTATCATTTCTTGTGGGTCGTTTATATTGTTTTCCACTCGATACATTGATTAGGCTCCGCGTCTCTCGCGGGGCGAAAAGAGAAGGATGGAGTGCCGCATCGGTTAAAGTGTGACAGTTCATTATTTCTGTCTACCCTACGGGGAGACGGCGTGATGTTTAGTTAGTTAGTTAATTATATTGGCGTAAATAACTATGCAAAATAATAAAATGAATAATGATAATGATAATTATTATTAAAATAACATAAACAACAATAATAAGGCGTTTGAGATCTCTGCTGGCTATGCATTCTGCCAGAAGAGCATTCAGAGCCGGGGCAGGAGCCGAATGTCCAATCGGGTATCTTCGACAATCTCCGCCATCACCGCGCCGCGGCGATCGGAAATGAAAGGTGGGGAGGACCGTAGCAGAGCCGGCGCACGGCCCGCAGTATATTTATTAGTACTTATATACTCCAATACGGCACTGTATAAATTAGCCTAATTATTTATTCTATTTTCTTCTAAAGTTTGTGTTGTGGATTTATATTTGAATAACTATGATATAATTACACTTTGTGATTTTACAATACTTTATTTTAGTTTTCACATACATATTTCAACGTTGTGGCGCAATCTTTATTGATGCGCACATAGTTACTTAAATTTGTGCATCAATAAGTGTTGCGCCATAACCGAAACGTGTCTTTAATGTTACAAATTGTTATTCTATCATACTTTTTCAAGCCTTCAACAGAAAAATCAAGTATTTTACATCTCATGGCTGAAGGAGATTCTCGTAAATTCGCCATCCATGGCAAACACATCATTAAGCCAAATAACAGAAATGATATAATGAAGATTACATTTTAATACGACACAGGTCACAGGTAAACTGCAATATTATGCAATATTATCAGTGAAAATGTAAGTATACAATGTTTTATTACATTATATTTGATTAACATGTTTTTTATTTTTATTTTAGGAATGTACTGAATTTTTTTTTCCATGTTCGCCATACTTTGTGTTATAGATGTTTTATTTGTCTCTTTCTTTTTTATATTGTACTTTGTATATCCAACACTATCTTAAAAAAATATATATATCATACATGTTTCGGACAACCGGTCCTTCTTCAGTGGTACATATTAACAAGATTTATATTTGAAATATTATAGAATTATTTACAAATATGTTCAGTTTTGACAGATGTTATAATGCCATCAATATATTATATATTAACAAAACTCATATTTGATTAACATGTTTTTTATTTTTATTTTAGGAATGTAATGAAAAATTTCTTCCATGTTCGCCATACTTTGTGTTATAGATATTTTATTTGTCTCTTTCTTTTTTATATTGTACTTTGCATATACAACACTATTTTTATTTTTTAAAAATTATATATCAGACATGTTTCAAACAACCGGTCCTTCTTCAGTGATACATATTATAAAGATTATTTAAAAATTTGTTCAATTTTGACAGATGTTATGTTATAATGCCATCAATATATATTAACAAAACTGCACGATTTTCAAAAATCATTAAATAATCGTTCGTTCTAAATCAGATTTTGTATCATTACAGGAGGACTGTTCCATCCAGCTGATGACAAGCAAGAAGTCGCTTTCCGGTATGCTGTAGAAAGGATCAATTCAGACAGGACGATTCTCCCAAGATCTAAGCTCCTTGCACAGATTGAGAAGATTTCACCGCAGGACAGCTTTCACGCTTCAAAAAGGGGTAAGTACTCGTAGTAATTATTTTGGTATCTAAATTTAAATAAATATTTAGTTATTGTGTTATTTTATAAAGCAGATTATAAACTGAAATGTAATGATTGCTCATATTTTTATATAGGTAAAACAAGGCTTAATTTCAAATTAAGAATAAAAGAACACAACAGATGTCTCTCTAATAATAATTTATCTGAATTTGCAAACCACCTAATTGAAAAAGATAATTAATTTATTAAAGATAATGGCTTTGAAATAAAACTTCAAATAATCTCGAAATTTGAGAAATTAAAAATAAAGAAAATATTATTAATAATCAAATAAATTTAACGTCAAGTCCAATATTTGATTTATTTGTTGTAAATACCTGAATTCCCCATAAGAACTTTAAATGATTATTATAAATTTTAAATTTATTCAATCGTATTATGTTGACGTCATCAGATGTTACAATAATGTAGTTCATATTTTAAAATTTTATATAATATTTTTACACCAGACCTGAAAATAGGGGTATCCTCCGAAACATGTAGTGTTTTTTAATATATAATAGTTCATATTGTTTCGGTTAAAGTATCATAGTGTTTCAGCCAAAACAATGGACTATTTAAAGTCTACATATTATTTGTTTTCTTCGATCTTCTCGATTTTGTACTCCATTCACATGGTTTACGTATATTTTCTTAACCATTCTTTCTTCATCCATGCGTTCCATGTATCCAATCAGCGCACTGATCATTTTATCATTTTGTTCGTTTATTCCGCTCTACATTCAAGCCTAAACATATCAAAAAGCAATTTATTGAAAGATAAGGCGTTAATACTGTAGAATTCTATTGTAATACACATTGGAATTAAAAAATTACAAATGATAACAAAAAATAATTATACAAAAATTTCTTTATTACTATAAATTTGGTGTGCTTCCTCTAGTGTTTAACGTCGATTGGTTTCGATCTTCAAGGCATCTTATCGAGAAGATGGCAGCAAGCTGACGAAACCAGTCGACGTTTAACACAAGTGGAAGCACACTTAATACATAATAATAAAGAAATTATCTATAAAAAAAACATTGCCATTGTTTAAAATGAACTTCTACCAAAAAATTTCTATTAAAAATATATATAAATATTATTTGAAAAATAACGTTGTTTATATTACACTCAACTTTTAAATATTAAATACCTCTAAGTGTATTTTTATAAATTCAAATGTATTGCTCCTTTTACTTTATATACGAGTATTTTTTAATACGTTTTTATAAGTCATTCCTTGTTTAGTTTTTTGCTATATATTTACAACTGAAATTGAAGGACTCCTCCAAAACATGTCGTGATATTAAATATTTACGTGAAAAATAAACAACGTTATTTTTCAATTCCAAAGTGTACCTGATCTATGCGGCAAATAACGGGACGTCATTCCTACCAGGCGGTACACTTTTACGGAATGTTTATGTATACTTTTAAGATATAAATACGCTCGATAAAAATGTGACACAACTCTTAACACATGATGAAATAGACAAAGAAGGTCGTTGTGCATTGAAATAAACAATTATATTATAATAGTAAAAATCACACAGAGCAACGAACAAATTATCTCCGTACAAAAAGCTTGCTTACCTAACTTGAGCCGCCATTTGCAGATGGCGCTATCAGCGATAGTCAATTGTGAGATGAAGCATACAGCGCCAATAACATATTTATCATTCTCTCTCTGGTTTCAATCCTGGGATTGGTGTGCATCAATTTCCTTTATTATTCTCTTCCATTCTTCTCTGTCTTGTGCGGCTCTTTTGAAATCTGCATATGATGAGCAGCGCACCCTAGAGTTTGTCCCCTCGGTCATACCCTCCATTATGGCATGCAAGAGGCCTTCTTGTCGTATTAAATGGCCGATCCATCTTGCACGCCTTTCGGACAAGGTCCTGAGCAGGTGCCTTCCTCCTTCGATTCTTTGGAGAACCTTCTCATTTGTAATGTAGTCTCTCCAGGAAATTCCTAATGGTCTTCTATAGGACCACATCTCAAAAACCTCTAGTCTCCGTGTATCTCTTTTGGATAGGCGCCATGTCTCGCAGCCGTACATCAAGATACTCCATACATAGGTCTTGATGAGGAGTATTCTTAGTTTTAGGTCTACATTATTCGATTCTATTATTTTCGACCTTTTATTAAATGCAAGCCTAGCCTGATGTATACGGCTATCGACTTCGCTCTTAGACCGACCGTCCCATGTTATTTTACTCCCGAGGTAGACAAACTCCTTGGTGTTCTTTAGTGAAACTCTTGACATCACTTCTCTCATCTGTTGTTGCGTTCGGCCTACAGTCAGCAGCTTTGTTTTGTCTTTATTTTTCTTCATGTTGTAGATATTTCGAAGAATGCTTTGCATAGTTGTTAAGGCCTCTTGCAGTTCTTCTTCACTTTCAGCAACCATAGCAATATCGTAAGCAAACCTTATCATATCCACCTTTTGCCCGTGTATCTTTACACCTTTTCTGTAACTCATTCTCTCTCTTGAGTCGTCAATCGCACTCTGTATATAAGCGTTAAAAAGAACAGATGACAGAGGGCATCCTTGTCTTACCCATTTAAATATAAAGCATTAAATATTTAGTTATTTTTACGGAAAACTACCATATTAGAGACCTAACATAAGTGGCATTTTAAGAACCATATAAAATGACACACTTTGCTGCAAATCAATCCATTGGATTGAAAGTAGCGAATCTGTACCTACACTTAAAAGTTTAATTAATAAATCTATCATATTTATCACCCTCATGTATGGAAGTGAAGTTTGGAGCTGGCAAATGAAGGATGAAAGCAGGATAAACGCCGTAGAAATGAGATCACTAAGAATAATGTGCAGGAAAACGTTGTATGTTAGAATACCGAACGATTAAATAAGAAAGAAATGTAAGGCAGATGACTGCATCATGGATAAAATTAAAACAGGATCCCTGATGATGAGAGTAGAATGATTAAAAAGTTGTACACAAGCAGCGTGAGTGGAAAAAGAAGCCGAGGACGACCGAGGAAAACATGGCATGACCAAATTAATCAAGTACTAAAAGGCGGTCACATTCAAAGTCGGAATAATCGACGTACCTGCATGATACGAAGTATGAATGTATAGAAACCCGAGTTGTATACCAGAACAGAGCATTGTGGCGATCCATCCTCTCTGCCTACTCCTCCGAGGAAATGGCGTGATGGTTAGTTTGTTAGTTAGTTGGTTATCATATTTATAGTTTGAAATTTTTATTTTCCAACCATCATACTTTCTTTGATTTAAGATTGGGAAAGACAAAAACATATTCAAACAATTAATTATTCAATCAACTTTCTTTAGTCCTTTTCCCGAGCGAATATTTTTTCCTCGACTGTTGTAACTCTCCGCCGAAAGATCTTTTATTTATTTCATTGAATCAAAGTTTTCGTCATTCCGCCCTTAAACTTCGGCCAAATAGAGGGGCATTCATTAAAAGTTTGCTAAATGCGAAAGCACAGTTCGAATGGCAAACCAACTTCTGTTTGTACGAAGCGCCTAGCGACATGATAATGCTGTGTTTAACCCGCAACGGGGCGAGCTTTAACCGTCGCGTTGCCATGTGGTCAATTGAGTTTCCACTGCCAATTTAAAGTTGATTTTCTTAAAACCTATGGACCCTAATATTATAAAAAAATTGTAATCCTCCATTGAAGTGTTCTCAATATTTTGTAATAAAAAAAAAGCAAAAAATTACTTCCTTCATCCCAAAAAAAAATATTTTCTAAGACTGCCCTCACCTTCATTCGTGTTAAGGTAGAATTTGTTTTGCTAATATTTACAACTTTATCAAAAGTGACAAATACTTACTCGCTGTTTTGAACGTATTATAAATTATATCTTTGGCCTTTTCAATATGTACGAATTAATACCGACTGTGGACGGAAACGCAGGACGCAACTTAATAATATCAGAACTGTGAAAATATTAACACTTTACCAAAAGGGACAAATATTAATACGTACTCGTTGTCTTGAACGTACTATACATTTTGCCTAGGTGCCTTTAGTGGGCCGCGCCGCGCGGCGCTTGTTTATACCTGATTTTAGTCGATCGTATGCCGTGACGCATTCCATATCAGAAATCGCATGGTTCCAGAAAAAAATTAATAATGATATGTTTTTCAAATAATCCATGTATGTTATAGATATCGATCTATTCCTAATGAAATTCCCTACAAGATGACATAAATTAAATTTTGATTCATCGAGTCATATGCTTGATATTTAGATAAAGTTAGCGGTAAACTGAATTTACCACATGGGAGCGAGCGTTTTGTTTTGAACACGGTACGTTAAGGATTAACACGCGACGTGGCGTGTTTACTCCCACCACCGGCAACACGTCGATCTAGCTCGTCTGGATCGGGTGGCGTGTGCGCGCATGGCGTCGCGTCAGGTGTTCGTAGTGTGATTCTGTCCATAGAAAACAATACAATTTGATTCGACTCAACACGCATCACGTGGCATCGGGTGGCGTGGCGTGTTAATAGTATGTTGCTACCTTTAAGCTATTGTATTTATGAGTTAATTCAACGTTAGTTTTTACATCCCGTTTTAAATTATAATTCTTTAATATTGTATAATTTGTAAAATTCTTTAATAATTTTAAAATATTGAATGTCCGGCACGTGAGGAATCAGAGAAATCGACGCGCGTGCATGGCACGATGTATGAATGTTGAGAAAGCGAGAGAAATATGTCAGAAAAGAAAAGGAGTCTCATTATGGTCGACTTGGCGAGGGTAAGCGTTTCTGCTCCAAATGTCAGTACTGGACAAAAAATACAAAATAGTGATAAAAGATATCACAGCGTTACCATTGAAGGGTTAATATTGAATAAATAATTTTGTATCTTTCCAAAAATGCTAAGATGGCAGTTCACAATGGTGGAAGGATGAAAGTATAATAAATGCAGTAGAAATGAGATCTCTAAGGCGAATGTGTGGTAAATCTGTATATAATAGAGTGTCAAATTCAAATATAAGAAGTGACTGCGGTGCTAATGAAAGTGTTACGAACAAAATAATGAAAGTATCATTAAGATGGTTTCGACAGATTGAGAGAATTAATGAAGAAAAAAAGGTAAAAAAGCATGTGTCAACAATATAAATTGAACTAGAGGAAGACCAAGGAAAACGTGGCTCTATCAAATAAATCAAATATTATATAGCCTAGTGAAACCGTTCGCTGTCGAAATAAAGGCAAAAGTGGAAGTATTTAAAAAAAATCGATTATTTAATTATTATTTAAAATTAACTTCCATCAAAAGATTTCAATAAAATCATCTGACTAACTGTTTTTTTCTATTTTTTCAAAAGTGGATTAAACAGAGTTTATTAATAAATCTTTTTATTACATTTTATTTATTTTATAAACATACATTATTTTATTGTATTTCCATGAGTAGATTACTCATTATGGTTAATAAAACTTCTGTAAAACGGATGTTCTCATTCGTATTCATTTTAAATACATTTCACTTTTGAATAATACTCAATCGTCGATTTACGTTTTCAGTCTAAGGATTCATTTAACATTACCCGGTTTTAATTACATCACACAAATTAAATTCTACAAATGAGGATATCTATTTACGTTTTAAGAGGGCAGTGGTATCAGATTTTGGGTCTCACCCCTTGGATCAATCAATCACCCGATTTTACAATGCGGTTTGCCCGTATTGAAGGGATAAAACTACCCCAATATCGATTCCTGGAATGTATTTCATTAATTTATACCTTTGCACACGATAAAGGTTTGTATTTCACGCACATTGGTAATATTGTGGTATTTGAATACAATCGCAACTTGAAATTACATATATCTTCTTGTTTTTACATAAAAAAATAATTGTAATTGATAAAAAAGCGCTAAAAATATTTATTATTTATTCTATATAACTGTTTTCATAATTGAAGAAATATTTTCTTTGGGAATTAAAAAACTTTGTTTAATCCACTATTTTTTAATAAAAAATATATAAAAAACACAATATGTTTCGGAGGATACCTCCATCTTCAGTTGTAAAAATATAACAAAAACTAAATAAAGAAAGACTTATAAAAAACGCTTTTTAATTCGATACAATAATTCAAATTTAAAAATTAACTTGGACTATTTGTTATAAGTAGGTACGAATAGCCCAGGTATCGAATTTTAAATGTGTTTATTAATCTTTCTTTGTTTAGTTTTTGTTATTATATATTTTTACACCTGAAGATGGAGGTATCCTCCGAACATGTGGTGTTTTTTTAATTTTTTCATTAAAAAATAGTGGATAAAACAAAGTTTTTTAATTCCCAAAGTGTATAACTATGGAATTCCACAGTGTTAATGCCAGAACTTTCAATATGTTGAAATATTTTCTGCCTAAAAATTTAAATAAATTTTAAAATATCAAATATAATTCTGATTCCATTCGTTCACAACGGTATCAGAAAAAAGATATACTTCTTAATACAATATCTGTTAAGATAATCTAATGATTTTATTATATCTCTTGATGGAAGTGCATTTTAAATTATCGCTACCATCTTTCGCTGACAAACATTGGGCAGTGTAGAAGAACGTGTTCGATAGTTTTTTCAGTTGCATTCACATTGTCACATAGTCACATTGGCAAGGATTTACGCTTGAATTTTGGAATCTGTAAAGATAGAAGAATGTCGCTCCATGGCTGGTGAAAATCTGGGAGAGATAGAACGTCAGTGATGATTTTTTCCTCAAATCTCCCGCGTTCTTGGTGGTACTGAGGAATATTTTTGTGCCTTTGCCAGTAGAGCTTATCTCTTGTCTCTGTTATTAAGATGGTTTGAACACATGGAGAAAATTATGTAAATGGAACTTAAAACAGAGGAAGACCGAGGAAAAAGTGGCACGATCTAATAAATTTCGACTGATAGGCGGTTGTACGAGTATAAACAACTTAGAAATCCTGAGTGATGTAGGTCTGTTCGTCCCTGATAATTATCTTCGACAAAGGGGCCATAGCTTGTTTTATATCCCACGATACAGAACCAATCTGTCAATGGTTATGCCGGTAGGTAACGCAAAATCTTTGCTTAATCGTATCACCTCGGAGTTTGACGTATTTTGTGATAGTTTGGCCCATCTGAGGGAAGTACTATCTTTATTATAATTGTTTGGTATTATTATGTTATTAATTTGTCATGCATCTTATGTTTCTCGCTCTTTTTATTAATCTATTATGTATAACTTATTATTGTGTATCTAACTTGTACCTTTAGTGTATTGGAAAAAAAATTCTGTAATGTTTTAGATATGTTTAAAATAAACAAATGAAAAAAATAAATGACAATGAAACAAATAGTGGAGTAGGAGAAATTGACGTGAGTGCATAAAACGGTCTATGAATGTTGAGGGATTGAGAGTAGTATGTCAGGAAAGAAAAGTGTGGCAGTTGGTAGTCCATTATTTCTGCCTAAACCTTCAGGGAGACGGCGTAATAGTTAGTTAATTCGCGTTTAAATAAATTCTGGCACTTTGCAGCTTCTGCGAAATTATAATTTTCAGTTCCTAGAAGATTTATTACTAAAGATATTATTAAAATTGAACCGTATAATAATCTAATATATCGTTTCATCCCTATACAATATTAGTAAGAAGGGACCCCCACAAGAACGCAATTATACTTCGGAGGGTTCATCGATTAATTTGCACTAATTTAGAAGGTGCTTTTGGTGTGGGTGTCCCATTAGTGTCATCGGGGTTCAATGCCAAAACACCGTTCAATTAACCCCGCAAGAACCTTAGATCTTATATGTGAAAGATTTTCTATATTATTATATATATATTACATAGAAACTGTATAGTTTGATCATTAATTTGAATATTAAGGTATTAAACGCCTGTGATCTACCAGTGTTGACTTATATTTTGTATTATAACATTGTCATAAAAATAATTTTACCCTAATATATAGAAGCAAAACACAGAACTGGCAAAAGAAGGATGAAAGTAGAATAATGCAGTAGAAATAAGATCTCTTAGACGAATTTGTTGATACTCTGTATATAATAGAGTGTCGAATGAAAATATAAGAAGTGAATGCGGTGCGAATGATGGTGTTATGAACAAAATAATTAAAGGATCGTTATGATGGTTTGGACACATGGAAAAAATGAATGAAGAAAAAATAGTAAAAAAATTACATGTTTACGATGTAAATGGAACTAGAAATGAAGGAAGACTGGGGAAAACGTGGCACGATCAAATAAATCAAATATTGAATGTCGGCCACGTGACGAGTCAGAGAAATCGACGAGCGTGCATGACACGTTGTATGAATGTTGAGGAATCGAGAGAAATATGTCAGGATACACATTTTCTTCTTTCGGTGCCGTATCAGGTCCCCCCAACGCTGGCGATCTCTGCAGCAAAGGCATCTCTATCCTGCGCCACTTAGAACAGGTTCTGAACTCTTGTTATTCCTGTTCACTCTTTGATGTTCCACAGCCAGGACAGCTGCCTTCTACCAACTCCCCGACGTCCCTCCACTTTACCCATTAATATCAGTCGAAGGAGGTGGTATTTTTCTCCCCTTAGCTCATGACCCAAATATGAGACCTTTCTAATTTTCACATTCGACAACAGCTCTCTATTGGCTCTGGCTCTCTCTGCGTTACTGACCCTATCTGTCCACGGTATACGGAGCATTCTGCGGTATATTCACATCTCATCACGCTCCCAACCGGCTCATTACATTCACTTTCAGAGTCCAGGTTTCGCAGCCATATAGTAGAACAGATCATATATAACATTTAATCATTCTTTGTCGGAGTTTCAAGTTAAGATTATCATTGCAAAAGAATGTTATTATTTTATTAAATGCAGCTTGTGCAACATCAATTCTGCATTTTATTTCAATGTCCAAAATAACGCCTCATATTAGGTTTTGTATTTTATATTTTCACTGCTATGAGAGTAATACTTTAATAGTGACGAAAAATCTAAAAAATGCACCAAAGATATCTTTGAAAAAAAATTTCACTCTCTTCTCTAAGCCAATTTGCATCGCATTTATATTTATAATGTCTATATGTATCTACATAGGAGAAGTAGATCAGTTATTATAATTTTGAAAAGGTAGACCGTAGTAAGACTGTGGCCTGGTCGAAGTCTACAGAAAGTTTTAATTTGTTTTCTTCTAGGGACGAGCTTTCCAAACCAGGGCTTAAGAGATAGACTTTTGAATATTGCCATAGATAACTACTTTTATTATTTTTAATATTAGCCAGTTTATCATCCAGAAGTTGTAGTTTGACGTTTTCGTAAATTTGAGTGAGTTCAAAATATTATCTCAGTTTGAAAAAAATAGAACAAAAATACTCTCATAACGAATGACAGATGTCGCTAGTTCGGAAAAAATTCTGACAAATGGATATTCCTTATTTAAAACTGAATATTCAAAAATCAGATTGCTGACACATTATTTTAATTATGACAAATGATTTCTATTTTTAATAATAATTTCGGAAGCTTTGTGATTTTCCAAAGATATGTTCGCTTTGTGATTTACCAGGATTTTCTCAATCTCTCTATATTTCGTGTTCCGTTATCGTTAATAACTATTTTCTTTATCACTCTTTCTTATTTTGTCCATAGCACATTCATTCGCACAGCATTCACTTATTATATTTGCATATACAGATTTATCATAAGACATTCATGTTTGTATCCATATAAAGGACTCGGTTTGCAATAGTGCCACCAGTCTGTTGATGCCAGCGAGCCTGGCGAAACCGGTCGCTCTCGAAATAAAGACAAAAATGGAAGTAGTAAAAAAAAAACTTTTTTAAAAATATTCAGTCTTTCTTCATTCATTCTTTCCATGTGTCCAAACTATCTTAATGATCCTTTCATTATTTTGTTCATAACACCATCATTTGCACCGCACTCACCTCTTGTATTTTCATTCGACACTATCATACACAGAGTATCCACACATTCGTCTTAAAGATCTTATTTCTACTACATTTATTTATTTATTTGTTTATTTGTTAAGGGTTACATACAGCGTTATCAATAACATATATATAAAAGAAACATTTAGAATAATTAAAATAAGGCCAATTACATGCTACCACAAATATAAAATAATAGTTAACAATCAACAAATGCTAGTGAGAAACAAGATTGAAGTTAAACTAAGACAAAATAAGGTATACATAATATTTAATAGTTAAAATGCTTATAGAACTGGAAATAAGATATAAAATTAAGATAAAATAAAATAAAAAGTAATATACGAGTATTATAACATCACGTAACATCGTGGTCACATCCACGCCGAAATGTTGCTCCGATCACTTTCTTAAAATTTCGCTCGCTCAAATGAAAGACGTCAATGTCCCCAAGTTGTAGATATCACAGATTCGATACAATGCCGCGCTCTGAGCGTAGTTAGTGCGATAAACAGGAAGATGGAAAACTTGGCTCGCGGTGTGTCTCGTGCGAGACATGGGGGTTTTGAGTGACAATTTGCTGAGAAGTTCAGAATTGTCAATTTTAAAGTGAATTATTTTATGAAGTAACATCATATCATGAAGAGTACGTCTATTTTCAAGAGAGTCCAAGGAGTGAAAAATTGGGGCAGATTTGTAATCAGAGAACGACTTGCACATTTTAAAATTAATATGTTTAATAAACATTTTTTGTACTCTTTCAATGCGTTGGATATGTGCCGCATAATAAGGAGACCAAACGGGAGATACATATTCAAGGCGTGAGCGAACCATGGTTGTAAATTTATTCTATTATTTATTCTATTTAATTTATTCTATTATTCTATTATTTATTCATTTATTCTACTTACATCCTTCTTTTGCCAGTTCCATGCCACAACATTAGCATGAATGGTGAAAATTTGGAGCAAGAAGATGAGTTCGTGTATTTGGGTAGTACGTTTACAAAAGATGGGCGAGTGGAGAGGAACATTTAAAAAAGGGTTGGGGCAGGCGACAAAGTGAATGGTGCACTTAAAGTTATTACGCAAACAAAAACCTATCCAAAAAAGCTAGAATGCCAGTGCACAATGGTGTTCTTATACCGACCCTTATGTATGGAAGCGTAGCATTGAACTGGCAAAAGAAGGATGAAAGTAGAATAAATGCAGTAGAGATGAGATCTCTTAGACAAATGTATGAATACTCTGTGTATGATAGTGTCGAATGAAAATACAAGAAGTGAATGCGGTGCGAATAATGCTGTTATGAACAAAATAATGAAAGGATCATTAAGATGGTTTGGATACATGGAAAGAATGAAAGAAGAGAGAATGGTAAAAATAATAATTAAACAAAAATATGTTTTTTAATTACTTCCATTTTTGTATATATTTCGACAGCGACCGGTTTCGCCAGGCTCGCTGGCATCGACAGACTGGTGACATTATTACAAACCAAGTCCTTCATATATGTACATACAGATCAGGGGTGGTAAACATGATTCGATTAAAAAATATTCTTTAAATATTTTTGTAAAATTTACTTAATTTAATATTGGAATTACAGGTATTCAAGAAGATTCATATTCAATACAATAGCTTTTAAATTTTATTATAGCTTATATATTTATATATAACGTTTGAAAATATGGTACTTTTGTTTTAATTATTACTGAATTTAAATATACATAATATGTTACTGTTCTTGGACAAGAACTATAACATATTATATTTAAATACAGTAATAATAAAAAACATTTCATCAGTCACGTTCCTCATAATGTGCGTTTTGTGCAAGTGCGTTTTTAATATTTAAAAATCGTTCAGGGAATTATTACAAGTACACGTATATGCGTACATTTGATATTCACTTCCATCAGAGCACATACATGAGTTCCCTGTAAATGCAATGTAATTATCCTGAAAACACATGTTCATTAATCTCACATCAATTACCCTGAAGAAATATTTTGGATGCTGGATGTACATCTATATTGTTCTTTGAGAGAATGTAATTTGCTGCTTAGGGCTAGTGGCTTTACCGAAATTTCTCGCCCCTCCCTAGAAAATTGAAATACACAATTAATTAAGAATTGTTTTTATCATAATTTTTTTATTTTTAAATCACATTTATACTATCATGAAAACAAATCGGTACCTATTTGGCAAAAGGTCGCAACTGCTTTTTTATGAATTTTACAGGAGAGCTAAAATAAGATTTTTACATTATTTTGATTATGTATAAAAATGTTATTTTAGTTCCAAATTGTTTATTTCAAAAGTCAATCTATGCAGCATAATAAAAAAAAAATACAGCTCTAATGTTTTGTCAAAACATAAATTGTGCAAAAATAAAACTGATGGTATATTTAACTCAATTTCACAAAAAAACGCATCTGGAATCTTTTGTCAAATAAGTACCGAAATGTATTAATTGTATATAACACTACATCTCAAAGAACTTCAATGGCTTAAGAGTCCAGAAAGAATCCAGTATAAACTCTGCTGGACAGTCTTCAAAGCGCTATATGGAATGGCTCCAAATTATATATCCGAACTCTGTATAACGGACAGACTAAATACAAAGAAATTCACACTTTGCTAGGCGAACTCCTCGGCAACAGGAAGATTAGTTGAGCCAAAGCGTTGCCCCAGTACAAATTTCGGGGATCAAGCGTTTGCAGTAGCCGGTCCATCAGCTTGGAACAATCTTCCTTCACACCTCGGATGCATAAATGATCCGACAGACTTCAGATCTTAGCTGAAAACCCATATTTTTCATATTTCATACCCTATATAAAACTTGCATATTTTGTTCAATTATACTTTCTCATCGATCGCGAATACCAATCAGATGCAGCGTTCACATTTAGATTTAAAACACGTCTTAATGCGCACAAAAAATGACGCTTTAAAAGATAGCATATTAATATTATTATTATTACAGATTGTTATAATATTATGTATAAAAATGGCTTTTATGTATTGAATTCTGTTGAAGTTGAGTACTTGCAATATCTTTGAGAATACTCAGGTGCTGAACTATGTAACACATAGATTATAATGAAAATATCTAGTTAATATGTTCACAAGTCATTTCTATCTATATATATTTAATATCTTCTCCTTTGTCTCTCCCATGAAGCCTGGATATCACATATTCCTCTATTCTTGTTGTTGTTTTTCTGTCGCGTATAGTTCTTCCTGGTATTTTTTTAGGGTTTTCATATCTGTGGTTCTGAGAAGTGATTGAATGTGTACTGTGTCAGCTCTTGTTTTGATGCCATATTTCAGTATCAGGAAAACATAATAATCCTTAATATCTCTTCAATATTAATAAAAAATTATAATCTTTCAAAAATTTAAATCAATGATTTAAACGTATATGTTACAAAGTATTAAATTTCAATGATGTTAAAATCAATTGCCTAATGTTCGCACTCACTATGAGTTGTGATAACAGTATGCATTGTAACATTTCGTGTTTACTTTGCGTTTGTTGTTGTTGGTTTGTATACGTTTGTAATGTCCATTCGTAAATTCATTTGAATTGAAGAGATTTAAGTTTATTTTGTTAAATAACTAATTAACTATCACGCCGTCTCCCCGAAGGAGTAGACAGAAAGAATGGACTACCACACTTTTTTCCTGATATATTTCTCTCGCTTCCTCAACATTCATACATCGTGTCTTGCACGTGCGTCGATTTCTCGGACTCCTCACATGGCCGACATTCAATATTTTATTTATTTTTCGTGCCACGTTTTCCTCGGTCTTCCTCTATTTCTGGTTCCATTCACATCGTTAACATATATATTTTTTATCATTCCACTCGCCCATCTCTTGTAAACATACTACCTAAATACACGAACTCATCTACTTGCTGCAAATTTTCACCATTCATTTTAATGTTGCAGACTGTCATGATTTCTTCTTTTTGAAAAATCATTACCTAAGACCTGTTAACATTCATCATTAGATCATTTCGCATGCATACCGTATACATACTATTCACCAGGAATTGTACTTGATGCTCGTTATCTGCAAGTAGGACAGCGTCACCTGCATACAAGAGACAGCTTACTTTTTATTCTTGTTTTTCATTTAAGTTTATTTCGTAATTTTGTTAATTCATTGCCACACCCCTGATGTGAAATGAAAGATGAGTATAACTAGTTTTTATGTCTGGCACAGACAAGATATCATAGCTATACTAATTACTATTTTTCTCAACTGTTCCTATCTCATCAATCATAACTTAGTTGTAACATCACTAAGTTATTAAAAAAAACTTGGTTATGTATATATAAAAGTAACATTTCTTCGACATTATTTACGTTTTCAATGCAAAAATTATACCAACTGTGATAAATTGCTCAATAAACAATTTCACGGTTGGTTTTAAGAGGTCGTGCTTTCAGACTTTAAAAATATTGAATGTACCTAGTGTACCTACATCTAGTACAGAACATTCAAAATACTATACATATAAGGACTATCAGTATCTCTAAAAATCCTATGAGCTTGTGATTTTTATTCTTGTTTTTCAT
Source organism: Lepidostoma basale (assembly GCA_022606425.2). Taxonomy (NCBI): domain Eukaryota; kingdom Metazoa; phylum Arthropoda; class Insecta; order Trichoptera; family Lepidostomatidae; genus Lepidostoma; species Lepidostoma basale. The sequence continues at coordinate 84,150 of JAHDVF020000099.1, forward strand.
TTATTATAATATATCAGATATTCTGTGATACAGATATAATGTCTCCTGAGATGATGAGGTCCAACTGTCCTTCTATATCTTAGGTTTTCTTCCAGGTAGACGGTGTCTAGAAGGAATTTCTTTAGTGGCTATATATGCAAACATGTCATTGTCTCTTCTGGCTACATGGTCCCTCCAGTATATTCGATAAAAAAAACGTTAATTAATGGACTAACCAACTAACTAACTATCACGCCGTCTCTCCGACGGGGTAGGCAGAAAGAATGGACTGCCACACTTTTCTTTCCTGACATATTTCTCTCGCTTCCTCAACATTCATACATCGTGTCATGCATGCATTTCTCTGACTCTTCACATGGTCGACATTCAATATTTGATTTATTTGATCGTGCCACGTTTTCCTCGGTCTTCCTCTATTTCTGGTTCCATTTACATCATTAACATATACTTATTTTACCATTCTTTCTTCATTCATTCTTTCCATATGTCCAAACCATCTTAATGATCCTTTCATTATTTTGTTCATGACACCATCATTCGCACCGCATTCACTTCTTATATTTTCATTCGGCACTCTATCATACATAGAGTATCCACACATTCGTCTAGGAGATCTCATTTCTACTGCATTTATTCTACTTTCATCCTTCTTTTGCCAGTTCCATGCTTCGCTTCCATACATAATTAATGGAAAGAACGTGATATTCATGAATGCATTACGCAAAGAGGGTAACATCATCAATTTGGAATGAATTTTAATGACTGTCAAAAACTGGTGGTTTAAACAGGATTTTCATTATAAACAGCTTCAAGGCGACTTTTCATCGTTTTCTTTCCCATTTTCTACTTTATTTAGGATCGGCACTTATGATATGATTTTTAAAGAACGCTTTAAAAATTATATCATAAGTGCCGAAAGATTTTTAAAGTCTCGAATCTGCTCGTTGGGTCTAAGTTTTAAGACCGTAGTCTCGATAGATGACTTCCCATGTTGCCATGGATAATCTTATGCTCCTCTTGACTGATAGAATTCGAAGATCAGACTTTTAAATTTTCAATCTGGTGACGCCTTCAACTAAATTCTGTCTATTATAATATTTAATCTTCATTTTGGTCATGTGAAGTTTATGCTCGTGAACTATGCTAATTGCCCAACATTTGGCATCGTAAATCATTGCATGTTAGACAGCTGTCTTCTAGACCTCGTTTTTCACTCTTATGGGCATCCTTGCGTTGCAAAGAACACCACTGTGTGTTCACCATTCGAGCCAGGCCACCTTTGTCCCATTTGGAATATTCGCTTCAGTGCTAACATCTGCAACAAGCAAATAACCCAAATATTTGCATTTTGTAATCTACGGTATGGAGTTTAGGTGCCTTCTGTAGGCAATGCACCAAAATCACACGTTTTGTATGTTATTATGCTGCCTGTCCTGTATTTCTCGTGAAATTCTTGCAGCTGTTTGGTTGATTTGTTTGACAAAACAATATATTCTGCATAGATATGGTAGGGTCTCTGATTTCCTCATATGAAGACTACAGGGGAAAAACAAGGAATGTCAGTAGAAGGTTAATTTGAATAAATAGAGAATAAATCTAATCAAACTCTATATATTTCTTAGCAATTGGCAATCGATTATCTGGCCATTATCGATGACACACGTGATTTTTGAATATGAAAATTTTACTGTGGATAGATACGTACAAATGGCATTATTACATTTATTTTGAATTTTAACTGACATTCCTTGTTTTTCCCCTGTAGTCTTCATATAACAAAAACCTGTATAAAATACTAACCAAATTCCTGAGCCATAATAACATAAATCTCTAATATATTCCACACTACTAACAAATAATTATTAGATAATAACCCTTTATATAATTTGTATATATAACAATCTTCCATAGATTATTCCCTTAATTTACTACTTACATAATACACAATACACAACAACCACCCTTACTTGAGACTGGCCAGAACACCTACAAACGGTGAAAAGCCATAAAAAAAGAAAGAAGAAGAAGGGTTGAACCTTGGTGAACTCCTTTATTCACATTAAAAGCGTACCTGTTTTCGTTGGACCCTTGACTTATGTGGTGATATTTTCATTTTCTTATACAAATCCAACAATGTTATAAAATAGATAAAAGCTTTAAAATGAAATATAAACAATTTTTAAAAACAAGTTATTTTAATTCTAAAAATAATCAGTTTTTACTTTCAAATGATTACTTAAGTACTCACCATGCAGGAAATTTTCAATTTTTATTGAATTAAAAATACTTTTTAATTATAATATAAAATCTAAGGAATCATGAAAGACTGTTAAATAAAACAAGATTAATATATATTTAAAATCAGATATTTTTTAATTAGATATTTTTAAGTCTTACTTCGAATTGCTTCAGCTACAAACCCATTTAAATATTCATTAAACAATATTACATTTTAATTTCTAATCTTTCTTTCCAATTATCCATTTAATTAAATGTGATAAGTATGAAATCTAAGGGAAATTTACGTTTCGTTCGAAATTCTATTTAAATTAATTATTTTCTGAAATCGCCTTCCTTAGGGGAGTTCGCTTAGGTAAAAATATGACTTGAATATAACGTAAGCTAAGTAGGAAGTACAGGGTAGCATAAAACGACCTTCACGGCTTATTCCGTCTTGATTTTTTTAATGAAATTTTACGCTTCCAAAGTTTCTAAGTTGTATGATTTATGAAAACAATCAAATTCTACAACAAAAACAAACCATCGCCCCGTTTCTCTGAAAGGGAAAGCAGAGAAAATGGAGCGCCACACTATTTTATCCTGGTCTTGATCCACACCTCTGTAACATCTACCACATTCATACAGCGAGGCATACACATACGTCGATTCGTAATCTGTTCCAGCATTCTTTCATTTATGAATAGCCTGCATACTAACGGTTCTTTTGAGAATTTCATGTTTTTTTGTTTTTTCAACAGCTTTAAAAATAGCAAACCATCATGCCGTTTCAAAGTAGGGACAGGCAGAGAGATAATACCGACACACTACTCTATCCTGACACACCTATCTAGATTACTTCACATTCATACAACGAGTCATACACGCACGTCGATTCTTCCGACTTCTAACATCACCAACCTTTAAAATTTGATTAATTTGGTCGTGCCATGTCTTTCTCGGTCTACCGCGACTCCGTACTCCATTTACATCGTTAACGTATACTTTCTTAACCTATTATGCGCTGCATATCTCCGAACCAACGCAGCGATCCTCTCATACTTTTGTTTATGATACCTTCTTTCGTTCTACATTTCTTTCTTATATCAGCATTTGAAAATCTGTCGTACATTGTTCTACCACACATACGTCTTAGGAACCTCAACTCTACCTCATTTATTCTGCTCTCATCCTTCATCTGTCAGTTTCATGATTCGCTTTCATACATAAGGGTTGGGAACAGAACTATATTGTCAACGCCCATTTTTCGCTTCCATTAATACATTTTGGTTTCCAATTACTTTTTTCGTTTATTTTCTCAATACAATATGAATATAAATCATGCTATATAAAATGATAATTACAATCATATGGTTAATTGTAAATTATTAAGATGATATTTTCGATGATATGGTTCATTGTAAATAATTAACATGATAATTACAATGATATGGTTCATTGTAAATAATTAACATGATAATTACAATGATATTGTTCATTGTAAATAATTAACATGATAATTACAATGATATGGTTCATTGTAAATGATTCACATGATAGCTTCAATTATTTGGTTCATTGTAAACAATTAACATGATAATTACAATGAGGTTCATTGTAAATAATAAACAACAACAACAACAACAAACCATCACGCCATTTCTTCGTAGGGGTAGGCAGAGAGAATGGACCACCACACTACTCTGTCTTGGCACACCTCTCTAGCTTCCTCCACATTCATACAGCGAGTCATGCACACACGTTGATTCTTCCGACTTCTAACATGACCAAACTTTAGAATTTGATTAATTTGGTCATGCCATGTTTTCCTCGGTCTGCCTCGACTCCGTAATATATTTACATCATTAACGTATACTTTCTTAACCATTATTTCTCATACGCTCCATATGTCCGAAGAAGGTATTATGAACAAAATTATGAAAGGATCGCTGCGTTGGTTCGGATATATGTAAATAATCAAAATGATAATTACAGTGATACGGTTCATTATAAATAATTATAATTATAATTACACTGCTATAGTTCATTGACCATTGCCCGACTAGATTGCTGCAATGGTGTCTACGCCAACATCCCCAAACAGCAAACAAATAAAATCCAGTCTGCATTCAATGCAGCAGCAAGACTGATAAGGGGTGTGCCAAAGAGTTGTCACATAACACATCATCTTAAGGAGCTCCGCTGGCTGAAATGTCCAGAAAGGATACAATACAAGCTCTGCTGGACGGTCTATAAGGCATTGTATGGAATGGTACCAGCTTATATATCTGAACTCTGCATCAACGAAAACCTGAATGCTAGACAGTCTACACTGCGATCAGCTCAGTCTTCTGCTATCGGTAGATTGACTGTGCCAAAACGCTGTCCAAGCACAAACTTTGGCGACCGAGCCTTCGCGGTAGCCGGCCCTTCAGCCTGGAACAGTCTTCCAGCATACCTTAAGTGCATTGAGAATCAATCAGAGTTTAGATCGAGACTAAAAACGCACCTTTTCAAATTATCATTTCCTGACAGGAAGGGCTGATCGACCTCTTCAGGTGCAGCCCTCATACTTAATATGTTTATTATTTTTGTTATCATTATTAATACTATTATTATCTAGTTGATAAAAGGGAGCATCTTCTACAGCGCCCTTGAGATGAGTAATTCATAAAAATGGCGCTCTATAAATTATCCAATTTATTATTATACATTAATTAACATGATAATTCCAATGGTTTGATTCAATGTAAATAATTAACATGATAATAACAATGATATGGTTGAATGTAAATAATTAAGATAAAATTGTGTGCGTAAGCTCACAGAACTTAATTGTTCTTCGACAACTTTCAAATCTACGTGTTATGTCAGTGTACAGTCCTGAGTTTGGTATTCACTTTGAAACAATAGATGACAAAGCGTACTAAGCCCGTGCTTCCAACTTCGGTTTTGTAAACCTTTCAAAGATGTAGACACGTTGGAAATTAGTTACATTCGCCTGTATGACTCTTCTATGTAATTTATAATACTTCTGAACTTAATAGATTGTTCCAAACTATTTAGCGAGTTACCAGGCGGAGTTTCTTTAATATAAAACTTTCGAGTGACACATTCAGTGAGTGGAACATCAACAATTATAAAGATATATTAACGTATAATTTTCGAAATAGATTAATTATATGATGTTTTAACTTTTACAGCTCATTTATTGATCTCTTATTAACAATGAAAGTATTCTGGTTCCTTTATTAACTCTCAAATTATATAAAACGTCATTTTGAATTTGATATAATTTAATTGTTGATGCTGGGAACAAAATGAAGGTCTGGTCTGGTCTGGTCTTGGTCTGGCAAAAAATAATGAAAGAAGGATAAATGCCGTAGAAATGAGATCACGAAATACGGAAGAAATGTAAGGCAGATGATTGCATCATAAGTAAAATTAAAGAAGGATCAGATGGTTTGGATATATGGAACGAATGCACGAGAGAAGAATGGTTAAAATATTGTATACAAGCAGTGTGAGTGGAAAGAGAAGTCGCGTAAGACCAAGGAAAGCATGGCATGACCAAATTAATCAAATACTGAAAGGCGGCCACATTCGAAGTCGGAAAAATCGACAAACGTGCATGTTTCGATGCTCATGCATATGTGGATGAAGCGAGAGAGGTATGTTAGGACAGAACGGTATGGCGGTCCATCCTCTCTGCCTTTCCTTCCGGGGAAACGGCGTTATGGTTCGTTAGTGAGTTTATTATAAGATTTAATATTTTCAATTTGATGTTTTATGAACAATGAGACAGGTATGTACGAGTATCATTGTTCAGTGATACAGGTATGGTAGGGTTATTAGTAATTGAACCTATTTCTTCTAGGAAGTTGTAGGAGAAGTTATTTCCGATGAATTTAAGGTATGTGATGTGAGGACATCTGTCTTCTACCTCTCCTAATTTTTCCCTCCAATATCAGTTGGAGAAGGTGGTACTTTTTCCCACGCAGTATATGACCCAGATGTGAAATCTCCCGAACCTTGATAGTTGATAATAGTTCCCTGTCAACTCTAGCTCGCCTTAGTATTTCGGTATTGGTAACCATGTCTGTCCAGGGAATTCTAAGCATTCGGCGATAGAACCTTATTTCAAAGGCTTCCGGTCTGTTCATTGAGCTGATTTTTGCAATGTCAAAACAAGTAATTCCCATAAAATATAATAAAACTTCTAGAAAACAAAGTTTTTTACTCCTTCCATTTTTGTCTTTGTTTCGATAGTGACCGGTTTTACCAGGCTTGCTGACATCGACAGACTGATGACACTTTTATAACTTACTTAATATTTTATAAAGCGAATGAAAACAGATATTTTTTTCATTCATTTTCATTATTTAAAATTTGTATTACCTTTGCTAAGAAAAAAATAAAAATGACTGAACCAACTCTGTGATCGTTTCTTACTACTTTATTCTCATCTGCATTCATTTATTTCACTAACATTTGAAATTGTGTCATACATCGTTCAACATACAAACGTTTTAGGGACATCAAATCTATCGCACTTATTCAGCTTTTATTTTTTATGTCAGTTTCATGTCTAGCTTCCATAAATAAAGTGTTGGAGCCAGAACTCCATTGTGGATGGCCATTTTCGCTTTTCTTGATAAATTCTTGTTGGGTGTGTGATTGGCCTCATATACATGCTTGACCTGTAAAGGTGACTGACTCACCCGTGAGTCTGTTTATGCTTTCAATTTACGTGAGCGACTCACCCGTGTTCCGCGTTATTTCTCTGCCTTATAAGTCTTATATTTTAATCGATCGTATTTACGTCTCAAAAGTGTACGTAAACATTTCGTAATATTGTGTCGTAAATGAAAACAAAGTAAAATTGCAATAAAGCGATGTTGTTGCCCATATAGAAAATTCTATGATCGATTTCTCGTATTATTACATCATTGAAAGAGCTTTAATACTCGTAACAAATAAACATAAAAAGTTTTAGCCTTTGGTGGAGAACGGGATAACCATTATGGGGAGGAATTGGGGATGAAATCGAATGGAAATATTATTGATACGGAATGAGGTTGAAAGCTATCGCGCCGGGAGAATAATTCCGTTCCTGAAGGAACAGGAAAAGTTCGAAAATGGAACTCGAATTCGAAAATTCGAACTTTATGTTTTGCGATGCTGCATGAATATTGTAGCGCTATAAATGAAATGCAGGGCCAATTCATCTTGTCGACTCTGTGGGGATTATTGTTTGATGCTTCGATATAATATTTTAATAAATCAAATATATTTTTTATCACATCTTACATGATTGTCATCAAAGTTAATATAAGCGAAATTGGTGATTCATATATATTTTATGGTTGATAAGAATAAAAACATTTGTTTTCTAGAAGTTTAATTTTAGTTTGTGGGAATAACATATTTCGCCTTGCTAAAAAATTATCAAATGCTTGTGGAATGCAACAATGGATTGTTTTACCAACCGGCCGCCAGAACCAACCTGCCTCTGGTGACACCAGTGGGAAGAGCAATTAATCTGCTGAACGCGGTCTCCTCAAACTTTTAGACAACATATGTTTTCTTCTGTATACGCCATACTTTGGGCTGTTTTGATGGTTTAATTCTCTTTTTATTTTTTATATACTTTGTACATACAACACTTTTATTAAAAAAATTTAATTACGAATACATAGACATGTTTCGGACAAACAGCCCTTCTTCAGATGTATTCATTTCAATTAATTGAGTAACAATTAATCAGTTATTAGAAGATTTTAAAGCATATAGTTTTTAAATAACGAAAATAAAATAAAATAATAATCTTTTAAAAATGTATTTATAGATAAAATCCACTGATGTTAATGTCTTCAACCGGTTTCGGCAGCTCGCTGCCATCTTCTGGTACCTTAATATAATTTTGTTAGGGTTATATATGAAATGAAAATGGTCTATATAATCCAACGGTGTTAAAGTGTTCGGATAGTATTTGCTAATTTTTTTTTTTGTAAGTGAAATCATTTTTAGTTTCTATATAATTAAAAAAGCAACTTACATGTGTGACTAATTTTCATAATGATGCTGTAAAAAATTTCAAATAGTTATTACTCCCCATACTGTTCAGACATTAATAAAAAAACAAACATAAGCATTTTGTACTTTGATCACTTCTTACGAATAAGGGAAATTCTAATAAATGAAGAATTTCATATTCATTCGAGTGTGAAGACGAAAAATGAGATGAAAGCCTTTACTCCCGTAATATGAACACAATAAAAACACAGAATCTCCCAAATAATCACAAAACATCCCCTTTGGATACCCAGTTCGGCCAAGTTGTCGAAAGTTCCTAAACTCCAATAATAATATGAACCCTTAAATCCCCAGCTAAACGCATGTAATGAATTTTTTGCGATCGTACTTTGCCGCTACAGTCAAACGCGTGGTTGGTATGTCAAATTCTTACGGGTATTGGGGGAAAAACCTTTCCTTACCGTTGACTTATTTATTACGGCTTGGAATATTTAAGGGATGGTGGATATATTTACCACCAGATATGCGAACAATTTGAGGGATTATTTTTGCGGGTTTCCTTTATAAGATTTTCTAAAATTAATCAAAATTAGAAGCCATTAATCGGAGGTTTGAGATTTTAAAAAAAAATTAAACACTTTTTACTAACTGACGGAGAGCTTGATGTAATAATTTGACTTCGGGTGGGATTTTGCAAGATTGTAGTACCCCCTAAAGAGTAAGAGACCAAAGAAACACATATTATTTTTCATTTTCATTTATTTATTTAAATATATCCTAAGCATTAAAGAATTTTTTTCCAATACACTAAGGATACAATTTGGAGATACACAATAATAAGTAAAACATAGTAAAATAAAATGGTGTTCTTCTACCAACCCTTATGTATGGAAGCGAAGCATGTAACTGGCAAAAGAAGGATGAAAGTAGAATAAATGCATATGAAAAGAGATCTCTTAGACGAATGTGTAGATACTCTGTGTATGATAGAGTGTCATGAACAAAATAATGAAAAGATCATTAAAATGGTTTGGACATATAAAAAGAATGAATGAAGAAAGAATGGTAAAAAATTATATGTCAATGATGTAAATGGAACCAGAAATATAGGAAGACCGAGAAAAACGTGGCACGATCAAATAAATCAAATATTGAATGTCGGCCATGTGAGGAGTCAGAGAAATCGACGCGCGTGCATGACACGATGTTTGAATGTTGAGGAAGCGAGAGAAATATGTCAGGAAAGAAAAGTGTGGCAGTCCATTCTTTCTGCCTACCACTTCGGGGAGACGGCGTGATGGTTAGTTTACTAAAATAATAATTGAGAGCGAGGAACATAAGATACATGACAAATGAATATACAATTATAATAAGGATAGTGCTTTTCTCAGGTGAGCCAGACTATCACAAAAAACGTCAAACTCCGAGGTGATACGATTAGCAAAGATCTACCTACTGGCACAACCATTGGCAGGTTGGTTTTGCATAGTGGGAGATAAAACAATCTATGACCCCTTTGTCGAAGATAATTATATACATTTCTTGCATTCATGCACTTCCTTCCTTCCTCAGCCATCTCTCCACTGCTGGATATAGGCCTCTTCCATTTTTTTTTTGCCTCTTCAATTTTTTTTTTATGTACACAACAGGTCGTTTTGGACCCAATTACTGTATACAATTTTTATTTTTTAGCTATTATATTGATTCTCGTGACACGTGATAGGTAGCCAATCTATCACCATTTTACTGTCACGTGAATTCTACACCAGACCAAAGACAGTGTGACAATCACACTGCCATCGCCGGGAATCGAACCCAGGACCTTCGGCATGGAAGTCAGAGCTTGTAACCACTCTGCCACGAAGGTCGTCCATTTTCTTCCACTAAACTCTATCTTAGGTTTTTCTTTGCCACATTCTACCCGCGACAGTGATAATGTCGTCGGCCCATCTATTTTGGGGTCGGCCCACTCCTCTTTTTCTATCCCATGGTCTCCATTTGGGGATTCTGGATGCCCATCGCTCTGATCTCTGTCTAGCAACATGACCTGCTCACTGCCATTTTCTGACAAGGTCCATTATGTCTATGACTTTTGTTCGGCGTCTTATTTATTTGTTTATTATTTTGTCTTTTAGACATACGCCTAACATTTGTCTTTCCATAAACCTTTGCACACATTTTAGTTTATGTACCGTATTGGCAGTTAGCGTAATGGTTTCCAGGCCATAGATGATCACAGGGAGGATACATGTTTCATACTTTGTCTACATTTAATCTCCTAAGCTTCCATTCCCAATCAAATGCCAATTAATCATTTTTAATTTTTATTTAAATTATATCTTTTCAAATGTATGTTTTTTTCTGAATTATAGTATCATCATGTATTATTATTACTTAATGTTATTTATTATACTGTTAAAAAATAATTGTAAGCACCTACTTATAACTTAAATTTTAAATTTGAATTTTTGTATTGAATTATAAATGCGTTTTTTTGTTTGTTTACTTTTTGTTATATTTTTACACCTGAAGATGGAGGTCACCTCCGAAACATGTCGTGTATTTTAATATTTTTTTATTAAAAAGTGGTTTAAACAATGTTTTTTTAAATAATTATATAAATAAAAACAACTTTGTATCTAACCACGGTAGGGTTATTATATTGATGCCAACTAGTTTCGCTTGGACCCAATCAGGGCAGTATAACAAATTGAAAAGATGAAGCTTGGGTCCAAGCGAAACTAGTTGGCATCAATATAATAACCTTACCGTGGTTAAATACAAAGTTGTTTTTATTTATATAATTATTTAAAATGTCTAACCATAAAGTGAGTGCTTTATATGAAGAATTAATGTATATTTAATTCCCAAAGTAGATGTTTTATATGCTTTTCTTTTCAGATTTATGGGTATGTCCTTATTCTTTAGTATGTGTTTCACTAGACACGTATAATAATAGATTTCGGATATTCTATGTGCTTGAGAACCTGTTCGTCTTAAAGCACAAAACAATCGCGTCACATCAACCGTCTGACACGTTGATCCACGGAAAGTTACACGACGCGACGAAACTAAGTTGGAGTCTTGAGTCTAGACTCAAGTTTGCCGAGTTAAGGGCGACATCTATCATCGTTAGCCGCTGATAAGGGGCGATTAAGATCGTGGACCGTGTCTTGAGACGCCGACTGTTAGAACTGCCATTATCAAGGGGAAGTAATTGTTTGGTTAGACTAAGATCGTGAATAATTCTGTAATGGCCTTCTATATTTAGTTGTTTTAATTAATTGTTTAAACTTACAATTTAATTCAATTAAATAGATACTTTATAAAACATCATCTTTTCAGAAATGGCTAATCATTGTGTGAATTTTGACCATCATTTCGAGACCAAAAACACAAAATTATTTACAAGATTTTGAATATTTACAAATTCTTGTAGACAAATACTGGATTTTACCCATTGCGGATTATTTTTTTTTAATATAAGGATTAATTGTATCTCAATAGAGACGAAGATGTAACTAGTTTTTCTGGGAACATAATGTGGTGGCCGAGGCGCTTACAGGGCTTATGACCTGTCATTGGTTGGGTTGAGCGATCGCTTTATGTTTAACAACATTCCCCATTCCACCCTTCTTATGACCACCACATCTGACAAATTTTTGGAACTTGTATATATGCTAGAATCCCACGTTTATCTTAGCTAGCTATCTTAGCTAGTGTAGAGTGAACTAAAATGTGTAAAGATGATCTACTATGAGAAGTTTGGTTCTGACAGTGTCTGCTCTTGTTTCGATTCCGTGTGTCATTATGGGCCTGATGCATGTTTTATAAATTCTAACTCTGCTTTCCACTAGCATATGCTTATTGTCTCAGACAGGGTTCCTCAGACATCCAGAGATTTCTGTTTTTTAACTTCATTACATAGATAGCTGCAACTAGATATCTCCACACCCAGATATCTGAACTTCATGACCTGTTCTATGGGTTTATCGTCTACAACCAATTTGCATCTGAGAGGCTGTCTGGATATTGTTTTGACATTTTGTTTTTGCGACCAATATCATCATTTTATGCCTCTCAGACGCAAGACGGAACCTATAAAGCATTCTTTGTAGATCGTCTTCACTTTCTGCCAGTATCGTTGCATCTTCAGCATAGTTACATACTTACATTAATGAGTTTGTCTTCTATCCTATACCCGAGGTTTAGAGATGCGACCTCCTCTATCATCTTGATGAAAATATAATTTAAGATTTGTTTTAACTAGGCAGATTACAAATGTGGGTAAAAAACAGTGTTTAACAGATATTCAATATTGATGAAAAAGTCATTTTTCTAGAAGTTTTTATTTAATGTTATGAGAGTGATATATTTTGCTCTGCTAGTGCATTATTAAATAATATTGAGAAATATAAAATATGCCCCCTTTTTTTTACAATAAAATTATTGAATTTTGATAAAAACGTCAATGTAAAAGGAGTTTTATCATATTTTATGGGAGTGGAATGTATTATTTTGCTAGATATTAGGTTACCATTTGATTTTTCTTTGCCATGAAGAAAAAAACCACGCCTTTCATATACTCGTATATAATTGAACTTCTAGAAAACCAAATTTTCATTAAAGGTCCATTTACACTGGACAGTTATCAGCCGATACCGACACGTCACGATAAAAATAACATTGAATCTCACCGACTCGTTATCTTAAATGCTATAATAAAATCGCCGTCATAAAATTAACACTTAATAAAAATGATGCGGAGTGTAAATGGACCTTAATACTTATTAAAGAATTTAATGATGTTATTAAAATAAACAAAAGTTGTTTAAAAATAGAAGAACTAAAAATTCTATAAATGATATGAAATGTTCACGACACGTGTTTCGTCTTATGAGGACATCTTCGAGTGTCCGAAGAACTCGAAGAACTCGAAGATGTCCTCATAAGACGAAACACGTGTCGTGAACATTTCATATCATTTATAGAATTTCTAGTTCTTCTATTTTAAACAACTTTTGTTTATTTTAATAACATCATTATGGAATTCTATACACTTAAACATACATCGATTAATAAAGAATTGAACGTTTCTGTTCAATCATATTTTCCAAATAGAAGCATTTATTTAAACAAAAGAAAATTTTAAAATTGTACTCGTATAATATAATTTACATGTGTGTATACGATATATATTTTTTTTGTCGGAATTAAAAATATGTTCAGCCTAATTTGAGCCGAACCGAACGTTTGTTTTTCTGGCCAAAATAATTCAGTTGTAAGTATCAAAAAAACACAATAAATTTCAAATCCTCTTCTTCAAAGCATTCTGGAGTCCATGTACTATGTCAATAAATAGCTAGGCAAAGAAAAAAATAACACCAAAGGAACCAATCGATTCGAAACGCGTAAAAAATAATAAATTACGTTCTAAATTCGAAAATCAAACTGCCGAATCGCCTCTTGAATACCTGTATTTACACTGAACAAATTAGCCAATCGGGCGAATTACACGCTCGATCAAACATTTAAACCGACCAATCACAGAGCGATCCCCCGTTTCCCCGAAATCGGAATCCTTTCACTCTCCGACAGATTACACAAGAGTTTTCACGTCCGTGCTGTAATGTCCAGGCCACGAAAGTGGAGCACGTAGTGGGCTTGATCGTTAAGATGTGCATGTGATAGGGTTTGTAATTTCAACCTTAGGTCTTGTTTGTATGATAGTGAAGGACATGTAGGTATAATAATATAATCATTTTGTCCTTGGACTATAATGAACAATTGCGCAGTTTACTAATACATTTTGGTTATGTCTAATATTGAAAATATTAGTAGAAAACTAACTAACTAACTAACCATCACGCCGTCTCACCCGACACCCACAAAATAAATCTAAAACAAATAATATAAAATACAATGATATAAAATAAAATAACAAAATAAAAATAATTTAACACAAAATGTTCTTTTTAGATGGTGCACAAATTGTCTATTTAATTTATGTTCCACGAATCCGCCGTTTTTTAAATTTAGCACATAATGTAATAACACATAATGTTTTTTTCGATGTTGCACATGTTGGCATGGACGATCCGGACTTTTGTGTTTATTTAATTTATGTTATACGTATCCACCGTTTTTTAAATTATCTGTAATTAGGCACTTAACCAGCAAGAACTTTGAAATAATATTGAAGAAATTATTCAAATTGTCATTGGGACAAATGAAAAAAATATTTTTACACCTGTCAAAATTCTTTATAAAAACGATAAAACTGATATAATTTTAACAGCAAAACAGGACATACGTATTACGTGTCACAATTAACTATTATAAAGTGCGGCAACAATTAAATTGACCAAAACAATTCACTTATACGCGAAATATCTCCAAATTAACAGGAGCACCACATGAACCAAACCAAATTTTCAAAAATTATTAGTAGAAAGATGAGTAAAAAAAAAGTTCACGCATTCGGGGTAGTCTGAGAGTTATTAATATAAATAGAAAGCTTGATTTGGAGCAAGTAGGTAAGTTTGTGTATTGTAGTATGTTTACAAAAGATGGGCGAGTGGAGAGGAAATTAAGAGAAGGGTTGGGGCAGGTAACAAGGTGAATGGTGCACTTAAAGTTGTAATCGAAAAAAAAATATTTGTATCCAAAAAGCTAGAATGGCAGTGCTCAATGGTGTTCTTCTGATAAACCTTATGTATGGAAACGAAGCATGGAACTGGCAAAAGAAGGATAAGGGTCAGCTCTCCGCTTTATCAAAATAAATTTGTAATCTTCTGCTGAACCAGACTAAGAAATGTTTTGGGCTGGACGGGGCTTAAACCAATTTTAATGAATAACGTCTGTAATTTAAATTCATTAATAATTATAGTTTAAATTATCTAACCAATTTAAATTAATAACGTCTGCATTACTGACCCTATCGGTCCACGGTATACGGAGCATTCTGCGGTATATCCACATCTCGAACGCTTCCAACCGGTTCATTACATTCACTTTCAAAATCTAGGTTTCACAGCCATATAGTAGAACATACCATATACAACATTTAATCATTCTTTGTCGCTCCGTCCTATTACTATTAATTCGTAATTCCTATTTTTGTCTATTTTTCGTTTTTGCATTGTTAAATATAATTTAATATATTCGAAATATTTTGGTACGCCTTTACCATCGTTTAAAGGGACGAATGGGTACGTTTGAATGGATCGATTGATGTTATTATTCAGGGTAAATTAAGGATCATGATTTGCCAAATCGACCTGAATGCTATCCATCCATCTCACTCATACAAGGACATTATTTAACAAGAACCCACATGAGTTATTTTAGGATGGTTTGAATTACAAGTCAAAATACAAGGTATACCATGACAGGAGAGAAAAGGTATTTTAACTAACTAACCATCACGCCGTCACCTGGAGGAATAGGCAGAAATAATAGACCGCCACACTGTTCTGCCTTGACATACCTCTCTCAATTTCTCTACATTCATACATTTTGTCATGCACGCACGTCGATTTCTCCGACTCCTCAGGTGACCGACATTTACGAGTAATATTTGATTGATTTGATCGTGCCACGTTTTCCTCGGTCTTCTTCTATTTCTAGCTCCGTTAACGTCGTTTACATATACCCTCTTCACCATTCATTCTTTCTATGTGATCAAAACCATCTTATCGACCCTTTCATTAATTTGTTCATAACACTTTCATTCGCACCCCATTCACTTCTTATACTTACATTAGACACACCAAAATATACAGATTTACTACACATTCGTCTTAGAGATCTGCATTTATTCTAGATTCATCCTTCTTTTGCCAGTTCCATGCTTCACATCCATATTTTAAGTAGACCAAATATTCAATAATCTTGATGCAATTTTGCAAGAATATTATAGTACACTTCTCATACTTGCATTTGACACTCTATCATATACAGATTTACAATACATTCGTCTTAGAAATCTCATTTCTACTGCATTTATTCTACTTTTATCTTTCTTTTGCCAGTTCAATGCTTCACTTCTATATTTTAAGTAGACCAAATATTCAATAATCATGATGTAATTTTGAATGAATATTATAATAAGTTTGCCATGATAGCCATAACGTCTTACACGAATTTTCGATGAAAATGATTTATGAATGTTATATATTATTAGAATTCTGTTTTGTTTTTGGAAATTTGGTTTGGTTCAAATGATGCTCCCGTAAATTTGAAGATATTTCATGTATAGGTGAATTGTTTTGTTGAATTTGATTGTTGCCGTACTTTGTGATAGTTATTTGTGATGTCGAAATTATATAAGTTTTTTCGTTTATAAATTTTTATTTGAAAGGTGTAAAAAAAAATTATTTGTTCCAATGACAATTTCAATAAATTCTTCAACACTATTTTAATGTTTTTGCTGGTGTTGGATTGTTTTAAGTGCCTTATTAAAGTTAATTAAAAAAAACAGTGGATAACGTGGAATAAAAATTAAATAAACACAAATGTCCGGATCGTCCAGCTGACGAAAAGTGCACCATCTAAAAAACATTATGTGTTAAATTATTTTTAGTGTTATTTTATTTTATTATATATCATTGTATTTTATATAATTTGTTTAAGATTTATTTTGTAGACGTTGGACGATCCAGGTGTGCGCGGGAGATGCCTATTGGTGGCGATGAGGTTCGCAACCCATCACACCGCGTCTCTCGCGGGGGCGAAAAGAGAAGGATGGAGTGCCGCATCAATTAAAGTGTGGCAGTCCATTCATTCTGCCTATCCTCTCGGGGAGACGGCGTATGGCTAGCTAGTTAGTTAGTTGAGTTAAAATGATCTAAGTATTTTATATTAAGAATATTCAGAATATATATAATATACAAAACTTGCGTAAGGCCTATACTGATATATAGCATTGAGAACAAAGCGGATACCACAAAAACGAAGGCTAAAGCGTGGTTGGCAGAGATGCGGACACATTTCATCTATATGTAGTAAAGAGTAATATCATATATTTCAATTTATTATTTCGCAAGCGTGGATTGTATAAAAGGTTCGAATGTGATGTATATTTCTATACCTCAGAGTTATAACAATATATTTATGAAAGTATGAAATAGTCCATTATTTTGGCCGAAATCTATGATACTTCAATATTATTAACTGTTAAGTTTTAAAACATTGTTTATGTCTCACAATTTTTATTTAATATTTCTTTTTTCGCGACAGCTGTTTCGTCAACCTATGTTGACATCATCGGGTGTTACAATAATTTGTCTTCTTTTTCTTATTCTTCGTTATTGTAGACCTATGTGGTCTGTTCTCCAGAGTCTTGCTCCTCCTGTGATGTAGACTCCCAGCTGTCCTTCCATCTTTTAGAAGGTCTTCCACGAGAACGAGTCCCATGATGTTGATAAGAATATCCTCAACCTCACATATCTATCTTATTCTGGTGTTCCTCACGCGATCTCTCAGTGTCTTGCCTGCTATCGTCCTCAGTGTCTTCATTTCGGAAGTCCTCAAAACATGTTTGGTCCTTACTGTGTCTGCCCTTGCTTCGATGCCATATTTTATTATGTTATAATAATTTAGCAACTGTTAAAATTACATTTTCGTGATTTTTCGAACCTTTGTGTGTATTTGTTCCTATGTCAATTTGAATAATTTTTTTGATACCAATTTAAAATTCTTGCTGAAGTTGAGTTAGTTAGATTAGATTTGATTCTTGCTGGAGTTGAGTTAAGTACCTAATTACAGTTAATAAAAAGATCGGTTAGTTAATATTTATAGGGCAAAAAACAAATTAGTGTGATTAGTATGCAAAATGTCTTGAAAATTTTATAAACAAATATAACCAAGGTGGGTGTAAAAATTGTGATTAGAAAGGACACAATTATAAAAGTTAAAAAGTATTGTCACAGTCAATACTAATTAGGTGAAGAACCTACGAAGAATATAATAAGAGAATATATTAAAGGTGGAAAAAACAGTAATTAGAAGGAACAAACACCCATAATATAAATTCAAATACGATGAGAGAATATATTAAAGGTGGGAAAAATAGTAATTAGAAGGAACAAACACGCATAATATAAATTCAGGACGATAAACCGAATTAAACAAAAATACAAATTGTGATACATAAACAAAGTTATATTATTTAATAGTTCATAATTGTTTTATTTTCAAATGTTGAATAAAATTATTAACGTGCAGTAAAAATTTTATGCATCAGAATATTTAACTGATAATGTAATGATTTTACTGAAATCTCTCGAAAACAGAATTCTCTTAAATAACTTATAAATTCATGTCAACATATAAATTCAGTTCATTTTACAAAATTATTTTAATATAATTCTGCTTATTGCTTACACCTAATTTAAATGGATGGCACTAGTGTAGATTGAACTAAAAATTGTGAAGTGTTTCTCAACATTGTAGCATATATACATCTTCCAAAAATTTGTCAGACGTGGTGGTCGTAAGAAAGGCGGAATGGGGAATGTTGTTAACATAACTGTAAGCGCCTCGACCACCATATTCTGTTCCCATAAAACTATTTGCATATTCGTCTCTATTGAGATACAATTAATCCTTAAATATAATTTTTGTTAAGAATCATGTTGACTACCCCTTATCTGTATGTGTATAAAGAAGTCAGTTTATAACAATGTCACCAGTCTGTCGATGCCAGTAAGCCTGGCGAAACCGGTTGCTGTAGAAATAAAGACAGAATTTAAAGTAGTTAAAAAACATCTTCTTCTTCTTCTTCTTCTTTTAATAGATCTGACGATCTGTGACAAGGAAATCATGTCTCGTCGGATGATGAGATCCAGCTGTCCCTCCATCTCTTAGGCGGTCTTCCAGGTAGGCGGTGTCCGGAGGGGATTTCATAAGCGGCTGTATATGTGAGTCTGTCACCATCCATTCGGGCTACATGGTCCCTCGAGTATCTTCTTCTGGATCTACTCCACTGAACGATATCCTCTATTTCGTAAGTTTTTCTTATATCTACGTTGCGGACACGATCTCGGAGGGTTTTTCCAGTGATTGATCTTAGGACCTTCATCTCCGATGTTCTTAGTAGTCCCTTGGTTCGCACAGTGTCAGCCCGCGTCTCTACAGCGTACGTCATGATAGGTCGCACGCATGTTTTATAGATTCTGATCTTGCTGTCGACACGCATGTGCTTGTTCTTCCAGAAAAAAAACATCGTTTTATTAAATTTAACTGAATTTCATTTCGAACTCGTTTAGGACACAATTTATTATAAAAGTTTTGGAGCTTTGCAAAAAGGATAAATTAAAGCATAATTCAAAGGTTGATTTATACCCGTAAACGTATAAAATATAATATGCTAATAATAGCCCTAGAATATTGTTATAATAGATTTATAACTAAGATAAAG
Source organism: Lepidostoma basale (assembly GCA_022606425.2). NCBI lineage: Eukaryota > Metazoa > Arthropoda > Insecta > Trichoptera > Lepidostomatidae > Lepidostoma > Lepidostoma basale. The sequence continues at coordinate 103,825 of JAHDVF020000099.1, forward strand.
ACAACTAAAAAGTTATTAAATCATCATTAACTTTTCGTTAATAGAGAATTAACCCAATTACTTCATGCTCTGTCAGTTTTAGAAACTTGCCACCGCTTCGTCCCGAAAGTTGATATCTCCGTATTCAGCGTAATCCTTTCCCTGGCTGAAGTATTAATAAATCCTTTCCACCCAAACTACAATAATCACGCACTTTGTTGTCAAGGATTTTACACACAATAATTAATATATTTAACTTCCATTTTGTTGCAAAGTTACATGATTCGAAAATTAATGTTTTGGAAATGATGGAGGCGACATGTGGGTTATTCTACATGTTAAGACGGTTTAGACTCACAACAATAAATCTGTTCAATTCTCAAATAAACAAACAAATAAACTATCACGCCGTTTCTCCGCAGAGATAGGCAGAGATAATGGACCGCCACACTACTCTATCCTGGCACACCTCTCTAACTTCTTACACATTCATACACGCAAGTCAATTCTTCCGACTTCTAACATGACCAACCTCTAAAATTTTATTAATTTGGTCATGCCATGTTTTCCTCGGTCTGCCTCGACTACGTACTCCATTAACATCATTTACGTATATATCTATGCGTTCCATATGTCCGAAGCATCGCAGCGATCCTTTCATAATTTTGTTTTAATATCTTCTTCCGCTCTACATTCCTTTCTTTATATCAAAACAAACAAACCATCACGCCGTTTCCCCACATGGATAGGCAGAGATAATGGACCGCCACACTACTCTATCCTGACAAACCTCTCTAGCTTCCTCCACATTCATACAGCGAGTCATACACGCACGTCGATTCTTCCGACTTCTAAAATGACCAACCTTTAAATTTACGATTATTTGGTCATGCCATGTATTCCTCGGTCTGCCTCGACTCCGTACTCCATATACATCATTAACGTATACTTTCTTAACCATTTTTTCTCCTAGAATGCGTTTCATATGTCCAAACCATCGCAGCGATCCTTTCATAATTTTGTTCATTCCTTCTTCCGCTCTACATTCCTTTCTTATTTGAGATTCTGTTGTTTTTCGCATTTGAGATTCTGTCGTATATCGTTCTACCACACATACCTTCGTCTTAGGGACCTCATCTCTACCGCATTTATTCTGCTTTCATCCTTCATCTGCCAGTTCCGTGCTTCGCTTCCATACATTAGGGATGGGACCAGAACTCCATTGTGAACGGCCGTTTTCGCTTTCATTGAATACTCAATATTAAAATTTATTATAACTTATATATCTTTAAATAATTCTTCAGTATAGGCGTATGTAGTTGAACTCCTTCTAAACAATTGGACCGATTTTGATGAAATTTTTTATGTATGTTTGAGTGGGTCCCTGGTGATCGTTAAAACTGTACGGAAAAATCATGAATAATTGACCTTCTGAGAATAATTTATAGTTATATTTGTTTACCATAGATGGCGCTGATATCGAATTCTGTGTTTAAGCATGCGCAAACCTCTTGCATTGTAGCGTAGTGTAAACTTAAAATTCCGTTCGCTGTGTTTCGATATTCAAGATAAATAACAAAACAGACGTTTTTAAAAATATTAATATCATTTAGTGTATAGTTTATCCAAATACGAATATCGAAAAAACGTTTTCTCAACGTTCTAATTCGTTTCTAACAGCAGGCAAGCCAATGTTCGGGCCAGACGTCTGTCGGGTCCGCTAGTTTTATGTATAATTTAAAATATATAAGCTATAAAGCCTTTGAAAGTTGCTGAGAAAAATATACTAGAAAGTGAAAACACAATTACATTTTAATTCATATTAATGTAAACGTCTGTCTTTTAGTTTAATTATATTTTTGATTGAATGACATGTTTCACCTTTCTTAGGCATTATCAAATTTGATAATGCCTCAGATGGACGAAACATGTCATTCAAAATATCTATAGATTAGCTACCTATCACATGACAAGAAAATCGATATAATAACTGTACCCGTTTCATCGATTTGACTGGCGCTGTAATGATGTAAAGAGCGATTTAACAATATAATAATAATAATAAAATTCATATATCGTGTCATTCACACAAGTCGATTTCTCCCACTCTTCACAATTATACAACAAACTAACTAACTAACTAACTATCACGCCGTCTCCCCGAAGGGGTAGGCAGAAAGAATGGACTGCCACACTTTTCTTTCCTGTCTTACTTCTCTCGATTCCTCAACATTCATGCATCGAATCATGCACGCGCCTCGATTTCTCTGACTCCTCACATGGCCGACATTCAATATTTGATTTATTTGATCGTGCCACGTTTTCCTCGGTCTTCCTCTATTTCTGGTTCCATTAACATCATTAACATATACTTTTTTTACCATTCTTTCTTCATTCATTCTTTCCATATGTCCAAACCATCTTAATGATCCTTTCATTATTTTGTTCATGACACCACCATGCGCACCGCATTCACTTCTTAAATTTTCATTCGACACTATCATACACAGAGTATCACACCTTCGTCTAAGAGATCTCATTTCTACTGCATTTATTCTACTTTCATCCTTCTTTTGTCAGTTCCATGCTTCGCTTCCATACATAAGGGTCGGTAGAAGAATTATATAATAATTACAATTATTATTCTAATTCCGTAATAAATGTACAATGCGTTGATATTTACAACTTTTTGTAATTAATACAATAATCTAATTATTTTTATCCTTGAAAAATACTTTTAACCTGCCATATGTGATCAAAGAATTTATTAATCTCATACGTCAAACCTTCTTAGACTTCATTTTAAATTTAAATTACGTGAATTCACCATAAACTTTATAAATCCTTTTGAAATAAGAAAAACCAAAGCTTTTCCATCATAGTGCATCCTTTTAGAGACTTGGAGAAGGTATTGGATCCCTAATTCTATATTGGATATCCCGTTTTTATTAGAGCCTTCAAGAAAACTTGTTTTCTCCTGCAAGACAATTTTCCCCTTCCCGCATTCTACAAGATTGATCGGGGGTCGTGTATCAAAGCTGGGAAAAGCTATTTTAAAGTTTAAACTCATACATATTAGATTTTATTCCGTACCAACACCAATTTGCATTAATTCTATCATGATCGGGAGAGGCGCAAAGCATATTTTTTATGAACTTAACTCTGGAGCTGTTATTTATGTATACGAACGAATATGTTTGTTTCCAGAAGTTTTAAAATATCATATTATATGGGAATCACACATCATTCCCAAATATTATAATAAAACTTATATTAACCGTCGCGTTGCCATGTGGTCAATTAAGTTTCCACTACCAATTTAAAGTTGATTTTCTTAAAACCTATGGACCCTAATATTATAAAAAAAATTGTGATCCTCCATTAAAGTGTTCTCAATATTTCGTAATAAAAAAAAAGCAAAAAATTACTTCTTTCATCCCAAAAAAAATTATTTTCTAAGACTGCCCTCACCTTCATTCGTGTTAAGGTAGAATTTGTTTTGCTAATATTTACAACTTTATCAAAAGTGACAAATACTTACTCGCTGTTTTGAACGTTTTATAAATTATATGTTTGGCCTTTTTTCATAGGTACGTAATAATACCGACTGTGGACGGAAACGCAGCACGCAACTTAATAATATCAGAACTGTGAAAATATTAACACTTTACCAAAAGGGACAAATATTAATACGTACTCGTTGTTTTGAACGTACTATACATTTTGCCTGGGTGCCTTTATCATACGTAAAACTTGTCTCGCCCCGCTGCGGCGCGGCGCGACGGGGCGAGACAAGTTCATACTTGGTGTCAGTTGCTCATATGCTGTGACGCATTCCATATCAGAAATCGCATGGTTCCAGAAAAAAATTAATAATGATATGTTGCTCAAATAATCCATGTATGTTATAGATATCGATCTATTTCTAATGAAATTCCCTACAAGATGACATAAATTAAATTTTGATTCATTGAGTCATATGCTTGATATTTAGATAAAATTAGCGGTAAACTGAATTGACCACATGGGAGCGAGCGTTTTGTTTTGAACACGGTACGTTAAGGGTTTAAACACACGTTTTCATTTGTTTATATTATTCAATACAGAGTTTTACATCATTGTTTAAGAAACAATAAATCTGAAACTGTTCTAAATAAAACGTTGTTTTATCATATTGTCATCGGAACTGGTCTAAAAGTCTATACAATTGGTATATCTTCTTCTTCGATAGCCCTACAGCCCATATCGAGCTTTAGCCTCTTCTTCGACCCTCCAATCTGACACTCGTAACAATTTCGCCCCATCTCTCCCAACTTCATCCTCCCATCGCAGCCTTGGTTGTCCAATTGGTCTTCTATCACCTGGGTGCCACTCTAGCAATCTTTTTGGGGTTCGCGATGACGGCATCCTGTGCACGTGACCGGCCCATCTCAGTCTATTCAGTCTGACCTGGGTGGAGAGACTGGGAGCTTTGTAAATATGGTACAGCTCGTCATTATGCCGCACTTTCCAGCCTTTATCGTCATGCACAGGTCCCAGAATTCTGCGCAGCACCCTTCTCTCAAAAGTATCCAGTCGCTCTGCAATTGCAATTGGTATATACGAATTTTATTATTTTTAACAACACCAAATTGTTTTTCTTTTGTTTTATATACGAGTACTTCGGTCGTACAATAATAATCATAACATAATTCAAAATAATCCAGAAATGCTGTCATGGTTTATATTTTTATTTTGTTAACATATTTAAAAAAATTTAACATATTTAATAAACAGTGTGGTTTTTTTCAATTTCAATATTAATCCAGAAAAATTCTTGGGCATTCACATCGTGTGCATTAGGAATTACTCTCAGAGAGAATCGAATTATTCCTCTCTCGCTCTCTTATATTCAAAATATTCTCGTCGAAGAGAGCTGAAAGGGTTGGATGTAGGTGCAAAAATGAACGGGGTGTCAGTTAGCTGTTTGTTGTATGCGGACGAGGGCAACGAGCATGAACTACAAACCCTGATTTTCGAAAAAGACGGAAACATGACAGTCTGCAACATTAGTGTAAACGGTGAAAATCTGGAACAAGTGGATGAATTCGTTTATTTAGGAAGTATGTTTACAAAGGATGGGTAAGTGGAGAAAGATATCGAAAGAAGGGTTGGGGCAGGCAACAGAGTAAATGGTGCACTTAAAGTTGTCATCGCAAACCAAAACCTATCCAAAAAAACTAAAATGGCAGTGCACCATGGTGTTCTTGTACCGACCCTTACGGTTAGCGGCGAAGCATAGCACTAGCAAAAGAAGGATGAAAGTAGAATAAATGCATTAGAAATGAGATCTCTTAGACGAACGTGTAGATACTCTGTGTTTGATATAGTGTAGAATGAAAATATAAGAAGTGAATGCGGTGCGAATAATGGTGTGATGAACAAAATAATAACAGGATCATTAAAATGGTTTGGACATATGGAAAGAATAAAAGAAGAAAGAATGGTAAAAAGGTGTACATTAACTAGAAATAGAGAAAGACCGAGGAAAACGTGGCACGATCAAATATTGAATGTCGGCCACGTAAGGAGTCGGAGAAATTGACGCGCGTGCATGACACGATGTATGAATGTTGAGGAAGCGAGAGAAATATGTCAGGAAAAAAAGTATGTCAGTGCATTCTTCTGCCTACCTCTCCGTATGGACGGCGTGATGGTTATTTAGTTAGTTAGTTTCTCATAGGACATTCGTTTCTTGTCTATTTATAATAAATTATGATTTACCTTCTTCTTCTTCTTCCTTATTGTAGACCTCTGTTGTCTGTTCACTAGAGTGTTGCTCCTCCTGTGAGGTAGATTCCCAGCTGTCCTTCCATCTTTAAGGAGGTCTTCCACGAGGACGAGTCAATATTGGAGATGCAATGCAATATAGGGGAGTCTGGTGCTGTCCATTCTTTGAACATGACCGTACCAGTCCCTTTTTCGCTGTCTGCTCCATCTTATAATATCCTCAACCTCACACATCTCTCTTATTCTGGTGTTCCTCACGCGATTTTTCAATGTCTTGTCTGCTATTGTCCTCAGTGTATTCATTTCGGAAGTCCTTAAAACATGTGTAGTCCTTACTGTCTCTGCCCTTGCTTTGACACCATATGTAATTATTGGTTTTACGCATGCTTTATAGATTCTCATCTTACTACAACTTTCTTTTACCGACAATTACATTTACCGACAATTACTCAAATAAATTGTTTATTTATGTACGTTTGAAATAATTTGTGTATCAGTTAGCTATCACATATGGCAGTGCATGTGTTCATTATAGCTACCACTCGATAGTCGCTCATTACTATGTTAATTGTGCATTTAATTGGACACTACTATTACCATGAGCTCTTTGGCCAGAGTTCGTATTGCATATCCCAAATGGTACTTACACACCTAATTATATTCGAAACTATACCAAACCATCATCAATGTGATCCTGTGAGAATTGGCTACTAAAAGGATTATGGTTCATAACTCATTCAATGACCAAAACGTGCCCATCAAAATTAGTACTATTGTCATTGGTAACTAATAAGCTATATTGGCTGATTAAAATAACCTAAATTCAAATGTTCGCAATGGTTTTATCATATATTTCATATTGTATAATCCATTGTTTTTTAAACACTATGATTCTTCAATAGTAACTTGTTGAACGCTAAGGCATTAACAATGTTAAACTCCATAGTAATATACTTTAGAAATTGAAAATAAATTTGTTTAATCCATTTAAAAAAATTAAAAACACGACATGTTTCGGAGGATACCTCCATCTTCAGGTATAAAAATATAATAATGCAGTAGAAATGAGATCTCTAAAACGAATGTGTGGCAATTCTGTATATGATAGAGTGACAAATGCAAGTATAAGAAGTGAATGCGGTGCGAATGAAAGTGTTATGAACAAAATAAGGAAAGGGTCATTAGGATGGTTTGGACACATGGAAAGAATGAGTAAAGACAAAATGGTATAGAAGATACGAGTATATGTAAACGGCGTGAATGGAGCTAGAAATAAAGGACGGCCGAGGAAAATGTGGCACGATCAAATCAATCAAATATTGAATGTCGGTCACATGAGGAGTCGGAAAAATCGACGTGCGTGCATGACAAGATGTTTGAATGTAGAGGAAGCGAGAGAATTATGACAGGACAGAACAGTGTGGCGTTCCATTCTTTTTGCCTACCCCTCCGGGGAGACGGCGTGATGGTTAGTTAGTTAATTAGTAAAAAATATAATAAAAACTAAACAAAGAAAGACTTTTATAAAAAACGCATTTAAAATTCGATACAATAATTTAAATTTAAATATTAATCTGGGCTATTTGTTGTAAATACTTATAATTATTTTTTGTCAGTAAGAACTAATAAATAATATTAAACAATAATGATACATTATGATAATATAAAAAATATAAAATTGTAATTTAGAAAAAACATACATTTGAAATGACATAATTTATATAGAAATATAACAAATAGTCCAGGTTAATTTTTAAATTTAAATTATTGTATCGAATTTTAAATGCGTTTTTTATATTAGTATTTCTTTCTTTAGTTTTGATTATATTTTTACACCAGAAGATAGAGGTATCCTTCGAAACATGTCATGTTTTTTAATATTTTTAAAAATATTTTGTGGATTAAACAAAGTTATTTTCAATTTCCTCAGTACATTACTACAAAATAGATTGGCTAAACAGCTGTCGCGATAATGTCGTAAAATATATGTGATATGCTATATAAATTGTATTTTATTTTATTTTACAATACTTAGAATACAATAATCTTCTCTACATATCTTCCTTATATCGTCGTTCGGTATTATATCTAACATCGTTTTCCCGAACATTCCACGCAATGAAATCGTTTCTATGGCATTTATCCTACTTTTATCCTACCTTTGTCCATCTTTTGCTAGCTCTAAGTTTCAATTTTATAGATTTTTTAAGTATTATTAAAATGTATCTTCACTAGAAAATAAAAATAACATACTCGTATGTTTTAGCGCCTACATGCATTTTTTTTAAATAAGTCCTACTTTTTTACCAAATAACCATTCACAGTAATATTTTCGAAATTTATAATATTATAAAGCAGATATCAGTTATAAATTACTTAATTAATTTCTGGGGTCTAGTTTTTCAATTAGGGTTCACCCTTTCTAGCGGTTTCCGGAAATGGCACCCTAATGTTAGCGTTTTAAACAAAATTGTTTCCGAGGACAACGGTCAAAATATAAAGGGAAACCCGAAATTAACGTTTTGGATTATTAACCTAAAATTCTTCGCTACAAATATTCTACAATTTCTTTAGAAAAGTCATTAGCATTAATTAATTATTAAATTTGACTTTATCGCATTACCATAAGTACTGGATATTTAATAATTACCATTCTTGTGTTCCCGGTTGGAAATTTACATACAAATGATTAGGGAAAACGTATTCTCTTTGATTAACTAGTTTCCTAGAAGTAGGGTACTTATGTTTCGTTAGTTGTAATCATTGTACAAACTAAAAATATGCGTTAATTTATTGGATACATTTTATTATATCTATATATATAAAACAAAGTCAAAAATCGTGTTAGTTACACCATTTATAACTCGAGAACGGCTGGACCAATTTTGAAGATCTTATATTTGCTGGATTTGTCTCCGTTCCGGATAACAGAATAATTATTAAAACATTTGAAAAAATCACGTAAATGATTTAAAATTAATTATATTTGTCGTACGTTTGACTAAATTTGACTTAATAAACGACGTATAAAATCAAAATGGCGTGTATTTTAGTTTCGGTATCGCCCGTAGGTGGTGTATTGTTGATGCCAGATGTCAATACTCAATGTGAAAGATTTGAGGTTATTTTTTATCGTCGCCGGGATTTTTGGTTTTCTTTATTAATTTTAGATTAACAATGCACAAAGTTATAAAAATCAGTATAAGAGAGACTATTCTAAAAGTTAAACCCCTTTTGTGAAGGAGTGCAGAGAATATTTGCGCCATTAATACCATTCGAAAAAGATGACAGATGAGTGTTCCGTAGAGATTAAATAACCGATTTATGATTAGTGAATAATAATAAAAATACGTATTGTATATTTTGTATTGATTTTATAGGTGTATCTGTGTACATTCGGTCCAGAGAATTGTTACCATAGGAAATTCAGCCGCGAGTACTTAATAAACGAAATATTTGGCTAGATGAAGACGAGGAATTTATTTTTTCAATTGATAGGGACACTGAATCATCAAACTCTTCAGATGATGAATATGATGATGCTAATGATGAAAACGGAGTTCATTGATGGATCACACTTATTCAAAATTATGTTGTCTGCTATTTAATTGTTTTAACGTGTTTTGATGAATGTCGGAAAGTCAAAGGTGTTAGTTTTTGAAAGGGAAGAGCAAATGACAGTTTGTAATATTAGTGTAAATGAAGAGAACTTGGAACAGGTGAGGGAATTTGTGTATTTAGGTAGCATGTTCACAGCGGATGGCCGAACGGACAGTGATGTTGAAAAAAGGGTTGGTGCGGGTAACAAAGTGAATGGAGCTTTAAAAGTAGTTATTGGAAACAAGAATTTATCAATGAAAGCGAAAATGGCCGTTCACAATGGAGTTCTGGTCCCAACTCCTATGTATGGAAGCGAAGCATGGAACTGACAGAACAAAGATGAGAGCAGAATAAATGCGGTAGAGATGAGGTCCCTAAGACGTATGTGTGGTAGAACGATTTATGACAGAATCTCAAATGCTGATATTAGGAAGGAATGTAGAGCGAAATAAGGTATTATGAACAAAATTATGAATGGTTCGTTGCGTTGGTTCGGACATATGGAGCGCATGGGTGAAGAAAGAATGGTTAAAAAAGTATACGTTAACGATGTAAATGGAGTAAGGAGTCGAGGTAGACCGAGAAAAACATGGCATGTCCAAATTAATCAAATATTAAAGGTTGGTCATGTCAGAAGCCGGAAGAATCGACGTGCGTGTATGACTCGATGTATGAATGTGGAGGAAGCTAGAGAGGTGTGCCAGGATAGAGTAGTGTGGCGGTCCATTCTCTCTGCCTACCCCTGCGGAGAAACGGCGTGATGGTTTGTTGTTGTTGTATTAAATTCATTTATTTATAATAATAAAATAATAAGAATGATAATAATCATAATAATAATTCAAACAGTAATTAGAAGGAACAATCATACATAATATAGAGTCAAAAACGATGAATCCTAATATATTATAGACGATAAACATTATAAGGAAGCAGATTACATTAGTAAGAAAGGGACAAAAATGGAAGGTAGTATTAATATTTTTTTGGTAGATTGTATAAAGGAAAAGTTTTTAATGTACTACATATATACTAAGGGGGAATAAGCTGGAATTTGGTTATTTATAACATTCAATTCACGTGCCTTTGCTTTAAAAATTTCAAATTTATCAATTTTTTTTTTAATTGTTTGCTATATGCAAAAAAAATGTGTTTTTGGAATTGAAATGATGGTCAAAATTCACACATTGATTCGGTTTTTGTATTAAATGTTGTGTTCATATAACCTCTTCAAAATGATCGACCCGTCTTTCCAATATACACGGCATCACAATCCTCACAATTAATCTGGTAGATTCCACTTTGGTTGAATATATTGTCGCGAAAAAATAAAAAACACAATTGTGATACATAAAACAAAGTTTTTAATTAACAATTTATAATTCATTTTAAGTATTAATGCAGGCTTCCACGTGAATTATATTCCATTGTAATTAATATTTTTAATTTTGACATTTGCACATTTCATGAACTTAATTCATTTTAAGTATTAATTGTAATTCAATAAAAAGGTGAATTAAATTTAGCTAATAAGTTAACACAACATTTATTGATTCTGAGGCGGTACGAAGTTCGTCGGGTCAGCTAGTTTTAACTAAAAAAAGGTCCCAACCCTTATGTATGGAAGGGAAACATGGAACTGGCAGAAGAAGGATGAGAGCAGAATTAATGCGGTAGAGATGAGGTCCTTAAGAAGTATGCGTGGCAGAACGATCTACGACAGAATCTCAAATGCTGATATTAGAAATGAATGTACAGCAAAAGAAGGCGTTATGAACAAAATTATGAAAGGATCGCTGCGTTGGTTGAGTCGAGGTAGACCGAAGAAAACATGGCATGACCAAATTAATCAAATTTTAAAGGTTGGTCATGTCAGAAGCCGGAAGAATCGACGTGCGTGTATGACTCGCTGTATGAATGTGGAGGAAGCTAGAGAGGTATGTCAGGATAGAGAAGTATGGTGGTCCATTCTCTCTGCCTACCCCTGCGGGGAAAAGGCGTGATGGTTTGTTGTTGTTGTTGTTGTTGTTGTTTAACTAAAAAAATACATCTAAGTACGCAATTGGGTATACTCAGTGTTAAATAAATAAATGTATTAATAGGAAAGCATAAATAAGGTGTTAGGTTGCCAATTATAGCAATGAAATATAATTTAAAAAAACTTATTATATAGAATAAGCTGTTTGTTTAACAATGATATAAAACTCCATGCGAAATACATTATGAAATGACGATTTTTTTTGTGAATTACAGCACTGTTTTTTCCACTTTAAGTTTGTTTTTCTCTCTCCCTTCATCATCGGGAGAACGATATAAACTAACCAAAATTATTACAAAATTATCTAGGTTCTTGAACTTATTCTGTAATAATTTTGGTTAGTTTATATCGTTCTTTTGATGATAAAGGTGTGAGCCTTCGAAACATGTCGAGAAAAATAAACTCAAAGTGGAAAAACGGAAATTTGAAAATAATAAAAAAATTTACATTTAAATTTTTTATTTTCATTATTTAAATGTCGAAGTAGTTGCGAAACAGCTGTCGCGACAATACCATATAAATATTTAATGATACGTAATAACAGTGTTTCAAATTAAAACATTTAATGATTATTATAATACAAGTACTAGCGGACCCGATAGACGTTGTGCTGTCCGAACGAAAATATTTGTTTTCCTTGAACCAGAACATAACGCCACCTACCGGGTCCAATTCTGAATCAAAACCACCCAGCATCCACTCAAACATACACAAAAAAAAATCGTCAAAATCGGTTCTGCCGTTAAGGAGGGGTACTACATACGCCCGTACAAAAAAATTATAAATAACATATATGGATTATAAAACATATTTCTATATTATATAGTTCCCTTATGTTTGGAAGCGAAGCATGGAACTGGCAAAAGAAGGATGAAAGTAGAATAAATGCAGTAGAAATGAGATCTCTTAGACGAATGTGTAGATACTCTGTGTATGATAGAGTGTCGAATGAAAATATAAGAAGTGAATGCGGTGCGAATGATGGTGTCATGAACAAAATAATGAAAGTAAAATCATTAAGATGGTTTGGACATATGGAAAGAATGAATGAAGAAAGAATGGTAAAAAAAATATATGTTAATGATGTAAATATAACCAGAAATAGAGGAAGACCGAGGAAAACGTGGCACGATCAAATAAATCAAATCAATATTTGATCAATATTCAATAATGTCGGCCATGTGAGGAGTCAGAGAAATCGACGCGCGTTCATGACACAATGTATGAATGTTGAGGAAGCGAGAGAAATATGTCAGGAAAGAAAAGTGTGGCAGTCCATTCTTTCTGCCTACCCCTTCGGGGAGACGGCGTGATGGTTAGTTAGTTAGGTAGTTTAAAGTTCATGTAACGACGATAAAAAAAAACTTTTGATGTTTACTTGGCAATTTGAATCACTTAAAGAAGTGTGATGCTTTGACTCGACACATTAAAAAAAAACATAGTATATTAAGAGCGGAAGTGTCATGAAACTTTTTCATATTCACTAAGTTTAGTTCTAAAGAAACCATAAAAACTTAGTGTCAGATTCGAAACTACGCGAACTCGGAGTTAACGACCCGTCCACGTATATTGGCGCTCTACAATTCCTAGAGAACTCCCAGAATTTCACCTCTGGGCTTTCGAAATATTTCACTCAAAGTTGCTTCGTATGTTTTATTCAGCGGTGTTTTCATAAAGGACCCGTAAGAAATTCATTACGCAATATGGTTACTTCTATTGGAAAATATCATAAGTCGCTAGTCGACTAGTGGTTTAGATTCTGTATGGATTTATTTATACTTAAGCTAATATCATGTTTGAAGTTTCCAAGGAATGCGGCTAAAAATTGAGGAAAGAAGAAATTCTTTAAAAAAAATTCTTCTACTTCTTCTTCTTCACATTTGGTAGACTCTGGAGTCTGTTATTTCAGGCGGGTCCTCTTGAGACGCTGAACTCCAGCTTTCTCTCCACCGTTTCGGGGGTCTTTCTGGTCGGCGTTGTCCGTTTGGCATTCCATGGAGAGCTATGTATGGTATCCTATTTGAGCTCATTCTTTCTACATGTTGATGCCAGTATCGCCGTCTTTGACGTCCCCATCTGACCACATCTTCGACCTCGCAGATTTCTCGGATTGCTGTATTCCTAACTCGATCACGTAGGGTTTTGCCAGCTATAGCGCGGAGTGTTTTCATCTCGATTGTCCTGAGCATGCTATTTGTCTTGACAATCTACGCTTCGATCAGCAAACTCTTTGGAAATAGGCAGATTAGTTTAGCCGAAGCGCAGTCCCCGGACACATTTCGGAGATCGGGCTTTCGCGGTGGCAGGTCCATCAAATCATTGAATTTTCACAATACTTTCTTACATGTTTTGCACTACACTTAAGTGGTATACTGAGCCTTCATGTAGTGGTAGGGGTTATTGTTATTTTATAAGGATTATATGGCAATGGGAACATATTAAAAAAGTCACTTGAAATTACAAATAGGTATTTGATAATCATATTGTAATTTACGGTTTAATTGTTTTTCCTTTATGATTGTTTGAAATGTGTACAAACAGTTTAATTGCCCCCATAACTTTTATATTAATTAAAACCACATTTTTTCTTAAATAACTACTTCCCCTCGTCTGTCGATGCCAGCCAGCCTGGCAAAACCGGTTGAAGTAGAAATGTGGAAGTAGTGTGTCAGTAAAATCGTTAGATTCTCTTAATAACTTACCTAACTTACCATCACGCCGTCTCCCCGAAGGAGTAGGCAGAACTAATGGACTGCCACACTTTTTTTCTGACATATTTCTCTCGCTTCCTCAACATTCATACATCGTGTCATACACGCGCGTCGATTTCTCCGACTCTTCACGTGGCCAACATTCAATATTTGATTTATTCGATCGTGCCTCGTTTTCCTCGATCTTCCTCTAATTCTAGTTCCATTCACATCGTTAACATATACTTTTTTTACCATCCTTTCTTCTTTCATTCTTTCCATGTGTCCAAAGCCATTTAATGATCCTTTCATTATTTTGTTCATAACACCATCATTCGCACCGTATTCACTTCTTATATTTTCATTCGACACTCTATCATACACAGAGTATCCACACATCTAAGAGTTCTCATTTCTACTGCATTTATTCTACTTTCATCCTTCTTTTGCCAGTTCCATGCTTCGCTTCCATACATAAGGGTCGGTTTCAGAACACCATTATGCATTGCCATTTTAGCTTTTTTGGATAAGTTTTTGTTTGCGATGACAACTCTATGTGCACCATTTTAAATAAATCTACGCTTTTTAATAACTACCTCCACTTGTATGTCAATGCCAGCCAGCCTGATAAAAACCGGTTGAAGTAGAAATGTCGAAGTAGTTATTAAATTACATCGTTTTATTGCATTATTATTTCAAATGAACTTCCATCAATGATTTCAGTAAAATCAATGATTTCAGTAAAATCAATGATTTCAGTAAAATCAATGATTTCAGTAAAATCAATGATTTCAGTAAAATCGTTAGATTCTCTTAATATATTGTATTTAGTCTGCTTTATCAGCTTAGGTATTAGCAATAGGCATGCATCATGATCTAGCAAAGAAAAACATGTTATTTATTAGAAATAAAAAACTTTTAGAATATGGACGTTATCATCCATATTAAATATGTCAATTTTAGCTAAAAATTAACACTTCTTTGCGTTCTGTTGTTGTAGACAGAATGGTAAAGAAGGTATATGTAAACGGTGTGAACGGATCAAGAAATAGAGGAAGGCCGAGGAAAACGTTGTACGATCAAATCAATCAAATATTGAATGTCAGTCACGTGAGGAGTCGGAGAAATCGACGTGCGTCCATGACAAGATGAATGAATGTAGAGGAAACGAGAGAAGTATCTCAGGACAGAACAGTGTGGCGTTCCATTATTTCTGCCTATCCCTCCGGGGAGACGGCGTGATGATAAGTTAGTTAGTGAGTCTGTTATTGTATGCCGATTGCTAATGCAGACAAAACACATAATCCCAACCATATAACACCATTTGGAAATGTATGCATTGCAAAAAACTAATTTAAATTCAATTAAATCTATAGTTTTCTCATAAACATTGCTAAAGGATATCAGTGCAATTGTGCACGTTCTAAATTCACTTTGCTCACGTGGTATTACGAAAATCTACGTGCTTTGAATTGTAACGAAACTTGGTTCCGAACAATAAGCTGTTGAATTAAAGATTTTATTTATAAAATAGCATAGAAATGAGAAAGTAAAATAAATTGAAGTATAAAGCATTCACATAAACTACCCAAAACCAAATCGATCTTAAATTATGATTCGTCAATATCTATAGTTTATTCACGGTAAAACTCTATATTTTAGAATCAATACTAATGAAAACGTCTGTTTTTTAGAAGTTTTATTGTATTTAATGTAATTGACATGTTTCATCTGTCTCGGGCATTATCAAATGTTTGATAATGCCAGACAAAACATGTTACACATAAACTTCTAGAAAACAGACATTTTCATTCGTATTAATTAGTACATCATGTCATTCCCTAAATATATAATAAAACTATTAAACCTACTTTTTATTTTATAAAATATTTAATAAATAAGTCAATATTAATATTATCAGAAAAATAATAAATGCTGTAAAAATGTATTTAAATGTACCTATTATAATTTAGATATAATTTTTATTATTTATTTTTCGTAGTACAGCTAATCTCTATGTAAAGTCCAACGTTTCAAAATTCGAACCGTTCATTTATTCCTCTATTTATATCAAAGGACAATTCAACTGAAGATTTTCAATAAGCTAAGAGATTCCCATTGTTTCATTTCCTTCGAATGGAAGGTGTTTTCATTGACTGTGAACCCTTTCAGGACGCGAGTTCATTAAAACAACAAATACACGTATTTTTAACTTTGAGCTGTGAATTTGCTCAGAATAAATTAAATAATGATTACAAATAATAATAATAAATAATAGATAATAAATAATAGATAGGAGTGATATCTCTAGGCGGCTTCTAAACAATGCGCTAATAACGATAGCCTTCATATTGTGTTAATAAAGTAGTTTGCTAAATGCTAAAAATTAATCTCCATAGATGGCGTTAGTGTGTGGATTATATAGATCATTCTTAAAAAGATTAACATATGTAATCAAATCTACATAGATGGCGTATTGAAACTGACATGTGAAGATAAGTATAGATTTGTAACATATATACAACCTCCAAAAATTTGTCTTACATGGTCATAAAGAAATAGGTGGAATGGGGAATGTTGTAATTACATAAAGCGTGCGCTTAACCCAACCAATGACAGGTCATAAGTCCTGTAAACACCTTGATCAACCATATTCAGTTTCCAGTTTGCATCTTCGTCTCTATTGAGATACAATTAAATTTCATGAATTAATCTTAATAGATGGCGCTAGTACAGATTGACCTAAAAATGTGAAGTGTTTCGAACATAGTAGCATATATACATCTTTCAAAATTTGTCAGACGTGGTGGTCGTAAAAAGGGAGGAATGGGGAATGTTGTTAACATAAAGCGATCGCTTAACCCAACCAATGACAGGTCATAAGTCCTGTAAACGCCTCGACTACCATATTCTGTTTCCAAAACAAAAAAATTACATCTCCGTCTCTAATGAGATACAATTAATATTTTAAAATGATTAACCCGCAATGGGTAAAATCCAGTATTTGTCTACAAGTATTTGTATACATTCAAAAACAAATAATTATTTGTTTTTATGTTCTCAATTGCTGAATTATAAAATGCTTTTTATGGTATAATATTAAAAAAAAAATTTGTGACAGCTGATTCGTTCAGTCGTTACAATATTTTTTATTACGAAAAAAGTCTGACTACCCCTCCGGTGATTGTTAGATTTTCAGTTAGGAAATCCTGAAATATGTAAAATCATTTGTAAACAATTTGTAAGAATACGTTTTTCTTAGAAACACCTTACTTCGTACTACCCCAAATAACTTATTTTTGATTTATATATAATAATATCATTCAGTATCCTAACCATGTAATCATTGTCATTAAATTTCTTAACGAGTTCCAAGAAACACTTTCCAATATTTCTAGACCTACCCAAATAATTATTTGTTAAAAATGAATAAAGTCACATCAATTTTCATTAATTACCATATCGTCACCTGAGAGTAAGAGGGTTCCAACTAACAAAATTTCACATTTGGATTTTTTTTAGTGAAAAGGGTTCTTACTAACCTTATCTATACGTACAATTAAAAAAACATCTAATAGTATCGTCATTTTGATGTTACGAAAATAATCAAGTTTCATCTGATCATTCAAAACACACGATTCACTGAAGGAGGATTCATTTACACTTAGAACTTTATTATTCCAACTGTCGACAGAAAAAAATTACACGCTTCTCGGTAAAAGAATTTCATCTGCTTCAGATGGAACTCTTTTATTCCAAGATACACACCCGAAACCAACAAAACTTTGACTTCATTTTTAGCGTTTTACTATTGACAGTTGGAACCTACTTACTCTCAGGTGACGATATTCTGCTCCATTTACTAGTGTTTATAAACTGCAACGAGTTAAAGTTTCGTCACATTTGATAATGTCTTTGAAGAGCGAAACATGTTATTCCCATAAAATATAATGAAACTTCTAGAAAACTGACGTTTTTATTCGTATTTTTTAGTTAGTATAAATGCGTGTGTGTTTTTTTTTTCATTTTCATCCTTCTTCTTCTTCATCTCCCTTATTGTGGACCTATGGGGTCTGTTCTCCAGAGTATTACTCCTCTTGTGAGGTAGATTTCCAGCTCTCCTTCCATCTTTTAGGAGGTCTTCCAAGAGGACGAGTCCCATGGGATTGATTATGCAATGCAATATAGGGGAGTCTGGTGGTGTCATTCTTTGGACATGAGAGTACCAGTCCCTTTTTCGCTGTCTGCTCCCATCTTATAATATCCTCAACCTCACATATATCCCTTATTTTAGTGTTCCTCACGCGGTTCCTCAGTGTCTTCCCTGCTATCGTCCTCAGTGTCTTCATTTCGGAAGTCATCAAAACTTGCTAGGTCCTTACTGTATCTGCCCTTGCTTCGACGCCATATGTTATTATTGGTCTTACGCATCCTTTGTAGATTCTCATTTTACTCTTAATGGCCATGTCTTTGTTTTTCCATATTGTGGATTTTAGAGCCCCAGAGATTGCTGCTGCCTTGTTTACTTTGACTATTCTTCCCGCAGATCAGTTTCCACTACCAGGTCTATGCCTAGACACTTGAAGGTCCTGACCTATTCTATGGGTTGATTTTCTCTAGCCAGGTTACATGATTTGGGTGTTTTGGAAAAGGTCATACATTTTGTTTTTTCGATGAATGGAGGAGAGTTGGCGTGCAAGGCTAGCAGCCTACATAGGTACCATAAAAAACAACCTAAAGCTCACAGTACAGAGAGCCTCGGACATTTTCATCCAATCTCAATAATTTGTGATTCAAGAAAACGAAATCGAATAAACGGCAACGTATTATGAATGCCATGAGCAGATGTTTATGCTCTAAAATATTTATCTTTAAGAACAATCTCGAAACGTAATATTTTTCAAGTAGTTTCTCCGCAGCATCCGCGCTGTCAGATTGACTTGTGTCACGGAATGTCATTTATTAGAACGTCGCGAACAATTTATAGATTTCCCCTGACAAGGAGAAGGGGATTCGGGAATATTTCGCGAAGCCAATCACGTTCGAAGATAGATAGAACATTTTTGAATAAAGAATCAATGTGTTCCGCGAAGATAAACGGTGAAAACAATGAAAAATTCCTCATTTCGGATACTCGAAAACACGTTTTTGCTTTAGGGCTCATGTCTTCCTAAACGTTACAGACAATTTTATGAAAATGTTTATTTAAAAAAACATTTTATTTTCAAATAACATTCGTTCAATTTTATGATGTATTAACTTAAAACCGGCATTACAAGCGAGTGTACTAACCAACTAACTAACCATCACACCGTCTCCCTGAAGGGGTAGGCAGAAAGAATGAACTGCCACACTTTAAAAAAATATATATATTTTTATTATTATTTATTTTTTTATGTATACAACAGGTCGTTAGGACCCAATTACTGTACCTACACAATTTTTTTTTTTAGCTATTATATTGATTCTCGTGACATGTGATAGGTAGCCAATCTATCGCCATTTTATTGTCTCGTGAATTCTACACCAGACCAAAGACAGTGTGACAATCACATTGCCATCGCCGGGAATCGAACCCGGGACCTTCGGTCTGGAAGTCAGAGATCTAACCACTCTGCCACGAAGGTCGCCCTTACATATTTCATTCCTTACATATTTCTATCGCTTCCTCAACATTCATACATCGTGTCACGCACACGAGTCGAATTCTCTAACTCCTCACGTGGCCGACTTCTTACTGATAAAAAATGAATGATAACAACTTAAAGCAATTATTCCAGGTTAATTTTTTCAAATTCAAATTAACTGTTGTTTTGTATTTTTTTGTATATAAGTGTTTCTTCTTAGTTTTTTGTTATATTTATACCTGAAGATAGAGGTCTCCTCCGAAACGTGTCGTATTATTTAATATTCTAGTGGATAATAAACAACGTTATTTTTCAATTTCTAAAGTTTATAACAATAGAATTCCACAGTGTGAATACCTTAACTTTCAATTAATTTATATATTAATTATTTAGTATAGAATTCCACATCATTGTTCAAGAAAAGATAAATATTAATAATTAACTGTATCTCAATAGAAACGAAGATGTAAATTATTCGGAAACAGAATATGGTAGTCGAGGCGTTTTCAAGACTTATGACCTGTCATTGGTTGGGTGTATTGTTGCTCGACCACCATATTCTGTTTCCAAATAATTTAAACCTTCGTCTCTATTGAGGTACAATTAATTCTAACTAATTAACTAACTAACCATTTCGCCGTCTGCCCGAAAGGGTAGGCAGAAAGATTGGACTGTCACACTTTAACCGATGCGGCACTCCATCCTTCTCTTTTCGAACCTCATCGCCACCATTAGGCATCTCCCGCGCACACATCGATCGTTCAACATCCACACAATAAATCTAAAACAAATATATAAAAAATACAATGATATAAAATCAAATAACAAAATAAAAATAATTTAACATATAATGTTCTTTTTAGAAGGTGCACATATTGTATTTTTAATTAATGTTCCACGTATCCACCGTTTTTTCAATTAGATTTAATTAGGTACTGCAAACGAACCAACACCAGCAAGAACTTTAAAATAATATTGAAGGAATTATTCAAATTGTCATTGGAACAAATGAAAATTTTATTTTTACACCTGTCAAAGTTCTTTATATTGTCGAAAAAACTTGAATAATTTTAACATCAAAACAGTACAAACGTATGACGTGTCACAATTAACTATTATAAAGTGCGGCAACAATCAAATTGACCAAAACATTTCACTTATACACGAAATATCTCCAAATTCACGGGAGCACCACAAAAATTATTATCATCCAAAAACAGTGTATAAAAAAACAATTAATTCTTAATGATTAATACACCAGTAATCGGTAAAATCCAGTATTTGTCTACAAGTATTTGTATATATTAAAAAAAAAAATAATAATAACAATAAATAGTTGGAAAGATGGCTTGACATCATCATTCCAGGACACCGTCACAAACAGGTCATACGACCAAGTGTACGAAGAAGAAAAACTTATATATAAAAAAAACGAATGGCCCATAGCCCTACACGTAAAGCCGCCGCTGGTTTATGACTATTGCCATATATCAAAAATTAAAAGAGTTTTAGATCATAACACAGGAGTAAGTGACTCGCGCAGGAGTACGTACAATTCAAATGCTGATTCGGAATTTATAGCGTGCAATGCCATGGCATCGGCCCCATAAATCCATAGAATTTAAAACGTGAATTAATTTTATAATCCTGATTTATCGAGAACTATATTGTGGTGCCAAAAAGCTGTCGTCAGGTTCGTGACTTGCGCAGTTTGGAATGCACCCAAAACAAATGGGCAAAGGGACACATTTTATAATCAAATATGTCAAGAATTTTGTTATTCTTTATTACGTCTTTTTGTTTCTTAAGCAACGATACATAAAATAATCTAATAACTTTACTGTTATCTCTTCATTGAATATTATTTTAAATAATAATGAAATGAAACGAGTTTATTAACTACTTCCACTTTTTGTCAATATTTCAAGTTATTATATTCACCCAGTCTGTCAACGCCAGCTTGACTGGCGAAAATGGTCGCTATCGACAAAAAATTAAGCATTTTTTAAAAGATTTCGTTTTATTTATGATAATTATTTATGATAAATCGGGTGGTGGTCTAGGGGATAGAACGCTTGGCTCCTGATCCAGGGGACATGAGTTCAAGCCTGGACACGACCAGATTCCTTCTTCATAATAATGAGCTATTTTCTGCTCACATTGAAGATTGTAAAATAAATTCTAATATCATTGATTTAAATCCTTGGCATAAGTCTTTTTTTTTTAATTATGTATTATTTAATGATGTAAAACTCCATTTAAAATAGTAATAACTAAATAAAGTTACATTCTATTTTATGTTGTGTAAACATTAATTATTACTTTTATTTATTTATTGTGAGACCTAAATAACTAATTATAAACTTACTGAATAATGAAAACAAAAGAAAAATTGATACAAAAATTTCTTTATTATTATATATTTAATGTGCTTCCACTTATGTCATAGGCACGCTAAATAGATAATAATAAAGAAATTTTGTGTATTTTTTTTTTGTTTTCATTATTTAAAATGAACTCCTACCAAGAAATTTCAATTAAAAATATAACCAACTAACTAACCATGGATAAAGAATGGATAGCCATACTATAACTGATGTTCCATCCTTCTCGCCCCCGCGAGAGACACGGTGTGATGGGTTGCGAACCCCGAAATAACACTTTTGGATGTAGCCATATTTTAACAAGTTTATACATTTGGTCATGCCATGATTTCCTTGGTGTTCCGCAGCTTCTCTTTTCACCCACGCTGCTTGTACACAATTGTTTTACCATTATTTTTTCATCTATTCGTTTTCATATTTCCAAACCCTCTCAGAGATCCTTTTTAATTTTAAGTATGATGCATTCATCTGTTTTACATTTCTTTTCTATTTTATCGTTCGGTATTCTATCAGACCAGACTCAGTGACCACTTTTCTACGGCATTTATGTTACTTTCATCATTTTGCTAGTTCCAAGCTTCACTTCTAAACATAAGGATTGGCACTAGAACTCCACTATGTACTGCCATCTTTACTGTAGTGGATATATTTACATTATTTTTTTTATGAATTTTAGGGTTTGTCCACTTTTATTCACAATAAATTGTCTTTATTATTTTTATTTAGTTAAATTCCACTTAGTTTTATGGTCTTTCATCCTCCTTTTGCCAGCTCCAAGTTACATTTCCATACATATATGAAATGTTTAAAATCATCTAAATTAATTTTTTATTCACAAGTATATTTTTTGATCCGTAACATTATTTATGTAGCAAACGAAGATTGCAAAACAATATTAAATATCAAATTAAGTATCAAAATATATTTTTTATATACCTTACATATTTTGATGACGGGTATGAAAACAGTAAAAAGAAAGATATTATATTATAAATATTAATATAATATATATCCTATATCCTCGTATACTGCCGTTCTGCGTTGGACAGTTGATCGTATTAATGGTTACGAATACAAACAACGCATTTATTTCAATTGTCTGGCAAAAAACTCGTTATGTTGAATAATGCAACATTTTGAGAAATATTATCCTGTTAGAAATATGAAATTGACATTTTTAAACATCGTCAAAAAGTCGACAAAATTTAATGTGAAGGCTCCTGTGCGCGAATTCTCCTGGCCAATTTGATAGTTCTGCACTTTAATAATTTTTTGTTATAGTACATAATACGTTTGTGCTGTTTTGGTGTTGAAATTATATCAGTTTTTCGTTTTTATGGAGAGTTTTGACAGCTGTGAAAATAAAATTTTCGTGATTTATTTTTTGAAAACATTTTGAGGTTCTTGCTGGAAATGGATTGTTAACAGCTAATTATAAAAAAAATCGATAAAAAACTATTGATAAGGGGTGTGCCAAAGAGTTGTCAGATAACACAGCATCTCAAGGAGCTCCACTGGCTGAAATGTCCAGAAAGGATACAATACAAGCTCTGCTGGACGGTCTATAAGGCGTTGCATGGAATGGCACCAGCTTATATATCTGAACTCTGCATCAACGAGAACCCGAATGCTAGACAGTCTACATTGCGATCAGCTAAGTCTTCTGCGATCGGTAGATTGACTGAGCCAAAACGCTGTCCAAGCATAAACTTTGACGACCGTGCCTTCGCGGTAGCCGGCTCTTCAGCCTGGAACAATCTTCCAGCAGACCTCAAGTGCATTGATAATCAATCAGAGTTTAGTTCGAGACTCTAACGCACCTTTTTAAAGTATCATTTCCTGACAGAAAGGGCTGATAGACTACGCCAGGTGCAGCCCTCATACTAAATATGTTTATTATTATTGTTTTTATCAAGTCGATAAAACGGAGCATCTTCTCCAGCGCCCTTGAGATGAGTAATTCATAAAAATAGCGCTCTATGAATTATCCAATTTACTATTACATATGTGGAATATAAATTAAATAAACACAAAAATCCGGATCATCCAGCTGAAAATTAACAATTATATATTATGTGATACGTTATTTTTATTTAATTATTTTATGTTATTTTTATTTAATTATTGACGCACGTGCATGACACGATGTATGAATGTTGAGGAATCGAGAGAAATATGTCAGGAAAGAAAAGTGTGGCAGTACATTCTTTCTGCCTACCCCTTCGGGGAGACGGCGTGATGGTTTGTTAGTTAGTTAGTTATTTTATTTCATATCATTCTATTGTATATAACTTATCTTAAAATGATTTTGGAGACGTTTTAAAATAATTGTTAGAAAGTCCATTATTTTTGCCGAAACCCTATGATACTTTAACATTATAAACTGTTAAATTATAAAACTTTGTTTTTATGTATCACAATTTTATTTTTATTTTTCGCGAAAGCTGTTTTGTCAATCTATGTTGACATCATCGGGTGTTACAATAATTTATCAACCGTTACATTTTCGTGATTTTTCGAACCTTTATGATGGAAAAATAATATTGTGATACATAAAAACAAAGATTTCTATTATTATTATTATTTTGATGACTTACATTTTAAGTGCGCCGTTTTGTAAAATCAGTTACTCCAAGGGCGCACTAGGAAATGACTGACCGAACAGTGCAGTCTTTAGAAGTTTCATATATTATATTTAACGTCACTATCCTCATACTTAATATAATACTAATATGGAGGCTATTCCACTTAAACACTGTCAAGCACAATTTGTATTATATTGAATTCTTTTTTTCTATATACGCCATACTTTGTGTTGTTATGATGCTTAATTTCTCTTTTTCTTTTTTGTACACTTTGTATATACAACACTAATATTAAAAAAATAAAATTATATAGACATGTTTCGTACAACCAGTCCTTCTTCAGTGATACATATTTGAAAGATACATTTTAAAAATATTATAAAATTGTTCACATGATCTGACAGATGTTATAAAGATTTAATAAATCTTAATAACATCTGTCAGATCAAATGTTAAAATGTATCTTTATAATATGTATCACTGAAGAAGGATTGGTTGTCCGAAATATATCCATGTAATTAATTTTTTTTAATATAGGTGTTGTATATACAAAGTATATAAAAAAGAAAAAGGGAAATATTGAATTCTGTTCAATTTACTCTTCAAGGCTACAGATATAATAAGTTTCCTTTTTAATACGGACCTGACAGGTTACGGATCTGTACGTTTCATTTATCGTTAGATTTACATTCACCTGAACACGTTTCTGCACGAATCGCCTGATATTGACAGTCTGAAAATGTAATCTGATTGGAAATGGTGTAGGTGATGTTTTCTAAAAACTATTAAAGGTGTTTTTAGAAGACTTCCTAGAGCATCTTATTTCTTATTTAACTGAAATTTCATTGTGATTTCGCAGAATTCTGTATATAACAGAATACCGGTAGCTTCAATGAACCTTCTATCAGACCTCCTAATAGCTTCCTTATATATTTCTCATTCACTCTTCGTTTAATATTGTAATATAAATATTAAAGAAAACATTTCAAGTTCTGTTCAAACACTGTTTTTTCTAGGATGAATTGTATCTCAATAGAGACAATGATGCAAATTGGAAACAGAATATGGTGATCGAGGTGTTTACAAGACTCATGACCTGTCATTGGTTGGGTTAAGCACACGCTTTATGTAATACATAATTCCCTATTCCACATTTCTTACGACCACCATGTCTGACAAATTTTTGGAAGTTGTATATATGTTAATATGCAACACCAAACTTCACATGTTAGTTTCAATCTACACACTAGCGTCATCTATGAAGATTGGATTTTAAGCATTAAGCAGAAGATATTTTTACTAACGCAATGTGAAAGGCTACTGCCATTAACGTATTGCTAGATAACGCCTGGAGATTTTATTCCAATTTTTATGGAATAAAATCTGTAAAACCTGAATTTATTTTATAACTGTTTTTTTCTACTTTTTAGTTTATTTTTATCGACATGTTTTGAAAGCTTTACACTTCATCATCGGGAGAACGATATAAGCTAATTCAATTAAATAAACAGTTTATATGGTTCTCTCGATGATGAAAATTTGAAGTTTTCGTTGAGAAAAATAAACTTAATAGTATAAACAACAGCGCTTTAATTTATATGAAATTCGTCATTACGGAATTCCACAGTGAACGCTTTGAGTTAATCTAAAAAAAAACTCAGTTGAAATTAATGTTGGTCAAGGATTGATTATATCTCAATAGAGACGAAGATGTTAATTGTTTTTTGGAAACAGAATATGGTGGTCGAGGCGTTTACAGGAGTTATGACCTGTCATTGGTTGGGTTAAGCGATCGCTTTATGTTAACAACATTTACCATTCCGCCCTTCTTACGAACACACCACGTCTGTCAAATTTTTGGAAGTTGTATATATGCTACTATGTTGCACCACACTTCACATATTATTAGTTCAATCTACACTAGCGCCATCTATTAATAATATGTGTAAGATGTTAATATTTGTCATTGAAATTTCTTAAAAGCTCTTTGTAAATAATTAAAATACAAATATAAAAACATTTTTTACAATACATATTTAATTTCATTCCACTTGTTCCTTAGTTTCGGCCGCTTTACCGAATCGCTTAAATGGTCCTAGGTAGGCCATGTCGCCCGTTGCTTTGACGAGAGATGGACCAAACGCTTCCTTTGCTGTTGTGTCCTATAACTGCGACCCAGGTTGTCCTCAACTTCGATGGAGAGACGACATTAAAGAGACCGCCGGTACGACATGGATGCGTGTTGCCCAGGATCGACAGACATAGGAGGCCTTTTTTAATTTTTTTAAAGGAACATATATATACATACCCGAGGCTGTTTAGGGCGTAGCGGCGCCCTTTTGTCAGACTCGCTCGTATACTCCCTGGGCCTGTCCCCGGTCTATCCGGGACTTTTAAAGACGGCAACAACAATGGCGTGCCAGACCACATTTAATCTACCCCATTCTACTTCTATGCTCCGCTGTACTTTATTGAATAAATAAGCATAATATATCGTCGGTAAAAAGGTAAAACTCATTAAGTGACATTCTGGTCAAAAATTTTATTTTTGCATTTTCTGTAAAAAAATTGTGAATTCTACGTCAGGGAATAATCACCGAGTGTATTTTTTAAAGAAAAAATGTTATTCTTTAATAAATACACTTGGTGATTATTTCCTGACGTAGAATTCACAAGTCTGATACAGAAAATGCAAAAATATTTTTTTTGACCAGAATGTCACTTAATGAGTTTTACCTTTGAACGATATTATACATGAACATTTCAGAAACATTATATAAAAGAAAAATAGAATGATACACCACAGGAATATACAGCGGGAAAAACAAGAGAGACAGAGGAGACAAATGCGGAATGGGAAAAAAAGTGGAGTACAGTTTTTGGCATGTAGGACAAAGGAACGAGGTCTACTTCACATAGGAGGCCTATGTCCAGGAGTGACGGATATAGGCTGATGATGATGATGAACTTTATCTATACATCTAAGCATCAAGTGAGGCTCTAGCATGTGTGGCCTTAGCCATTTATTATAATATCACGGTTTGAAGTGAATATAGCCATAATTAAAATAATCGTGATTGGTGTAACGGGTCTTGAAGCAGGAAAACTTCGTTAATTTAATATTAGTAGGGTTAATCTAAGTTCTTAAACGCGAAACGTTCCCTAATGTTTTCATGGACGAAGCTGTTTAAACTTAGGGAACCTGCTGGCTGAAGATATTTCAGTTTTATAATTCCACATTAAATCTTCATCCCCCATAACTTTAAACACGGCTTACCATCCATTCTGCGCGCGATTCGGGGTGCTCAAAAAATTAACTAGCTCGTTAAATTTTCTTCTTGTAATAATTACACCTGAAGATTTAAATTTGCCAAAAATCCTCATCTGTTCTAGCGGAGGCTGCCTTAGACGTTAGTTTTAAAGTAAGACATTAAACAGAGATGTTATTCTGGCAGAAGTTTGCACATAACTGCAGTTAAAACCGAAAGTTTGCTCATTTCCGGTCGGCGTGAAAGCCTTCGGAGGCTCAAAGGTAGTATTACATGTAGCTATCAAACGTTCCTCGGAGATTTATCCTGGAAGTTGAAACGTAACGGAGCAATAATGTTTTCAGGTTTTTTAGGAATATAAACCTTTTGTTCCCGTGTATTCATGGCGCAATTTAATTAATTAATGCTTCTGCGATTGAAATGGACGGGCGTTAACGCATAATGGCTGTTTAAAGTTGGTTTTACGATCGTAAGCAAGCTGTAAAATTATTGTAATGGCCGCAACAGCGGTAATGTTGTATTATAGTACTCTCTACTCGTGTAGGACGAAGATGTACCCCAAACACCATTGTTATTGCGTTGTGATATTCGAAACTTTTCAATAAACAGTTCAAAACTTAAAATTAACACTGATAATTCAATTTATTGTTTCTTGAACAATGATGTAAAACTTCATATTAAATAATTAATACGAATGAAAACGTCAGTATTCTAGAAGTTTTATTATATTTTATGTGAATGACATATTTCACCCTTCCAAGGCATTATCAAATGTATCAACACTTGATAAAACATTGCTGGAGTGGCACCCATGTAGTAGAAGACCAATCGGACGACCAAGGCTGCGATGAGAGGATGAAGTTGGGAGAGATGGGGCGAAATTGTGTCAGATGGAGGGTCGCAGCGGAGGACAGGAGGAGTTGGAGGCGAAGAATACTGGACGCTAAGGCTCTATATGGGCTGTAGGGCCATCGAATAAAAATCAGCACTTGATAATGCCTTAGAAGGGCGATACATGTCATTGCCATAAAATATAATACAATTTCTAGAAAACTGACGTCTTCATTCGTATGAATTACTGATACTTCAACATTATAAACTGTTAAAATATAAAACGTTGGTCATCTCGTAACCCATTTCTTTAGATTACTTAGGGGATATTTCGAGAACGTGGCCGTGCTGGAGGGTTATCGGCTTTTTATCCCTGATAGATATCTCCGACAGCGACAGTATAGATTGTTTTACCTACCGGCCGCCAGAACCAAACAGATTTTGAAGAGTATCTTGTCTTCCTAATGTCAAACCATTTCTCGTCTCTGGTAGTATAATATATACAATATATTATTTTACCTGTTCTCAACAGATGCCTTTAACCTTAATTTTGTAATGTCTAGTAATGAAATAAACCTATTTGTTTGATTGAAAAAAAATCTGTCAATTGTTCATATTATATTATGGAATTTAGGAACGTATTATATTAAGTTATTTGTCTTAATCTTGTTCTCATACAATATGTACCAAATGTTTAATTTGTACTGGAATCACGTACAGATTAGACGGCAGCATGAGTGGGCATTTTATATACCATTACATATCCTATACATCAAAGATATGGATTTTGAGGCACTTACAAGACTCGAAATTGCTGGAAATCCGTGACTTCTGACAAAGAAAATTATTGTGTATTTTCTTTTATTGAAACGATTTCACATTTTCGTTTTCATAATTGTATATCTCTGTAAAAAATATCATATTTTAAAGTAGGAGAATGAAGGTTCCCATTTTATTTTCGAACACCTTTTAAAATATGGCAGCAATCATTTATAAAATAACAAGTGCCATAAAATGTACTATTTTATGTGTTATGAAAAAATTACATTTCTATGCTTTAATAACTTACGTACTTTCAGTACTAGAAACATTAATGAAAAGGTCAGTTTTCTAGACGTTTTATTATATTTTATGAAAATGATACGTTACACCTGTTTAAAGCATTATTGAATGGTATAGTATAACTGTGTTAAAGTGGACGTTTTTAACATTATAAATGATTTTATGTAGAATTTTTTAATCACTAAAGTAACAATAAGAACCTTTTATTTACTGTATAGTTTTAATTTACTTGCTGTGTTGTTTCTACCGGTTTCGACAGCTCGCTACCTGGGTCCTATCTTCTTAAAGTGCCCTGTCAGGTCCCCCCGACGTTGGCGATCACTCTGGTAAACTCTTCCCTATCCTGCGCCGTCCGGTACAGCTCCTCCACAGTTCCGATTCCCATCCACTTCCTCACATTGCGCAGCCAGGACATCTGCCTTCTCCCTGCCCCCCTGCGGCCCTCTATTTTTCCCTTCAATATTAGATGCAGCAGGCGATACTTCTCTCCTCGCAGAACGTGACCCAGATATGCAATCTTGCGGACTTTGATTAATGTCAGCAGCTCTCTATTTACTCCTGCACGATTCAGGACTTCTGTGTTCGTCACTCTGTCTGTCCATGGGATCCTGAACATTCTTCGGTGAAGCCACATTTCAAATGCCTCTAACCGGTTCATTGTATTTACTTTTAATGTCCATGTCTCACACGTATATAACAGAACAGACCACACATAACACCTTAACATCCTCTGTCTTAGTTTTAAGTTGATATTGTCATTGCAAAAGAGTGACTTCATTTTGTTAAATGCTGTTCTTGCTGCTTCAATCCGACATTTCAACTCTACATCTGGGTCAAGGGTGTCTGTAAGCATGCTGCCGAGGTATCTGAACTGGGTCCTAAAATAAAATTAAATGAAATATTAATTTAAAAAAAGGGTTTTAAAAACAAATTTTCAAAAAAATTACAATTAATATCTTCTATATTCGCCATACTTTGTGTTGTTATGATGCTTTATTTATTTTTTTCTATTTTGTATATTATACTTTGTATATACGACACTTATATTAAAAAAAAAATTACATAGACATGTTTCGGACAACCAGTCCTTCTTTAGTGATACATATTATAAAGATCCTGGTTTTTTAACAATATTTTTTGAATGTATACATATACTTGTACACGAATAATGGATTTCACCCATTGCGGGTTATCAATTCAAGAATTAATTGTATCTCAATAGAGACGAAGGTGCAAATTGGAAACAGAATATGGTTGATCAAGGTGTTTACAGGACTTATGACCTGTCATCAGAAAGGTGGAATTTCAGTTTATTTCATTTCATCAATAGACATTACAAAATTAATTTTTAAGGCATCTATTGAGAACAGGTAAAATAATATATTGGTAAAATAATAATATACTACCAGAAACGCATGAGAGATGGTTGAACATTAGGGAGACAGGATACCCTCCAGAATTAAGAGTATTTGCCTTCTGAACGTACTTTCACTGATATGAAAGACGTCGATTTCCGAGGAGACCGCGTTCAGCAGATTGATTGCTCTTCCCACCGGTGTCACCAGAGCCAGGTTGGTTCTAGCGGAGGATAGGTAAAACAATCTATGCTGGCGCTGTCGGAGATATCTGTCGGGAACAAAAAGACCTACACCCTCCAGCACGGCTGAGTTTTCAAAATATCCCCTAATAAGCCTAAAGAAATGGGTTATGAGAAACCCGTCTCTTCGAAGCTGCAGAGAATTAGACCCCAACATTCCCAAAAGAAACGCTGTGGGATAGAGCCATGGATAGCTACCATACTCCTTCATGTAGAGATACCTCAGAAATTTTTTCTGAACCCTCTCCAGCATAAGGGAATATCTCGCCTCGTGCGGACTCCATA
This sequence comes from Lepidostoma basale, assembly GCA_022606425.2. NCBI lineage: Eukaryota > Metazoa > Arthropoda > Insecta > Trichoptera > Lepidostomatidae > Lepidostoma > Lepidostoma basale. Next base: position 135,538 of record JAHDVF020000099.1, read on the forward strand.
TCACAGAACCACTTTCGAGTCTGCTCCGAACCAATGAATTGTATAGTACTCTGAGCACATTGGGATCTCTGAAAACCCTTCCGGTCCGAATTATGAAGCCCAACATCTTCAGCGCAATGCCACAAATTCTCTCAACATGAGCATGAAAGGTTAATCTACTCTCATAGATGACCCCGAGATCTCTCATAGTGGATACATGTGCCAACTGCTGGTTATTCATCGTGTATCTATGATATATAGTTCTCCGTGCTCTCGTAAAAGATAACATTACGCACTTAGAGACATTGAATTTCATATGATTACTGTGACTCCAGGTAACAATATTATTAATATCCGACTGAAGGCGTAGACAGTCGTCAGGATTATTTATGTCTAGGAATAATTTCAGGTCATCGGCAAATAAAAGAAATCGCGAGAAGTTTATTACCTTCGCAATATCGTTTATGAATATAGTGAAGAGGAGTGGGCCAAGGTTCGAACCCTGTGGCACCCCTGAATAAACAAAAAAAGGTTCCGATTGAAAAATTCCGTACGAGACGAATTGTTTCCTCCCCTCAAGGTAACTAGTGAAAAGCATAATAAGTTGAGAAGAGAAACCAATTTGAGATAGCTTTGCTATAAGAATGTCATGGTTCACAGTATCAAATGCCTTTGAGAAGTCATTATATGAACAGTCAACTTGGTGACCATTGTCCAAGGCCCTTGTTATGTATTCTGTGAAGACCATGAGATTTGTTTCAGTAGAGCGCCCCTTCCTGAACCCATGTTGTTCTGTTATAATATATGGGTCAACTCTGGGAAATATCAATTTATGTAGAATAGATTCGAATAGCTTGGCTGGAGCCGACAGTATTGCTACAGGTCTGTAGTTTTCGACTGACTCTTTTGTTCCGCTCTTGAAGATAGGACTGATCCTAGAAACTTTCCAGAGATCAGGAAAAGTATTTGTACTTAACGATAGGTTAAATAAAAAGTACAGCGGATATATTAAGAGCTCAGAGCAGCCTTTAAAGAAGAAGATGGGAAGAAAATCCGGACCAACCGAGTGCGAATTCTTCATTGCTTTGATGGATGATTTAATATCATTTGTGTCTATGTTAGATATGTCAAAGCTATGAGCGCACTTACTGGTATTCGAACCGGTCGCTGAATTTAAATTAAGCCGCGGGGGAATATTGCTATAGACAGATTGAAAGTGCTTAGCGAATGCGTTCGCTATGTTTGCGCCCTCAACCTCTCTATCCCCATGCATCATGGTATTTAGGATGCCACCGTCTTTACGTAGGCTTTTTATGTAGTTCCAGAAAGTCCCGGGGTCATTCATAAGATCGCCCTCAATGGTGCTTACATATGCTCGAAAGGCTGACCGAACATTCCGTCTCACCACCGAGCGGTGCTTACTGAAAAGTTCATACTCATCCCGAGAGCCAGTGGCCTTCCACTTCACATGATGTGCATGTTTGATCTTAATTTCCGCGATGATTTCCCTAGAAAACCACCTCGGATATCTCCGTCCACCATTGCTCACGCGTTTTCTGGGAAAGCACATATCAAATAAACTGTAAATCACACTATAAAAATATTGTAAGGCATCATTTACGGAGGACAAGTTGTACAGGTCACTCCAGTCAAGTTGAGTCATCAGCTGGTATAGCTTCAGAAAATCACCCGACTGAAGTTCCATCCCCTGAAGATTTCATCATGCCGCGGTACTCTGGTTATATTAGGATTATTTTTACCAGAGCACTCAAACTCCAATGCGGGATGATAATTATCCTCAGGTACTAATGGAGACACTGATCTAGAAACTTGCAATTTGATATTGCTCAAAATCAAGTCCAAGGTTCTGAAATCAGAATTCAAAATGCCATTGTGCTGCGCAAGCCCAAAGACCGCGCATAGGTACTCCAAGTCTTGCTGGACATTGTCGATCCCATGAGCGGAGTGTAGGTTAAAGTCGCCCATCACGATGACATTTTTACCTCCGACCAGATTGAAATTTGTATGCATCGCATCAAAGAAATGTTTATAGACCACCCAATTAGACCCCGGAGGAATGTATGTTACACAAATAAAAATTATATTTCTAAGTCCAGTCAGTTTTACCCATAGGTCCTCATTGATTGATTCAAGATTTGAGACACGCTCAGCCCTCAGCGCATCCCTCCTCTCAATCGCCAATAAGCAACCGCCACCGCGAGTGCGGCTGCCACTGTTTTCCCGATCTCTACGAAACACATAGTAGTTCTCTGTATCAAAAAGCTCCGAGGAGATGACGCTCGAATTCAGCCAAGTCTCGGTGAGAGCGATTACGTTAGCATCACTCACCGAAACATTGGAGAAAAATTTCGCGCATTTCGTTCTCAATCCACGAACATTCTGATACAGGAAGGATACGTGATTTGGCGAACCGGGCGAACCGGCGGAATGGGGAATGTTGTATTACATAAAGCGTGCGCTTAACCCAACCAATGACAGGTCATTAGTCCTGTAAACACCTTGATCAACCATATTCTGTTTCCAATTTGCATCTTCGTCTCTATTGAAATACAATTAATTCTTAATATTCCTGGTATTATGTTGTATGTGTATAATATTTTACATGTACTCAAAAGATGCCTTAAACATTTATGCTGTTTGTAATGCCTTTTAAATAATAAGATTGATTCGATTTGATTTGATTTGATTATGAGTGTTTTATCTGCAATGGAGCGAAGAGTTTTCATCTCTCAGATTCTGAGAAAAATTATTCATGCTGTATCCAGCTGTATCAACTAGCACTTCTTATCTCTACACCGTAGGTCATTACTGTTCTGTCACAGGTCATATAAATTCATACATTGTTGTCTGTTCCAGCCATTTCAGAAGTATTTTTTGTATTTTCTCAGATTTCGTTATATAAGTCGCTGTAGCTGGATATTTGGACATCGTTTATGTAGTATACTCGTACGTAATTTAATAGGTTAATTTCGTTTACTTGCAGTATGCCACCTGTTGAGAAGTGGCGTGGCGGCTATCTTCGGACCCCAGAGCGCGCACGCGGCCAGCCACGTGCAGTCCATATGCGACACGATGGAGATGCCGCACTTGGAGACCAGGTGGGACTATCGTCTAAGAAGAGAGAGCTGCCTCGTTAACTTGTACCCGCATCCCACTACGCTTAGCAAGGTAAAATATAAGCATCATTTAGCACGGAGTTTCTTAAACATTTTTTGTGTTTTTATTATTTTATTATTATTATTTATTAGCATGGAACTGGCAAAAGAAGGATGAAAGTAGAATAAATATAGTAAAAATGAGATATTTTAGACGAATGTGTGGATACTCTGTGTATGATAGACTGTCGAATGAAAATATAAGAAGTGAATGCGGTGCGAATGATGGTGTCATGAACAAAATAATGAGTGTAAAATCATTAAGATGGTTTGGACATATGGAAAGAATGATTGAAGAAAGAATGGTAAAAAATGTATATGTTAACGCTGTAAATGGAACCGGAAATAGAAAAGACCGAGGAAAACGTGGCACGATCAAATATATCAAAAATTGAATGTCGGCCATGTGAGGAGTCAGAAAAATCGACGCGCGTGCATGACACGATGTATGAATGTTGAGGAATCGAGAGAAATATGTAAGGAAAGAAAAGTGTGGCAGTCTATTTTTTCTACCTACCCCTCCGGGGAGACGACGTGATGGTTAGTTAGTTAGTTATTTAGTTATAAAAGTCTGAATTTTATCAAAAAATCTGCGTGTGCCACGTGAGATGGGTAATTACTCGTTCTCACCCCCTGTTCTTAAATGGGTCCCGATTTATTTGACTTGAAAAGACGAGGGAGTTTGCCTTTATGAGAATATTCAATGCCCTCCGTTCGACCTTCAAAGAAAACTTCCAATTTAAAATGACAAGCCCAACAGAAATACTTCACTAAACAAACATTCAGCCAATTACGGCCAAATAGAAGTGATGTTTATTCAGAGTGTTTATTTTATCTGATGTACATATTATAATATGAACACTCTCGATACTCGCAATCACATTAGATAAATATCTTAAATAATGAAAATAAAATAAATTAGTAAAAAAACTTTTTACAATATATAACTAACTAACTAACCATCACGCCGTCTCCCCGAAGGGGTAGGCAGAAAGAATGGACTGCCACCCTTTTTTTCCTGACATATTTCTCTCGCTTCTTCAACATTCATACATCGTGTCATGCACGATTTCTCTGACTCCTCATATGCCTGACATTCAATATTTGATTTATTTGATCGTGCCACGTTTTCCTCGGTCTTCCTCTATTTCTGGTTCCATTAACATCGTTAACATATAATTTTTTACTATTCTTTCTTTCCATATGTCCAAACCATTTAAATGATCCTTTCATTATTTTGTTCATGACAACATCATTCGCACCGCATTCACTTCTTATATTTTCATTAGACACTATCATACACAGAGTATCCACACATTCGTCTAAGTACAATATATATTTAGTTAAAATCCACTAATGTTTGGTATCGACCGGTTTCGGCAGCTCGCTGCCATCTTCTGGACGTGACTGACGTCTTGACCAACATTCACCATAAAAAGTTGTTGATTTTAACTAAATATAGAATAAAAATTTAATTGAACACTCTTTAAAAACTCTTCGTATAAAAATCTTTTTATTTTGAGTAAGGATTGCCAACCGGTTTCACTCTACAGTAACGAGTTTCCTCAGGGCTATTCACAAACTGTTTGTGAATAACCCTGAGGAAACTCGGAACTGCCTGAGGAAGCTCGTTACAGAGTGAAACCGGTTGGCGCTCCTTTCTTAAAATAAAGTGGTTTTTATACAAAGTGTTTTTAAAAAGGGTTTATTTAAATTTTTAAATATGTTAAACCACCAAAGCTTCTTACCAAAGCTTAAATATTATATACGAGTATAATACATTTTAAGAAGATTTCGTAATTTTTTATAATGTATTTATGAACCATGAAATTTCAAATAACAAAATTAATTTTAATAAATACCTTGTTTTCTGAGTATTGTATAACAATTCGAAGCAGAGTGGCCAGAACTGTGACTGCCAAACGGAAGTTCGCAGGATCGATTGCCATCCATGGCAGTATGATTGTCACACTGTATTTAATCTGGTGTCGAATTCACATGACAGTTAAATGACGATAGATTAGCTACCTATCACATGTCATTAGAATCAATATACTTGCTATGTAAATAATTTTTATGCAGACATTGGTTTCAAACAATCCGTTGTATATAAAAAAAACAATTGAATGGGTTGAATAGGTTCTTTTAACATCTTTGCTGGTTTTTGGGATGTCACTACAGTCTTTTTAATGTCATAGTTTCCTTTTGCTTTCCACATTTTTTTACGCAACAGATTATTTGAACCATATTACTGTTTAAATTTTTTAGATTGAAATTTTCATGATATGTTATAGGTAGCTAATCTATCGTCATTTTCTTCTCACGTGAATTTGATATTAGTTCAAAGATTGTATGACAATCACACAACTATGCCGGGATCGAACCCGGGTCCTTCGGTGTGGCAGTCATAGCACTTGCCAATTTACCACATGCGAATTGTGAGAAAAAAGTGGGCATGATCAAATCAATCAAAAATTAATTGCCGACCACCTGAAGAGTCGGAGAAATTGACAAGTGTGCATAACACGATGCATGTGTATTGAGGTACCGAGGCAAGTAAAAAATACAAAGGTAAAACAGTCTGGTGGTCCATTATTTCTGCGTGCCCCTTCAAATAGAGGGCGTGATTGTTAGTTAGTAATTAGTAAAAGAGGATGTCTAAATGTAGTGTATATCTATAGCTAACAAAAGATAATGAAACATAACACTCTAAATAATATTATATAATTTTCTGAAAACGGACGTTTCCATGAACTTTGTGTAGAAGTGAAATTTTCTTTAAAAATTGACATTAGAAGGTCATGGAAAAAAGGTTTCCTATTTTTTGCGTCGCTCATCGATTGGTTCGGACGGAATTTGCGATGAAAAAGAAATCATATGTTTTGCCCCTAAACAAAATTTTAGATTGTAAAGCTTTTTATCACATATGTACATACTACATAACAATGACACATGTACCCTCAGCAAATAATTGAATCGGTCGCTTTTTACTCCCCAAAGTATCATCGTATCTATTGAATAAATAAACGAGAATATCTCAGGGGTGGAAGGGAGGGTAGAGAGAGGGAACAGATCTCGAAGGGTCGAAGTCTCACACAATGTGTAACGATGTCACCGCTGGGTCCAATATAAATAATGCCACCCTTAAGGGAGAAAGTCAAGAAGCCCAGGAAAAGCTCACCTGAATAACGACTCTAGTATTTGAATAAGGGCGCGTTATTTTTCCTCAAAGGTGAAATCAAATGTATAGATATTATTTAAAATAGCCACCCTAATATGACCTTCGGATATTGAGTTACGTGTTTCGCTCGTGTCGGCCGTTAACTGGTTTCTTGAAATGTTGTTATCCTTCGTGATACAACCTTTTCTCTTCAAAGCAATTTTAAATATAAAGTGAAAAAAAAATGTTTTCGTAACAGCAACTTAGTTTAAAAAATCCAAGTATATTATTCACTGTTAAATTAAAAACACTTCTTTAATATCAAAAATTGAGTTTATTTTTATAAAATCGCCGCGCCAGCTGTTTCGGTAACCGATGTTACCATCGTCAGGTGTTACAATAAACTAAAGATAGATACAGAAAGATTTCATTTACATAGTAAACACGATAATTAATAGGGGAAAAAACTACACACAATAATATAAGCAATTAAGATGGAAAAAATCAGTAATTAAGTAACAGTAATTATATCTGAAAGAAATTCAACATCAATGAGTCAGAAAAATCAGAAATATTGTAAATAATTTTATAATCCTTAATTATAAAGTACATATTGTAAAATAATTCTATAGATTCTTACGGTTGGCAGCAATATGTTTTTTGGGATCTTCTGAAAATCCGTGAAACTTTTCTTTCACGACCGGCGATTCGTTGATCGTTGTAGTCTCCATTTCAGGGTAGTTATAACGACTGCATCTCACTAATTTGCTTCATTACTTACCTGAAGATGGAAACTGCAATGAACTCCGAAACGTTGGTCGAGAAAGGCAAGTTTAACGAGTTTTCCCAGGATTAAAAAAGGTATTGCTACATATCGCACTCTTGATTAGTATTATTATACCGGATAATTCATAGAGCTCCATTTTTTAGGAATAGTCATCTCGAGGATGCTGCAAAAGATGTTCCATTTTCTAAACAAGTTAAAAATTTACATATTTAGTATGAGGGCTGCACATAACGAAGTTGATAAACACCTGCACCAAGATAGGATACTTTGAAATTATGCGTTTCGAATCTCAATCGGATCTCTGGTGGATTTTGAAATACGAGTACACTTGAGATCTGCTAATTAACTCAGTTTAAAAATTATATTAATATTAACCGTTAACAGCATTCTATAGAACCGCTAACGAGCAATCTTTTAATGTCAATACCTAATAATCGCTATATTTTTTTTTTTTTTCATTTTTTTATTATTATTTTTTTCTTGTATACAACAGGTCGTTCGATCCCAATAACATTATACAATTTATTTTAGCTATTATATATTGATTCTCATGACGTGTGATAGGTAGCCAATCTATCACTATTTTATTGTGAATACTACACCAGACCAAAGACAGTGTGACAATCACACTGCAATTTTCTATTTTCGTATTGAGCCCAGCCCATGAGAGGGCAGCCTGATTTAGCCTATAAGGAGAAGAAGAAGAAGAAGAAGAAGAGGTTTTGAGCTCACTATTTATATTTTGAGGATATCGACAATTTTCAAAAAGATTTATAGAAATAAACAAAGTGTCATATTGTTTTGCCTTTTTGAGTCGTTAATAAATACTGCCGAATTTATAATCTTGCAAGAATGCTATTCCTATAAACAAATTTTTAGAAAACGGTAATCTTTATCAATATTAAATAGTTTATTTAAGGTTTTACATTATTAAGCTATTAACAATAAATATTGTAAACTTCTTCTACTAGGAACGTGTCAGATTCCCCCAACGTAGGCGATTACTATTCTGAACTCTCCTCACTCTTATCCAATCTCTATTATTCTGCAGTTGTTTCCTCCATTTCCTAAGGAATTTTTTTTCACCATTTCACATTTTTTATCTCATTTCACCCTTTGTCCCACCCTCACCAATATCTGTCTGAAATAATTTTGCGATGGACCATAAAATCATGTACCATGGTTTGCTCTGTTTTATGAGATTGAGACATGGAAGTAAAAATAAATTAAATTAGGTTAAATGTGGCCTTGAGACCCTTTGATATTTTTTTAGAATGTGATATTAGTAGTGAGAGTAAGTCCCGCATGGACGGGGGTCTGGCCTAGAAATTGCATAAGCGAAGCCTACAGAAGGGCGTTGCTACGTCCTATAACAGCTTCTGGTAAGCTGTGTGTCTTGCTTTCTAGTCCGCAGCTAGGACAACTACCTTCTGCCAATTTCCCGTTGTCCCTCTATCTTTCCATGATCAATTAATGTTTTATTCTTCTTCTTCTTCGTTCGTCGTGTTAGGGCCCTCCAACATAGGCGATCACTGCAGCAAAGGCATCTCTATAGTGAGCAACTTGGAACAGGTTCTGAACTCTTGTAATTCCTGTCCACTCTTTGATAGTCCGCATCCAAGACAGCTGATTTCTACCCATTCCCCGAAGTCTTCCACATTGCCCATTAATATCATAATACGAATATATACTGTATTATTATTAACATTAATTAAAAGCATCTATTTTATTATTAAAAATTATTCTTTTCTCATTTTTCTGCAATCCTATAATAGGAAGACCGAAGAAAACGTGGCACGATCAAATAAATCAAATATTGAATGTCGGCCACGTGCAGAGTTAGAGAAATATACGCGCGTGCATGACACGATGTATTAATGTTGAGGAAGCGAGAGAAATATGTCAGGAAAGAAAGTATGGCAGTCCTATATTTCTGCCTGCCCCTTCGAGGAAACGGCGTGATGATTACTTAGTTCTTTATCAAATCAAATCCAATCAAATCAGTTTATTAACTCAAAATACATTACAAACAGCATAAATGTTTAAGGCATCCATTGAGTACAGGTCAAATATTATATATATACAACATAATACGACGAACGCATTAGTGATGATTCGACATTAGGAAGACAATATACTTTTTAAAGTCAAGAGTATTTGTCCCCTGAACGTACTTTCACTAATATGAAAGACGTTGATCTCCGAGGAGACCGCGTTTAGCACACTAATTGCTCTTCCCACCGGCGTCACCAGAGCCAGATTGGTTCTGGCGGCCGGTAGGTAAAACAATCTGTGCTGTTGCTGTCGGAGATATCTATAGTTAGTAACCAACTAACTAACTAACTAACCATCACGCCGTCTCCCCGAAAGGCGAAAAAACGGCGGAAGCAAAGTTATACACCTAATATTTATATTACAATAACCCACCCACATAAGATGACTAGATTTTCTCTAAAGATTATGCCAAATCAAACCCACAAATGAATCTTCTATTTCTCAATAAGTTTTAATCTTGGTATTGACTTTTTCCGTCAGAGAGGTTATATGCTTACATTCTACCCCCGATTTAATCGCCAAAGGCTGCGGGAAACTTTATAATTAATTTATTCCGGCCCAAAGAAAATTTCGTCATTCCTTTTAAGGGTTGCGATTGGGTGTCAAAGTTACACTGGTAAATTTAAGGGTAGGTATTGTTTGGAAAAAAGAATTTTGGGGCGAAAGTATTTTTCATTATGAGCAGGTGCTGGCTGGAAATAAACTTGCGATTGCGTTCTTGGAACAACGGAGTTTTGGCGTCTAATCAAATAAATAATAACACACTTTAAAAAAAACAGCAGGACCTTTGCCAAATATACTTTTCATTTTTGAGAAGGTGCTCATATAAATATAATTTGCACGTGGAAAAAAATGTTGACCCCTTTTTTGTTAAAGTCACATTTTAATAAATATTTATAGTACTGCCATATAATATAATAACAAAACACTTTATTTACATTTTGAAAAACAGATATGTTTCAAGCATTAACAGTTTTTCCTCTCCTTATTAAAAATTAATGCGAATCGCCATATAGAATAATAAAAGCGAATATAAATGTCATGTACGAGTACATTTGGTGATGCCTCAAGAAGACGAAACACGTCATTCCCATCTTTCTCATTAGACAGATTTAATATGTAAATTTACATATTCAAGACACAATAAATACAACTTTTAGAAAACAGGTGTTTAATTTCAATTAATACGAATAAAAAACGTCAGTTTTATAGAAGTTTCATTATATTTCATGGAATGATATGTTTCGTCCTTCTAAGGCATTATCAAATGTGACGAAACTTCAACTCGTTGCAGTCAGAATATTCTGCTCCATTAACTAGTGTATATAATCTGCAACGAGTTGAAGTTTTGTCACATTTGATAATGCCTTAGAAGGGCGAAACATGTCAATACCATAAAATATAATAAAACTTCTAGAAAACTGACGTTTTCAGTCGTATTAATTATTTAATATGGAGTTTTACATATTTGATCAAGAAACAATAAATAAGGCGTTTTTTATTCGTATAAGTTACTATTTGTTTAACTTTGGAGAATAAGTACAATAAATATCTACTTAAAATATAATAAACATAAATCTACTAGATTGGGACTCAGATATACATAACATCAAATATTTAAAAAAAACGAACGCCATTCGAAAGTCACATTTGAATTCCCAATGTACCCAATCCTTTCGTAGAGCCCTAACAGCCTTCAAGAGTTTTGGGTCTCAAAAGGATACGCAATGAAATGACCCTCCCTATTTTCGTGGAAAGGGTTATACGGCGGATGTGCATGGAAGAGCCAAGAGAGGTAGGAACGGATTGACCAAGCGGAACCGATTTTAATGGAACGGAATACTCGAAATCGTTTGAATAAATCGAAAATTGAACTCCGAACCAAAAACACATAATGTTGTTTTTTTTATAAATTACTTCATTGAATATCAACTTCAGTATAAATACTTTATAATTTATCAAAATATTTTGATGGATTTTAATTTTAAAATTTAATAAAAAACTAACTTAACTAACTAACCATCACGCCATTTCCCCGGAGGTGTAGGCAGAGAGGATGGATCGCCACAATGGTCTGTCCTGGCATACCTCTCGGGCTTCCTCTACATTCATACATCGTACCATGTACGTCGATTATTCCGACTACGAATGTGGTCGCCTTTTAGCAATTGATTAGTTTGGTCATGCCATGTTTTTCTCGGTCCTCCTCGGCTTCTTTTTCCACTCACGCTCCTTGTGTACAATTTTTAACCATTCTTCTCTCATCTATTCGTTCCATATGTCCAAACTATTTCAAGGATCCTTTTTTAATTTTATCCATGATGCAATCATCTGCCTTACATTTCTCTCTTATTTCATCGTTCAGTATTCTATCATACAACGTTTTCACGCACATTCTTCTTAGTGATCTCCTTTCTACGGCGTTTATTTTGCTTTCATCCTTCTTTTGCCAGCTTCAAGCTTCACTTCCATACACGAGGGTTGGCACTAATAAAAATGTGTTTTTAAGAATTACTTCCACTAACTAACTAACCATCACGCCGTTTCTCCGTAGGGGAAGACAGATATTATGAACAACCATTCTGCTCTGTCCCGACGTATCTCTCTAGTTCCTCTACATTCATACATCGTAACGTGCACGCTCGTCGATTTTTCCGACTTTTAATGTGGCCACCTTTCAGTATTTTATTCATTTGGTCATGCCATGCTTTCCTTGGTATTCCACAGCTTCTTTTCCACTCACACTTATATACATACATTTTAACCATTCTTCTCTCGTATATTCGTTCCATATATCCAAACAATCTCAGGGATCCTTTTTTAATTTTACTTATGATGCAATAATCTGCCTTACATTTCTTCCTTATTTCGTCGTTCGGTATTCTATCATTTATCATTTTCTCGTACATTCTTCTCAGTGATCTTATTTCTACGGCATTTATCCTACTTTACTATTTTTGTTAGTTTAGTTTTACTTCTTTATTTCCATTATGTACTGCCATCTTTGCTTTGGTATATATGTTTTAATTAATAATAAATTGTCCTCACAACATATGTTTAATTCTACTTAGTTTTATGGCAGCGACCGGTTTCGGCGGCTCGCTGCCATTTTTTGGTGACCATTTTGATGATTCGATCGTGTCATGTTTTCCTCAATATTTCTTACTTCAAAAACATTTACGTTCTTAATATTTCTTACCATGTGTCCATTCCTTTATAAGAAACCTTTCGTTATATGCACATTACGCTTTCAATCGCACTGCATTTACTTTTTATATTTACGTTTGACACTCCATCATATACAAAGTTATTCACATTCGTCAAAGAGATCTTTTTTCTTCTGCATTATTCCACTTTAATTTTTTTTTACTTACTCTCATAAATAAGGGTCGGTAAAATAACATTTCTGAAAATAGCCCATTGTTTTGACTGAAACACTATGATACTTTAACATTATAAACTGTCAAATTAAAAAATAAATTGTTTTATGTATCACAATTGTATTTTGAACTATTGTAATTGTACAAACTCTGCGATCACCAACCCGCCTGCCCAGCGTGGTGATTAGGGCAAAACCTCCCAAACCAAAAATGAATCTGCTGGGCATCTAGAAGGCATGCTAGATGAACTGAACACTGCATCCAGACGAGTGGGTCTCGGGATGAATTTGGACAAGACGAAAGTCATGTATAATGAACATATTATCCCGGGATCAGTAACCGTCGATGGGTCGGCTCTCGAAGTGGTACAAGAATACACATATCTTGGCCAAATCATACAATTAGGACGAAACAATTTCGAGAAAGAAGCCAACCGAAGAATTCAGTTGGGTTGGGCGGCCTTTGGGAAATTACGTCATGTTTTCACTTCCAAAATACCACAATGCCTCAAGCCTAAAGTCTTCAACCAGTGCGTTTTGCCAGTCATAACATACGGAGCCGAGACGTGGACATTGACAAAAGGTCTAGTCTACAGATTCAAGGTTGCCCAGCGCGCCATGGAAAGAGCCATGCTTGGAATAACCTTGAGGGATAGATTTAGAAACGAATTTATTCGACAACAAACCAAGGTGACTGAGGTGGCTCTACGGATAGGCGGGCTGAAGTGGCGGTGGGCTGGCCATATCTGTCGGAGAACCGACAGCCGATGGGGAAGACGGGTTCTGGAGTGGAGACCGCGTACAGGATTCCGTAGAGTTGGACATCCTCCTGCCCGCTGGACCGACGATCTGAAGAGGATTGCTGGACATGGATGGATGGGAGCGGCAATGGATAGGGGGCGGTGGAGGGCTTTGGGAGAGGCCTACATTCAGCAGTGGATGACAGACGGCTGATGATGATGATGAATTGTATTTTAATTTTACGCGACAGCTGTTTTGTCAATCTTTGTTGACATCATCCGGTGCTACTATTATATATCAAATGTCAAATTTTCATGTTTTTTCGAACCTTTATGTGTATTTAAATTGGAAAAAATATATTTGTTAAAGTTATTCAAATTGACAAAGGAACAAATACACAAAAAATCACTAAAATTTTACATTTAATATATTATTGTAACACCTGATAATGTCAACATGGGTCGCTGTCGCGTAAAATAAAAATACAATTGTGATACATTAAACAACGTTTTTTAATTTAACAGTTTTAAACATTACTGTTGCACTGTCATCTTAACTTTTTAGCCATATAAACTACAGACTCTATAAATAAACTGTGTGCGGTGTATCTATTTTGACTTAAATATCTATTAGCTGTGTATTTACCTTTTACGGAGGCATTATACCATTCCGTAAAGCTGTTTACTTACTTTCACGATCGCTTAAATGTAAAAGGGTTTTTAAAACTTCCGTTTTCCCTCCAAAATGAGAGAAATTCACAAACAATGAAAATCCCCGCACTAAACATTAAAGCGGCACATACATAGTTGTGTGTTATAATATAATTCAGTACATTAAAGCTACGAACAAACGTAATATAATCTTAGTACACGACGCTTCCAAAACTATGGCACTTAGAGAAATGATAATTTTAGGTTATGTTAAAGGAAATAGCCAATTGAATACTCGTATCACAATGAAACAAAAACGTCAGAAAAAAACTGGTCCAAGTTAAAGGCATAAAAATTGGAGAGACATTTCCAGGCGTAATCTAGTACTGAATAATTTGCAGAGCCTTTCACAGTGCATTAATACAGATTTTCTGCTTAATGCTTCCCAATCTTAATAGATGACGCTAGTGTAGAGTGAACAAAAAAAATGTAAAGATAGGCGCAGCATCCTAGCATATATACAACTTCCAAAAATTCGTCAGCCGTGGTGGTCGTAAATGGGCGGGATGGGGAATGTTGTAAAACAAAAAACCATCGCTCTCTATTGAGATACAATTTATCCTGATAAATCTCTTATATGCTTTAAAAAAACACATTTTCCCTCTTTAACGTCGTGTTAATGGCTAGTTAGTTTTGTAGGAATAGTTCTAGAATGAAATATACTGGAATGCGCACGTACAGAGGCTGAATCCCTTCAGAATTCCTCACGTTGTGACGCTTCAGATTTATGTCGGCTACTGTCCTCCTGGACGCCCATAAAAAAGATTGAGGGATAGCTGGGAGTCAGCTTTCCAAGAGAGGCCAAATTTGAAAAGGACCACATCTCTCTTCTTCTCTTACCATCGTGGTGGGTAGTTTTGCAAACTTTATGTCGGTTCAAGTGTTTTAGTAATGTGCAGGCACCTTTCTTGCACCTAAATGAAAAATCCTTCTTTAACTGAAAATAATTTTATTCTTCTTCTTCCTCTTTTAATTGATCCGATGATCCGCGAGGACCAGCTGTCCTTCCATCTCTAAGGTAGTCTTCCAGGTGGACAATGTCTGAAGGGAATTTCGTTAGCGATTGTATATGTTAGTCTGTCACTATCCATTCTGTCTATATTGTCCCTCCAGTATCTTCCACTGGATTTACTCCATCAAACGATATTCTCTATTATAAATTTTAAAAAAAAATGTTTTTTTAACTTTAAAATTATATAACTTTTTGTATTTTATTATTATTTTATCAGGGTCATACAAGATTACAGGTGTTATTTTAAGTTTTATATACAATGCAATATAAATATGAATTTAAAATATCTAACCGCTTAATGAGACCCAACCCCGTAGCCAAAACTTTTGATATTTTATTTGTCAATTATGACTCTTATCTACTTAAATAGTTTTTATTATTGTTATATCTTGATTTCCTCTGTAACTTAAATTAAAAATATATTAGTATTAATTATAATAATACGAATGAAAAGTCAGGTTTCTAGAAGTTGTATTATATTTTATGTGAATGGACATGTTTCGCCCTACTAAAACATTATCACACTACAAACACAACAAAACTGACGTTTTCATTCATATTAATTATTTAATATGGAGTTTTACATCATTATTCAAGCAACAATAAATATATTTGTATTCATCACTCCTAAGCAATCAATAATATTTTTGATTTAAATAAAACTAGGTCTGTAATAAAATTGACATTGTTTTCCTAGAATTCAATTAATTATTTGTGACATGACAGAAACAATGAATAATATCTTAAAATTTGCAATATATTTATTTATTTAAGACACAAAGAAAAAAACTTCAAATTTGCCTCGACACAACGTAAGTATTATCGAAACCTTATGGGTCCACTTTAATTTTAAAAAATCTTTCATTAATGATTTAAATCAATTTACTATAAAATACTCAATGTGAACAGATTTTTTTTATGAAGAAGGAATCTAGTCATGTCCAGGCCAAGTCCCTTGGATCAGAAGCCGGGCGTTTTGTCCTCTAGACCACCACCCGGTCCAAGTAAATTTGACAAAAATATTCGTAGTCAGTTAAAACATTTTATGAACACCGTACACTCTAAGGGTGGAAAAGTTTGTATCGTGAGTGTTACCAGTTAAAGCACAATTTTAATTACCAACCCCTAACATTTAAACTCAAATCTGGACGCAGTCACAAATAAATTTTTGATCTTCAATGAAATGTTTGTTTGTTATACAGTAGTTTCTCGGGATTACATAGTTTGGGAGAGAATAAATGTAGTTATTTTTATATTAAATAGAAGTGCACAATGGTGTACTTGTACCGACTTTATGCATAAAAGCGATTCATTGAACTGGCGAAAGAGAGGTAAAGTTAAAATAAATATAGTAGAAATGAGATCTCTTAGACGAATGTGTAGAATATCTTTGTATGATAGTGTCGAATGAAAATATGAGAAGTGAATGCAGTGCGAATGAAAGTGTTATGAACAAAATAATGAAAGCAATATTAAGATGGTTTGGACATATGGAAAGAATGAATGAATAAATAATGGTAAAACAAGATATGTTAACGATGTTTATGGAACAAGAAAAAGAGAAAGACCTAGGAAAATGTGGCACGTACAAATAAATCAAATATTGAATGTCGGCCAGGTAAGGTGTCGGAGAAATCGAGTGAAGTATGTCAGGAAGGAAAAGTGTTGTGGACCAATATTTTCACCTACCCCTTCATAGATATGGCGTGATGGTTAGTTGGTTAGTTTTTATTTTATAGTTTCATAATTTCTGTAGTAAAATCGTTTTTTATATATTATACAATGTAACAGATTTAGTCAACCAAATTACTATAAAATATAATACTTCCGCGAAGTAATGACTTATCGTTGACAGGCAATATGAAGTTTATAATTATAAGTTTTTTTTTATAATGAGTAGCAAGGCAAAATATGTCATTCTCATAAAAAAAAACGTATGTTTTCATTCGTATTTAATTATATAATATGGAATTTAACATCATAAAGTCAATAGTGCACTTTTTTTTTCTTTTTTTTTTTAAACATTTTTTATTTATTTATACGATTTAATATGGGAGTATCGTGAGAGGTTTCTACATTACTGATACTCCACTTTTTATGACATGAGTTATTTGCCTGACACTATTTATGACATGAGTTTTTTTAAACACTATTTATGACATAAGTTCTTTTAAACACTATTTATGACTTAAGTTCTTTTAAACACTATTTATGACATGAGTTATTTTAATGGCAATAAAGTGAACGGTGCACTTAAAGTTGTCATCGCAAACAAAAACCTATCCAAAAAAGCTAGAATGGCAGTGCACAATAATGTTCTTCTACCGACCCTTATGTATGGAAGCGAAGAATGATACTGGCAAAAGAAGGATGAAAGTAGAATAAATGCAGTAAAAATGAGATCTCTTAGACGAATGTGTGGATACTCTGTATATGATAGTGTCGAATGAAAATATAAGAAGTGAATGCGGTGCGAATGATGGTGTTATAAACAAAATAATGAAAGGATCATGAAGATGGTTTAGACATATGGAAAGAATGAATGAAGAAAGAATGGTAAAAAAATTATATGTTAACGATGTAAATGGAACCAGAAATAGAGGAAGACCGAGGAAAACGTGACACGATCAAATAAATCAAATATTGAATGTCGGCCATATGAGGAGTCAGAGAAAACGACGCTCGTGCATGACACGGTGTATGAATGTTGAGGAAGCGAGAGAAATATGTCAGGAAACTTAAGTGTGGCAGTCATTATTTCTACCTACCCCTTCGGGGAGACAGCGTGATGGTTAGTTAGTTAATTAGTTAGTTAGTTAGTTATTTTAAACATTATTTTACTTAAACTTGTCATCGTTAATTCAAAAAGCTTTGTGTTTATGTATAGAAGTGCAGCATGGAACTAGCAAAAAACTGATGAAATCAGTAGATATGAGATCTCTTTTTCTCAACAATTTTTGTTAACTATATGTATGATAAAGTTTCAAATGCAATGATAAGAAGTGAATGCAGTGCAAATGAAAGTGTTTTGAACAAAATATTGAATGGAACTATAGATAGTATGGACACATGGAATTATTGTTTTCGGTAAACAGGCAAAACCAACACACACCAGCTCACTTGGCTAACGGAATTCAAGAGCTCAGGCAATAGATCCTGGATTGGATTGGATTAGTGAGTTTATGCTTTGCAAATTCAATGTGGTATCGAAAATTCTAGATTATTCGTATGTATGTCAAAGATCGCCGGTCGTCGGCCAGATAAATCGGCTGGAAACCCCGAATTCAGCGTTCAAACGGGTTAACATTAATCCAGTGCCTACTGATGATTATTTGGTTTCTGATTATTCACAAAAAAAACCATTATAGTTATAAAAAAAACAAAACCACCTACTGTTATAGTCATGACTGAAAATATAAATATATCCACAGAAGCAAAAATGGCAGTACACAACGGAGTTCTAGTGCCAACCCTCATGTATGGAAGTGAAGCTTGGAACTGTTACTTTGTCCAAAAAAAGTGCCGAGAAACTACGAGTGACCCAAAAAGCCATGGAAAGAGCCATGTTAGGAATAAGCCTAAGAGACAGATTCAGAAACGATACGGTGAGAGAAAAAACAAAGGTCACTGACATCATTCACCGGGTGGCGACTCTAAAATGGCAATGGGCAGGTCACGTAGCCAGAAGCTCAGATGAAAAATGGACAAGAAGACTGCTGACTTGGAGACCGTGGACGGCGTAGAGATGTACAAGGCGACCGCAACTGCGGTGGAAGGATGATCTAAACAGACCCGTCGGAAGAACCTGGATGCAGTCTGCACAGGAAAAAATGACATGGAAGCAAATGGAGGAGGCCTTTGTCCAGGAGTGGACGGGAATAGGTTGAGGAAGAAGAAGAAGAAGAACACAGTTAGTCGACGTCAGTGTTTTATTATTTTACATCCATAAGTTTAATAAATAATTCGGGGGTTTGGCATTGTAATTTGTTAGTCAATGATTTTGACGAGTCGCCCCTGAATCCCGACAAATATTTGTTTGCGCTAGTTGAAGGGGCGATTCAGATATCGCGAACAAGAATATACGACTCTAGCTCTTGTCAAAAGTTTCAACAGAATTCGTGTTATTTATTGCTTGTGGTCGCGCCCATGCGTGAGCCAGGATGAGCCTGATGGGTCCACTTATCTCTATACCCAAACGATGAGCTTAAGTGCGTCCCTTAATTACATTTTGTAACAACTCACTACATTTTGTAACAACCTTCATTTTGTAACAACTCACTATGATGGATGGAAAGCTTCTCTTAAAAGAAAAGTTTTAAGAGAGCTTCTAAACACTCCTTCGTCGTCTTGATTGCGGATTTTGTAGGGCAGCCTGTTCCACGCCGTCGGTCTCGCGATGCCAAAAGCGCGATCTGCGAAGTTTGAAGCTCCTTGGCGCCGCGGGACGAGAAATTTGTGTGTTGCTTCTTCCTTCGAGGATCGTAGAGTTGACTGCCTAGGGTTCAAATCTATTAGCTTGCAAAGTTCTGTGAGGTAGTAGGGCGCTCGTCCAAGTAAGGCCTTGTGAACAAGTAGACACAGTTTATAATCGATTCGCTCAGGTAACCGTAGCCAGTGAAGTCGATAAAGCATTGAGGTTATATGGGTGAATTTTAATGCACCAAAAATTAATCTTGCTGCAGCATTCATTATGGATTGCAGTCTATCCAGTTGATTCTTGGGTTGTCCGGCATATAGTGAGTTGCAGTAGTCGACACAAACTGTAAGCTCGGGCTGTATGGAGAGCAATTTTTATCCCCCTGGCAACTTCAGAGCCTAGAGCAATAAAGTTACCAGGGGGAGAAAAACTGCTCTCCATACAGCCCGAGCTTAACAAACATATTTTGTAACAACTCACTACTTTTTCTAACAACTCACTACATTTTCTAATAACTCACTACATTTTCTAACAACTCACTACATTTTGTAACAACTCATTACATATTTGCGTTGATTTTCACGGTTGGTTAGTTAGTAAGTTAGTGATGTATAAGCAACTGTGGAAACTTTGAAGGCTTTTTTCTATACATTGGCGGGCTATTGCGCTTTCTTACTTTGACCATAAACGACTCTTAGGAGGTACTTCAAACCTGCGAAATCCCACGCCGAAGTCAATTTCCTATGTCATGCCCTCCCCTTATGAGAAGAGAAGGAAGCAATAGAAGAATGTCATTTTACGATGAAGTTCTACCAAAGAAATTTCATATGACAACATTAATATGTAGTGATATATTTTGTGTAATTTTGGGTAACAACGTGTGATTGCTCCTTCTCGACCGACGTTTCGGAGATTGTTGTAGTCTCCATCTTCAGGGTAATGTGGTGATAGTAATGGTCATTACTATCAATGGTCATTACCAACACCACATTACCCTGAATTTGACTTGGATACCTCATACATCGGATCCATTCTTCTTTTCAAAGATTAATTGTATATCAATAGAGACAAAGATGCAAATCGGAAACAGGATATGGTGATCGAGGTGTTTACAGGACTTATGACCTGTCATTGGTTGGGTTAAGCACACGCTTTATGTAATACAACATTCCCCTTTCCACCTTTCTTTCTACCACCATGTCTGACAAATTTTTGTCAGTTGTAAATATGTTAATCTGTAACACCAAACTTTACATGTTAGTTTCAATCTACACACTAGCGCCATCTATGAAGATTTGATAAGCATTAAGCAGAAGATCTTTTTATTAACGCAATGTGAATTTCTTTCTTTTCTTTCTCGCCCTTTCCTCAAAAAATTGGCTGACTATTGCATTTACTTACTTTGAACGATATAAAGGGTACAACAATCTTGAAAAATCCTATTCCGAAGTCAATTTCCTTGTTAGTGTAGGCTTTGTGGCCTGTTTCTTTGTGCCAAGAGGAATTGGTCTCCTGCTTGGTCCACTTCCAGCTGTCGATCCATCTCTTTGGTGGTCTGCCCGGGGGTCGTATATCTTGCGGTTGGCCGTATAACACAATGAGAAGGAGTTCGGATGTATCCATTCTCCTCACGTGTACATACCAGCATCATATCCTTTGCCTCCCCCACCTGACGACATCCCCGATCTCGCATATTTCCCGTATCCTAATTCTATCACGTAGTATCTTGCCAGATATGTTTCTGAACGCTTTCATTTCTGACACATGATCGGTCGAACACAAATTTTATAAATCCTAACTTTGCTGCCGATCTTCATGTCAGGGTTTTTTCCGTATTGAATTTTTAAAACATCCTGAGATGATCGCAGCCTTATTTACTTGACCCATAACCTCACATAGTAGATCCGTTTGCCCACACAAGTCCATACCCAGATTTCCAAGGATAATAGATTATGAAAATAAAAATAAAATAAATAAAGAATTTATAGCATTGTTGAGTAGCCAAATTTAGAAAATGTACGATATTTACAAAACATTTTGATAGAAAGAAAGAAATATATTAAAATTCGTAGAATTTATAGCATTGTTGAGCACCGAAATTTGGAAAATGTACGTTATTTATAAAACGTTCCGATAGAAAGAAATAAAAAATTCATATTAAAGTGGAGATTTTAAACACAAAATACATTTCTTTGAGGTAAGCTCAAAGCCATATCGTTTACCGAGATGTTTTATGTTTAAATATAATAATAACCAAATTTAACAACGGTCTGGCATTTACGTACGAAATTTTAATACTTAATTTCATTCCAAACCAAAATCACATGGTGAAATACGTTTTTTATGGTGTGGTTTTATCAAATTGTGGTGTTTTATGACTTTGTATTTATACTGAAAGTGTGATTTTATTATATATAATATAATAGTTTTAATCTTTGCCCGCTATGATTAAATTTAATCAGATTAGTAAGTCATGCACGTCAATCTCAAGTGTGCGTATTCGTAATATTGGAAAGAGAAACTGAAAGACATAGAAGGGGGTACCCACCGCTTACCCGAGGCTGTTATATGACGCAACGGCGCCTTTTCGTCAGATTCGATGACTCACATGCCAGGCCCATCCCCCGCCCATACGTGACTGATGTTAATTGTTATTACATTTATGAAAATTAAAGATATGCCAGGTCACATTCAAGCTACTCTTTTCCCCCCTTCCATGCCCCGCACTTACAAATGGTATATACAAACACATGGTATATACAAACAATACAATCATCTTAACTGTAATGAAATAGGTGCTTTACCAGAGTTCCATTAAGTTGTTTGATGTGTAACTCTCCGCAGACAACTTTAAAAACTCAACCCGAAAAATACATTTATCTTAAAAATAAGGTGGTTTTCTAATCGTATTAATCATTGACCCAATAAACATTGATTTTATGAGAAATTGCGGACAACTTTGATTCACTTAATAAGTGCAAATGCTATTTTTTTAGTTAAAATCAATAAAACTACGGTAACACACCAAGAAGTACAATAAAACCATTTTGAATGCAAAAAATAAAGAATTATTTACAAAATAATGAACATGACTTTCAACTTACTAAAAAAAAAATCATCAATGTATTTTAATAAAACTTGTCAGTATATTTATACTCTTACCCGTAATAGCCGAATTAATCACAAAACTTTCCCAAGCGAACTCCAAAATAAAAAATTTCACTTTTTGAATCACTGATTTTTTAAGAATTAAAAGTTAAGAACGACAGTCTAATTCAAACAGACACACTCCAGCCCACCCTTTGAATTTTAATGGCGGAAAGAGTTGTTTGGTGTCTATTCAACATTCTAAAAATAAATAAAAAATTCTATCGGGGATAAATTGGACAAATTCGATTTATGGCCAGCTAATTACAGGAATTACCTCTACGAGCGTCGTCTTAACTCAGCTAGGCGCAGTGTGGTACGACAGTCTGCTATGATCTACGAAACGTCAGAAAAAGAGTATTTAAAGTAACACGATACATCTCAAAATACATAGTTAAAAAAATCACGAAAATCTACCCCACCACCACAAATACAAATCACCGGTTTCGAATTCACTTCGGAGATCAACATTTTTTTTTTCATTGAATAAACAATGATCAAAAAGAAAATACTCCAACTATTGGAAAGTATTCAATGCCATTAGCGTCATTTATTTATTTATGTCTTAACCCATGTCGTCTGCAACCTCACAATTAAAAACAATGTGTATTTTAAACATGTTAAAACAATGTGTATTTTCGACACTTGATCAAACAAAATATGCGAATATGAGACAAAAATTATCGATAAAAATGCGTATTTTTTTTTAAATTACCTACTTATGAAATTTGGGTGCTTTATTTTTTTCAAATTAAACAAACTAAACTTCTGTTTTTTATTTTTTTCTCTTCAACTTAGCTGGGTATTTTCTCATATCGAATTAATATTTTCTTCCTGATATTTTTTCTTTATAAAATTTTACCATGTACGCATTTGTTCATAGAACATATCAGAATGTATTCTTAAATATATATTACGTATTAAAATGATATCTTACAAGCACATTTTCTTTCATATCCATTTCGAGATGTCTGTTGTATTTACAAGCAGACCTCCTAGGTCCTTCCTGGAATCGGTCTTCATATTTTCAAATACAATTCTTGTAAGATTCGTATTTTTTTTTTTTTGTATAAGTAACATAAAATATTTGTATGATAAAAGATAATTTCAACACACAATTTAATACTAAAACCTGGTTCAAATACAATTTTTAGGAAAAAAACATAATAAACTAATACTTTTTTAACCTGTTAATAAATGCACTCATTTTTCTAGTAATTTGATCAATCTGCTCCTTCCATTTCATCCGCTGGTCAATTGTTATCCCCAGATATTTGATCGAGCCTTTCAAGGTCAGTGTGTGACAGTAATCTTTACAGAATAGTTTGTTGTTGCATTGGTGCGTATAGATTTTGATTGGGAGGTATCTTGGAATTTTTGATTTGTTTATTGCACATGTCATTATAAATGTTTTTTTCTGCATTCATTGTTGAGTAATTTTCGTCAAACCAGTTTTTTTCCCAGTCTTTTCCCTTCAACCAACATTTTCCCAGTCACTTCCCTTGTTGTCTGCGTACGAGATAATTTGACTCGCTATTTGCAATTTAAACATTTGGTTAACATATATTTTAAGTTAGTTATTTTATGTTTTAAGAATTACTACAAAAAATCATCATATCTAATCAGTTTATTAACTCAAAATACATTACATATAGCAACATGTTCAAGGCATCTATTGAGTACAGGTAAAATATTATAAATATACAACATTATATCAGGAACGCATTAGAGATGGTTCGACATTAGGAAGACAAGATACTTCCTAAAGTCAAGAGTATTTGTCCCCTGAACGTACCTTTACTAATATGAAAGACGTCGATCTCGCGAGACCGGGTTCAGCAGACTAATTGCTCTTCCCACCAGTATCACCAGAGGCAGATTGGTTCTGGCGGCCGGTATCTAAAACAATCTGTGCTGTCGCTGTCGGAGATCAGGGACAAAACGACCAACACCCTCTAGCACGGCCAAGTTCTCGAAATATCCCCTGATTAATTTAAAGAAATGGATAATTAGATGCCCATCTTTTTGAAGCTGTAAAGAATTGGTTCCGAGAATTCCTAAAAGAAATGCCGTGGGATATGGCCGAGCCATAGAGGGCTCCCTCCGCTTACCCGAAGCTGTTATAGGCGCAGCGGCGCCTTTCGTCAGCTTCACTCGTGCACTCCTTAGGCCCGTCCCCCGTCCAAGGGGGACCCAAACCACATTTAAGCTACGCTACTCTCCCTCGATGTCCCGCCGTACATACATAGCAATACAACAGCAAAAGATGTCGTGGGATAGAGCCACGAATAACTACCATACTCCCTCATGTAGAGATACCTCAGAATTTTTTTCTGAACCCTCTCCAGCATAACGGAATATCTCGCCTCGTGAGGATTCCATATCACAGAACCACTTTCGAGTCTGCTCCGAACCAACGCGTTGTATAGTACAATGTTATTATGATACAATGTTTCTTGATAAGAGCGTTCGGTATCCAACTGGTGTAAACATTTAAATTGAACTTTGAAATACTTCACACGTTTACTATGTGATTGACCTACCTGATTGTTGTCCTGAACAAAACAGGCACGTGTATCACCATTCAATTGTTTATGCTGAAAAATGTTTAGCATTCCCCAAAAATATATACGAGTATATATTTTTTTTCGTTTTTTAAAGTATTTTTGTGAAGAGTGATCTTCAAAAATTATTATTATTTTGCGTAAATAAAAATGAATGGTCCTCGCCTTCTTCTATTCATTGAACTCAATGGACTCGGCAACCAATTGACAGATCTGGGTGATTAACTGCCCTACCTTTGAGTTATTTTCCGAGAAACGTGCAAAAAAAGCAGGTTTTTTATTAATGAAATTTAATTATATTTTAATTTAATTTTTTTAAATTACGAAACGTCAAATACTCGGCCGCACACTTCGCCTGCCTCTTGTAAAACTATTATATTTATGAAGACTTGTACTCAAGTGCTGTTGGCACACGCACGTATCCCAAAAACTTTGTACATTTTAGGTAGGTACATTACTTTTTCTCAAGCGCGTACGTGATACGGGATTTCGCAGAATGGTACAGTCAAAGTGAACGTATCACGTACGTTCAAATACGTAGGGTGGTTAATACGAATGAAAACGTCAGTTTTCCAGATGTTTTATTATATTTTATGGGAATGACATGTTTCGCCCTTCTAAGGCTTTATCAAATGTGACGAAACTTCAACTCGTTGCAGTTTATTAGTTAAAACGTTTCAATCCTGGGATTGGTTTGCAGCAATTTCTTCTATTCTTCCTTGTCTTGTGCGGCTCTTTTGAAATCTGCATATGATAAGCAGCGCACTTCCACCAACAGGTCCTCCAGGTACTCTCAGCGTGGGCGTCCTCTAGAGTTTGTCCCCTCGGTCATACCCTACATTATGGCAGTTTATATACGCTAGTCAATGGAACAGAATATGGTAATGAACGAAAATTGGTAATATCTTGGTGATGTTTTCACTATTCATTAATATGACTTCGGTGAATGTTAAGCAATGATGGAATGTTTGGAATAGTACATTTAAATTTTTAAATAAAATATATGGAAAACAAAAAAAAATTAGCTACTAAATTAAATTTTTAAATTTAACAACCTTGGTTATTGCGGAAGTGAAAACGTTTGCTAAGAGATTATTTTTCGTAAAAATATTTTAAGACCAAAAAATAATGTATACTCACAAATATTGTGAAATTTAATATGTTAATAATGTGTGATCTTTTCATTATTTTCAATTTAACTAGACTTGGCCATAGCAACGCGTTGCCAAGTATAGAGAGTTTTCCATAAATTTACAAAATAAGAAAAAATATTAAGTTATAGCAAAATTGCAGGGTCATTAACATGCTTTGGACACATGGAAATAAATAATGAATGATTAAGAAAGAATATTTGGACACATGGAGAGAAATAATGAAGTATGTATGGTAAATATGTTAACTATATAAAAGAAACGAAAAATAAACAAAAAACAGAGGAAAACGTGGCACAATCAAATCTCTTAAATAGTAAGGTTAAATCGACATGTGTGCATAACAGATGTATAAATTTGTCTTTTTTTATATACTTTGTATTTACATCACTATTAAAATTACATATCAGACATGTTTCTTACAACCAGTCCTTCTTCAGTAATACATATTATAAAATATATAATTACGGCCGTTCACAATGGAGTTCTGGTCCCAACCCTAATGTACGGAAGCGAAGCATGGAACTGGCAGAAGAAGGATGAGAGTAGAATAAATGCGGTAGAGATGAGGTCCCTAAGACGTATGTGTGATAGAACGATATACGACAGAATCTCAAATGCTGATATAAGAAAGGAATTTAGAGAAAGAATGGTTAAGAAAGTATACGTTAATGATGTAAATGGGGTACGAAGTCGAGGCAGACCAAGGTAAACAAGGCATGATCAAATTAATCAAATTTTAAAGGTTGGCCATGTTAGAAGTCGGAGGAATCGACGTGCGTGTATGACTCGTTGTATGAATGTGGAGGAAGCTAGAGAAGTTTGCCAGGATAGAGAAGTGTGACGGTCCATTCTCTCTGCCTACCCCTGCGGGGAGACGGCGTGATGGTTTGTTTGTTTGTTTTTTCATATTTAAAATATTATATAATTGTTTACAAATATGATCAATTGTAAAACATTTTAATTATGTATCTTTTTATATGTATCACTGAAGATGGACTGGTTGTCCGAAATATGTCTGATATGTAATTTAAATAGTGTTGTATATACAAAATATATAAAAAAAGACAAATAAAACATCTACAATATAACACAAAGTATGGCGAACATAAAAGAGATGTGAAAATGTTTATCAAGCGAGAGAAGTAAATCAGTAAAGAACAGTGTGGCGGTCCATTCTTTCTCTCTACCCCTTAGTAAAAACGACCCTATTGTTAAGTTAAATAATATTATGTATGGAAGCGAAGCATGGAACTGGCAAAAGAAGGATGAAAGTAGAATAAATGCAGAAATAATGAAAGGAATAAAATAATGAAAGGATCATTAAGATGGTATGGACATATGGAAAGAATGAATGAAGAAAGAATGGTAAAAAAATTATATGCAAATGATGTAAATGGAACCAGAAATAGAAAAAGACCGAGGAAAACGAGGCACGATCAAATAAATCAAATATTGAATGTCGGCCGTGTGAGGAGTCAGAGAAATCGACGCGCGTGCAAGACACGATGTATGAATGTTGAGGAAGCGAGATAAATATGTCAGGAAAGAAAAGTGTGGCAGTCCATTCTTTCTGCCTACCCCTTCGGGGAGACGGCGTGATGGTTAGTTAGTTAGTTAGTTAAATAATATTATGGATTTCCATTCACTTGCATTCAGCTTTGAAATTACTGTAATAAAAAATAATTGAGGTCTGCTAAAAATCTGTTATGAATTCATTATCAGCTTTATCTTGGATCTAACGAGTTTTAAGTGTAGGAAATTAAATCTCAATTGAAATGATTACGATTTTTCATCCGGAAAAACTCCATTAGGATAATTGTTGATGAGACTATGAAAAGTTTTGCGCTATGGGGTTAAAGAAAGCTCCAATCTGTGGTTGTAGCAATCGGTGGTTAACGAGCTTTCATTGTGTTTTTGGGATATTGCGAAAATCCGTGTAACTCGTCTTTCTCAACCAACGTTTCGAAGATAATTGCAATCTCCATCTTAACCGTCGCGTTGCCATGTGGTCAATTGAGTTTCCACTGCCAATTTAAAGTTGATTTTCTTAAAACCTATGGACCCTAATATTATAAAAAAAATTTTAATCCTCCATTGAAGTGTTCTCAATATTTCGTAATAAAAGAAAAAGCAAAAAATTACTTCCTTCATCCCAAAAAAAAAAAATTTCTAAGACTGCCCTCACCTTCATTCGTGTTAAGGTAGAATTTGTTTTGCTAATATTTACAACTTTATCAAAAGTGACAAATACTTACTCGCTGTTTTGAACGTATTATAAATTATATGTTTGGCCTTTTCATAGGTACGTAATAATACCGACTGTGGACGGAAACGCAGCACGCAACTTAATAATATCAGAACTGTGAAAATATTAACACTTTACCAAAAGGGACAAATATTAATACGTACTCGTTGTCTTGAACGTACTATACATTTTGCCTATGTGCCTTTATCATACGTAAAATCTCGTAAAGTCTCGCCCCGCCGGCCGCTGCGCGGCGCTGCGGGGCAAGACAAGTTTATACTTGGTGTCAGTTGCTCGTATGATGTGACGCATTCCATATCAGAAATCGCATGGTTCCAGAAAAAAATTAATAATCATATGTTTTTCAAATAATCCATGTATGTTATAGATATCGATCTATTTCTAATGAAATTCCCTACAAGATGACATAAATTAAATTTTGATTCATCGAGTCATATGCTTGATATTTAGATAAAGTTAGCGGTAAACTGAATTGACCACATGGGAGCGAGCGATTTGTTTTGAACACGGTACGTTAAGGGTTAAGAGAGGTTATACATGTGTGGTGGGTAATGTATACTTATGTCCTTCTACGTGTCGCCGGCAGTGTAAGAGCAAAGAAAACACTCAGATTTTCCTAAAAAAATCTAACTAACCATCACGCCGTCTCCTCCGTTATTTTTACTTTAAAGTTTCATTACTTATTTTTGTTGTTAATTCATACAAAAATTGTCCTCCTGGAATTCCAGTCTTAATGCCTAAATATTATCAATAATTAGAACAAATTAGTGAAATTGCTTGCACTTCAATTCGCGTGGAATAAACAGTTTTAGTTATAAATATATATTTCTTAATAACGATGCATATTCATTACAAATATTATTATTATTTTGTTGAATCGCTCTTTACATCATGGCAGCATGAGCCAAATCGATGTAAATGGTATTATAGCTATCATAGTGATTCTCGTGACATGTGATAGGGAGCCGATCTAACGCCATTTTATTGTCACGTGAATTTTACACCAGATCAAAGACAGTGTGACAATCACAGTGCCCTCGCCGCGAACCCGGAACCTTCGGGGTGGCAGTCAACGCACTTACCACTCGGCCACGAAGGTCGTCGAAATATAATACATTATACACTGCATTAAAAGTATGTGTATCTTTTAAAAACAAATATTTTTTACAATATTTTTGAATGTATACATAGTTTGGCATATAGATAGGAGTGACATCTCCAGGCGGCTTCTAACAATGCGCTAATGGCGGGGTAGCCTTTCACATTGTGTTAAAAGATGTTCTGCTTAATGCTTAATAAACATAAATCTTCATAGATGGCGTTAGTATGTAGATTATATAGATTAATCTTAGAGATTAACATATATAATCAAAATCTTCATAGATGGCGCATTGAAACTGACATGTGAATTCTGTTGTTGGACTTTAACATATATACAACTTCCAAAAATTTGTCAGACATGGTAATAAGAAAGGTGGATTGAGGAATGTTGTAATTACATAAAGTGTGCACTTAACCCAACCAATGACAGGTCATAAGTCCTGTAAATACCTTGATCAACCATATTCAGTTTCCAATTTGCATCTTCGTCTCTATTGAGGTACAATTAAATATATTTTTTTAAATGGGTTTCATCATCAATTTCGTCTTCCTCCAAAATGTTACAGCATTTTAAGTGAGGTGTCCCGAACTCCTAATTTCGGACATGATTGAAGGACCAATAAAAAAGGTTGAGAATCTCTGCCTTAACGTGATTAACGATCAGATACTCGCAACGAAAACGTTACTTATAACGGCGGCCTCTCTGCCTTTAACGACGACCGAGACGCCGCCGGACGGAGAACGAAATCGTTAATAACGGAATAACGGACGATTTTAATACTTCCCAGAGAACATTTCGAAGAAGATAGTTATTCGAGTAGGCTCATTGTAATAAAGGGGATACTAACAATCAGAGTCATAAAAAATGACTTTAGGTACGTAAGTAGGTACTTTCTTATTTATTTATTTGTTTTTCTGAAATGATTTAAGCACCTTCATTAAGGGTAATAATAATAAAGCTATCGTTTCTGCGGCTGTTTAAGAACACCCGGTGCGTATTGTTGGCCTCGCTAACGAAACTATTAAATACTTTTTTGCTGTATTAAGATAAGGTTTTTGGTGCCTATTGACGACCTTCGTGGCCGAGTGGTTAGTGCATTGACTGCCACCCCGAAGGTTCCGGGTTCGATGCCCGGCAAGAGTAGTGTGATTGTCACAATGTCTTTGGTCCGGTTCACGTGATTCACGTGACAATAAAAATGGCGATAGATTAGCTACCTATCACATGTCACGAAATCACTATGATAGCTATAATACCCTTTTTATCGATTTGGCTTAGGCTGTCATGATGTAAAGAGCGATTCCACAAAATAATAATAAAAATAATAATAATAATAATACAATAAAAAAGGTGGAATGGGGAATGTTGTATTACATAAAGCGTGCGCTTAACCCAACCAATGACAGGTCATAAGTCCTGTGAATACCTCGATCAACCATATTCTGTTTCCAATTTGCATCTTCGTCTCAATTGAGATACAATTAATTCTTGAATAATAATAATAATTAGTGTTCACTTTTTCGCATTTAAGAAAAAAAATTGAATGAAATAATAATACACTTTTAGTAATTTGTATTTACACCATTTTATTTGGTAACACCAACCGGTTTCGCTCCTGTCGAAGCTTCGTCAGGGTTCCCATTCTCCCGAGTAAACTGACAGTTTACTCTCTCACCCTGGCGAAGCTCTGGCAGGAGCGAAACCCGTTGGTGTTAGCAAATTAAGTGGTGTTAATACAAATTACTAAAAGTATATTACTATTTTATTTAATAATGTCACATCACAAATTAAGTGCTTCATAGGAATGTTTAAAGAAATTTTGTTTCTGAATTAAAACGTTTCTATAATATTGTTGCTATGATCACTAAGTACCGATGTCTTTTCTCAAAACAATCCTAAATAGATTACTTTTTTATTATGCTGAATTCAATCAGACTTCTAAATAAAATGAAACGTCTTCCCTTCTTCTTCTTCGGCGTTACAACCCTTGGTGTATCGTAGCCTCCTCCAAGAAACGTCTCCAACCCGTCCTGTCTCTAGCCACCGGAAAAAAAACAGTAATTAGTTTTTCATGTAAAGTACTCACTTTGTAGTAAGACATTTAAAAAATATAAAATTAATAAAAAAACTTTGTACTGAACCACGGTATAGTTATTATAATTGATGCCTACTAGTTTCGCTTGGACCCAAGCTTCATCAAGGCAGTATAACAACTGATTTTAAATTGTATCTCAATAGAGACGAAGAAGCAAACTGGAAACTGAATATGGATGATCAAGGTGTTTACAGAACTTATGACCTGTCATTGGTTGAGTTAAGCGCACGCTTTATGTAATTACAACATTCCCCATTCCACCATTGTCATTATGATCATGCATGATAATTTTGGAAGTTGTATATTAAAACTGGAAACTGAATATGGATGATCAAGGTGTTTACAGGACTTATGACCTGTCATTGGTTGGGTTGAGCGCACGCTTTATGTAATTACAACATTCCCCATTCCACCATTGTTATTATGATCATGCATGATAATTTTGATTCGTCTCTATTGAGATACAATTAAATTTGAATTAACCACCCACCATGGGTGAAAATCCAGGATTCGTATACAAGTATAAGTATACATTCACAAAAAATTACTGATTTTAAAATAAAGATTTTTTTATCATCTTTAATATTTTGCTTACAATATTGTGTGTACATTATTTCCCTCCTAATATTTTTTTATCCTATATAAACAAAGTCTTTCTGTCGTATTTTTTATTTGATTTGGTTCACAAAACAGCTGATGCGACAATTTCAAAAGAAATATAATCAATTGTGATATTTTATAAGTATTTTTATTTCAACAGATAATAAAATTGAAATATCAAAGTGTTTCCGCCAAAACAATGGATTATCTAAATAACTAAAACAATAAATCTTGAATTTATTTTAATGATATTGTATAAAATACCCCTGTGAAAGTTCGCCTAAAAAATTTCAAAAAATATATGAAATATTTATCTTTCTAACTAACTAACTAACTAACCATCACGCCGTCTCCCCGAAAGGGTAAGCAGAAAGAATGGACTGTCACACTTTTACTGGTGCGGCACTCCATCCTTCTCTTTTCGCCCCGCGGGAGACGCGGTGTGATGGGTTGCGAACCTCTTTGCCACCAATAGGCATCTCCCGCGCACACTTTGATCGTCAAACACCCACAAAATAAATCTTAAACAAATAATATAAAATACAGTGATATAAAATAAAATAACAAAATAAAATAAAATTAACACAAAATGTTATTTTTAGATGGTGCACATTTTGTCTATTTAATTTATGTTCCACCTATCCACCGTTTTTTATTTAGCTCATAATGTATTATAATAACACATAATGTTTTTTTCGATGTTGCACATGTTGACATGGACGATCCGGACTTTTATGTTTATTTAATTTTTGTTACACGTATCCACCGTTTTTTAAATTAGCTGTAATTAGGCACTTAACCAGGAAGAACTTTAATATTGAAGAAATTATTCAAATTGTCATTGGAACAAATGAAAAATTTATTTTTACACCTGTCAAAATTCTTTATAAAAACGATAAAACTAATATAATTTTAACAGCAAAGCAGTACAAACGTATTACGTGTCACAATTAACTATTATAAAGTGCGGCAACAGTTAAATTGACCAAAACAATTCACTTATACACGAAATATCTCCAAATTACAGGAGCACCACATGAACCAAACTAAATTTTCAACATCATCTCTCTTTCTATTTTTTGCTAAAACCATTATTGTTTTACATTTTACTTCAATTACCTTTTTTCTTCACAATTTTCCTTTCATCTTATTTATTTAACCATATAACGCTTTCGTTTAGAATTTAAAACTATTCAAATTACGAGTAAGAGTCCCGACAGATGTATCTTCCATATTTAAAAGTGCTATGTTGATTCTAAAATACGAAACTGATTTAATTTATTGTTCTCCTTATTTTTCTTTTAAAATATTCTAAAATCTGTGACTAAGAAATTATATCTCTTGGGATGGTGAATTACAATTGTCTCTCAATCTCTTTGGTGGTTTTCCAGGTGCACGGTGTCCAGAGGGGATTTGGTTAGGTTAGATTAGGTTAGGTTGTATATTTGAGCCTGTCAAAATCTGTGACTCGGAAATTACGTCTCTTGGTAACGATAACGATCAACCACCCCTACCGGACCCTTAAGCCAATATTCATGGCAAGAAAACTTTATTGTGTATATGGTGGGATCGTCGAAGAATGTGATTTCCATAGGGGTACCACAGGGATCTGTCCTAGGACCAATCCTTTTCATTATATATGATGATGAAGTCTAACTGTCCCTCCATTACTTAGGTGGTCTTCCAGGTGCACGGTGTCCAGAGGTGATTGGGTTAGGTTAGATTAGGTTAGGTTGTATATTTGAGCCTGTCAAAATCTGTAACTCGGAAATTACGTCTCTTGGGTTGATGGAGTCTAACTGTCCCTCCATTACTTAGGTGGTCTTCCAAGTGCACGGTGTCCCGAGGTGATTGGGTTAGGTTAGATTAGGTTAGGTTGTATATTTTAGCCTGTCAAAATCTGTGACTCGGAAATTACGTCTCTTGGGATGATAAAGTCTAACTGTCCCTCCATTACTTGGGTGGTCTTCCAGGTGGACGGTGTCCAGAGGGGATTTGGTTACGTTAGATTAGGTGAGGTTGTATATTTGAGCCTTGGCAAAATTTGTGACTCAGAAATTATGCCTCTTGAGATGGTGAATTCCAATTGTCCCTCAATCTCTTAGGTGGTTTTCCAGGTGTATGGTGTCAAGAGGGGATTTGGTTAGGTTAGATTAGGTTAGGTTGTATATTTGAGCCTGTCAAAATCTGTGACTCGGAAATTACGTCTCTTGGGATGATGAAGTCTAATTGTCCCTCCATCTCTTAGGATGTCTTCTAGTTGCACGGTGTCCCGAAGAGATTGGGTTAGGTTAGGATAGCTTATTTGCATTCTGTCACTATCCAATCACGATTTCTTCAGTATCTTATTCTGGATCTGCTCCATCGAACTTCTTTTTTTATCTTATTTTTGTGTTATGGAAACGATCCCGGAAAGTTATTCCAGTAATGGATCTTAGGAGCTTCAAACAGATGTTATTAGGAGCTTATTGGTTCATAAATTATCGACCAACCATCCATTCGGGGTACATGGTCCCCCCAGTATCTTCTACTGGATCTACTCCATTGAACGATATCCTCTATTTTGCAAGTTTTTCTTATGTCTACGTCGCGGACACGATCTCGGAGAGTTATTCCAGTAATTGATCTTAGGACCTTTATCTCCCATGTTCTAAGCAGACCCTTGGTTCGCACAGTGTCGGCTCGCGTCTCTACAGCGTACGTCATGAAAGATCTCACGCGTGTTTCATAAATTCTAATCTTGCTATCGATACACATTATCGTGTTCTTCCAGACCAGATTTTTCAGGCATCCTGAAACGCAGAGGCTTTACTGAGTTGTTCTCGTATTTCGGTATAAAGGTCATTTTGGCTGCAGATCTCTACTCCCAAATATCTGAAACTTATTACTTTCTAACTAACTAACTAACTAACCATCACGCCGTTTCCCCGAAAGGGTAGAAAGAAAGAATGAACTGCAACACTTTAATCGATGCTGCACTCCATTCTTCTCTTTTCGCCAACGCGAGAGACGCGGTGTGATGGGTTGCGAACCTCATCGCCACCAATAGGCATCTCCCGCGCACACTTCAATCATTCAACGTTTACATAATAAATCTAAAACAAATTATACAAAATACAATGATATAAAATAAAATAACACATAAAAATAATTTAACACATAATGTTCTTTTAGATGGTGCACTTGTCGTCAGCTGGACGATCCGGACATTAATTTGTGTTTATTTAATTTTTTATTCCACTTTTTTCATTTTAATTAGGCACTTATCACAATCAAACACCAGCAAAAACTTGAAAATTTGATTGAAGAATTTATTCAAATTGTCATTGGAACAAATGAAAAATTTATTTTGACACCTGTCAAAATTATTTTTATAAACGAAAAAACTTGTATTATTTTAACATCAGAAGAGTGAAAACGTATTTTGTGTCACAAATAACTATCACAAAGTGCGGCAACAATCAAATTGATCAAAACAATTCACTTATACAAGAAATATCTCCAAATTGACAGGAGCACCACATGAATCAAACCATTTTTTTAAAATCAGAACCAAATAAATTCTTATTACTTTCTCATCAACTATATCATCAACAATCAGCTTTTAGCATGTAGGTTGCCTAGATATAGTGAGACTTTTTGTTTTGTGGACTGATATAGCCATATTTAGCCTTTGTGATACTGTGTGGAATTTGTACAACATTCTTTGCAAGTCATCTTCAGACTCTGCTATTAATGCGGGATCGTCTGCATAGAAAATGACGTGATAAAAAAACTTTGGTATGAATATCACAATCTCTTATATTTTGTCGCGACAACTGTTTCGCTAACCGATGTTAGCATCGTCAGGTCTAACAATCAACTAAAAAATACATCAGAAAGAAGTTTATACCTGTATACAAAATTTCTAGTTGTATATATTTTAGTTTGCTGGGAACAAAATTAATGGCGCTCTCAAAGTCATCACTGTAAATACACATATTTCAACTAAAGTCAATATGGCAGTACATAATGAAATTCTAGTGCCAACACTTATGTATGGAAGTAAAACTTGGAGCTGGCAAAAAATGATGAAAGTAGGATAAATGCCGTAGAAACGTGATCACTGAGAAGAATGTGCGAGAAAAAAAAATGATAGAATACCGAATGATGAAATAAGAATAAAAAGTAAGGCAGATGATTGCATCAAAAGTAATATTAAAAAAATGATCCCTTACATGGTTTGGACATTTGGAACGAATGGACGAGAGAAGAATAGTTAAAATGTTGTATACAAGCAGCGTGAGTGGAAAGAGAAGTCGTGGAAGATAAAGGAAATCATGGCATGACCAAATTAATTAAATACTGATAGGCGGCTACAATCGAAGTCGGAAAAATCGACAAACGTGCGTGTTACGATGTATGAATGTGGAGGAATCAAGATAGGTAAGTCAGGACTGAACGGTATGATGGTCCATCCTCTATGCCTACACTTCCGGGGAAACGGCGTGATGGTCAGTTAGTTAGTTAGATAGTTTTTTCCCTTCCTAATAATTTTGTATATAAAATAAGTCTTTCTGATGAATTTTTAGTTTATTATAAGACCTGACGATGACAACATCGTTTACGAAACAGCTGTCGTGACAAAATATAGTCAATTTTGATATTTGTAACAAAGTTTTTTATTTAAACAGTTAATACATATAATATTTTTTCCCTTTCATATACCCAAGAGGAAAATACATAATTCAATATCGTTGTAGTTCTCGTTATGTCTCAAGTATTCGTATTTAAATAAAGTCTTACAAATCAAGCGGCTAGCCCAATTTCTAGTTCATATAATATTAAAGAAAAATGAACTCCAACGAAATTTTGTCGGCGTGAAGCCCGTAACGGTTAACCCATCAAAAATTCACGGCGATTAATCGAAACGAATAAATCGTTTTGTATTTTACGGTATGCGATTGGGTGGTTTTGGTTGATTTTACTATACCGTACACGTCGAACGTACTAAGCGTGCTGGGATGGAGGTTTTTTCAAGATCGGAGTTCTCAGGGGAGCACTGCGGTGGTTGGCGAATCGAATTTTCGAGAATTCTTCTCCCGACGGTACAGCGAGGAGTATACCATAAAATTAAATTGATAAAACACTCCCGGCATTGCGGAAATACTTCCAAGTTAACAATATTCCGTATGAAGTACGAAAGTAATTCCTTCCCAACGGGATTCGATCTCAAGACTTCGGGTTTTGAGAAGCTATACTACAACATATCTTCTTCTTCTTTCTGTGCCTTGTCAGGTCTCCCTAACGTTGACTATCCACCCTTGAGTAGGCCTCATGGTGATGACCTGCGGAAAAATATCCAGAGTGGTATCCCCTTGCCTTCTCTAGAGGATTTTCTGTCGGGGTTACCTTCCCTTAGCTGGGTGTATCCAGTTTTATGGCCCTGGAATCTCGCCATTCGTCCTCTCTCTATCTGCTATGGCACTAAGTAATATGTGTCACATTGCCCGGGGTTCGCGGGGTCTTTAAAAGACCTCTCGTGGACGCTAGAGAGTTGGACTTGATAGTAGTGTTGCTGTTGTAAATGCAACGTGGCGCCTTACGACAGATTGTAGAGGCTTATTTTCCAGCAAAACATACCCCATCGTAGCTCTACTACCCTTTTAAACCCCATATTTTTGAAGAACACATAAGGAACATTGTAAAGCCAAATATGCTGTTAACTGCTTCTTAAACAAAACTCTTCTTCTTCAAGTGCCCTGTCGGGTCCCCTCAACGTTGGCAATCACCTCGGCAAACCTGTCTTTGTCCTGCGCCCCTCGGAACAGCTCCTCCACACTTCGGATTCCGGTCCACGGATCCCAGAAAGTCTTATTTTTTAAAATTATAATTGTATCTCAATAGAGACGAAGACGCAAACTGGAAACTGAACATGGATGATCAAGGTGTTTACAGGACTTATGACCTGTCATTGGTTGGGTTAAGCGCACGCTTTATGTAATTACAACATTCCCCATTCCACCTTTGTTATTGTGATCATGCATGACAAATTTTTGGAAGATGTATATATACTTCAAAATCCATATCTATCTTCACGTGTCAGTTTCAGTCAGCCATCTATGTATATTTGGTTGCACTTGTGAATTTTTCAAGATTAACCTATACAACCGACCCATTAACGCCATCTATGGAGAATGATTTTCGGCATTTAGAAAACTACCTTATTAACACAATGCGAAGGCTGTCGCCTAATATATTGTTAATTTACTTCTCTGGTTTATAGTGCACAACTTTATTGTTATATTATTCTCTGGTTTATAGTGCACAACTTATTTTTTTAATTTACTTCTCTGGTCTGTCAGTGCACAACTTTGACTTTCCGCGTATTTTACCTTGAGGTCACTCGGTACGGATTAGTCAGTGACGCGGCGACAGCCGGACGGTATAGACGTGTGCACGTGTGTCTTTGGGTGCTAACGTTAGTATTTTCTACATACAAGAGGAGGGATACGAAATAAAATATTTTGGCGATTCTCAAAAAACCTATGACTCTCGATCCTCCTGTGTCTGAATGTCACTCATAGGGGCGTTGTAATTTCCGTCCAAGAAACAGGGATCGTTACAGCAAACCCGGTGCACTAAGTGCGAAATTCCAATTTGCTTGGAACACCAAGTCAAAGTATGCCAGAAATGCTCAAATTGATTTCTTATTATCAAAATTATAAGGCTGATTTATGATCTCTTTGTTAATTAATATAAATTAAAGTATAATTTTCTAAAACGGCTTTTATTTATAAAATTTAGAGACTATTTAATTTTGGGGTAACTCATCACCCCTGTGTAGAAACACTGTATATGCCACAGACAGTGTAGGGTTCTATGGTCAATGATCATTTTATTATTTTGATCGTAAGACTTTCATTTGCATTTTAATATTTGGATTTGACATTCTGTCATATACAGATTCCCCACATTCGTCTTTGAGGTCTAATTTCTAGTGTATTAATTTTACTTTCATCCTCAAAAAGTCAAGTGAAAGTCTATTATTAATCGTTTCTTGAACAATGATATATAACTCCTTATTAAATAATTAATGTAAAACTAAACGTTGATTTTCTAGGAGTTTTTAATGGAAATTCCTTTGCAAACATTTGATAATTCCTTTGCATGACGAAACATGTCATTCCATAAAAAAAAACTTTATAAATCTCCTAGAGGACTGGCGTTTTCATTTATAATAACTTTGAAAGTTTATAAGATAATCAAATGATTTTACTGAAATAATTTTAAAAAAACATCGTTTTTTTAATTATTACGAAAGTTTTTTATTTACGACGTGTTTCGAAAAAAAACCAATCATAATTTTTTTTAGTTTAATCATAAAAAAACTATGAAAAATCGCAATTATGGAATTCAACACCGTTAATTAATAATCAAAGGAACGTTCACCTGTGAAAATGTAAATATTTCAATTAAGATAATACAGTATTAATTGCAGCCCTTGGAATATTCACGGAAGTAAAGACTTTACCATATTTAAAAACAGAATCGGAACAAAATTCAAAGAAGTTTTCCTTTCCCGCTCTCCTGTATTCAAAATATTCTCGCACTCTTTCTTGGTGAAATCAGGGTTTTTCCCTATTAATATTAAGAGTTCGGTTGTTTTAAATGTCTAATTACAGACATGTAAAAAAACTATGATGCGTGAAATATAAATTAAATAAACACAAAAGTCCAGATCACCCAGTTGACAATATTATTATTATTATTATTATTATTATTTTGTTGAATCGCTCTTTACATCATGACAGCATGAGCCAAATCGATGTAAAGGGTATTATATTGTAGCTATCATAGTGATTCTCGTGACATGTGATAGGTAGCTAATCTATCGCCATTTTATTGACACGTGAATTCTATACCAGACCAAAGACAGTGTAAATAATGAAAATAAAAAAAAATTATTAAGAATTTTTCTGTTTATTTTTAGTGTAAAATCTACTTATTAATTTTCGCCTTCGACCGGTTTCGGCAGCTCGCTGCCATCTTCTGGGAGACTAACCCATGTCTTCCATCACCAGAAGATGGCAGCGAGCTGCCGAAACCGGTCGTAGACGAAAAATAATAAGTAGATTTTACACTAAAAATAAACATAGAAAAATTCTTAATATATTTTTTTATTTTCATTATTTACAATGAACTTCTATCAAGAAATTTCAATCAATAACATAAGTAATTCAAAGACAGTGTGACAATCACACTGCCCTCGCCGGGAATCGAACTCGGAACCTTCGGGGTGGCAGTCAATGCACTTACCACTCGGCCAAGAA
Source organism: Lepidostoma basale (assembly GCA_022606425.2). Classification (NCBI taxonomy): domain Eukaryota; kingdom Metazoa; phylum Arthropoda; class Insecta; order Trichoptera; family Lepidostomatidae; genus Lepidostoma; species Lepidostoma basale. The sequence goes on from JAHDVF020000099.1 coordinate 176,194, forward strand.
GGTCGTGCACCATCTAAAATAACATTATGTGTTATAACGAGAATTATTATTATATTGTTATTGTATTTTATATTATTTATTTTGTGGACGTTGGACGACAGAAGTGTGCGCGGGAGATGCCTATTGTTGCGATGAGGTTCGCAACCCATGACATCGCGTCTCCCGCGGGGGCGAAAAGAGATAGATGGAGTGCAGCATCGGTTAAAGTGTGGCAGTCCATTCTTTCTGCCTACCCCTTTGGGGAGACGGCTTGAAGGGTAGTTAGTTAGTTAGTTATATTATGATTTTAGAATATTGGACGCTTTTTCCGTAATAAGTGGTACTAACTAACAAACCATCACGCCGTTTCCCGGAGGGGTGGGCAGAGAGGATGGATCGCCACATTGTTCTATCCTGACATAACTCTCGCGCCTCTTCTACATTCACACATTGTGACATGTAATCTCGTCGATTGTTCCTACTCGTACTTCAAACATAGCCGCCTTTCAGTAATTGATTAATTTGGTCATGCCATGTTTTCCTAGGCATTCCTCGAATTTTTAACCATTCCTCCCTTTCTTTCATATGTCCAAACCATCTTAGTGACTCTTTCTTGATTTTGTTTATCACGCATTCATCCGCTTTACATTCCTTTCTTACTTCATCATTATATATTCTATCATACATCGTTTTTCCGCACATTCTTCTTAGTGACTTCATTTCTACGGCATTTATCCTACCGTTGAAATGAGGTCACTAAGAAGAATTTGCGGAAAAACAATGTATGATAGAATATCTAATAATAGAATAGAATAAGAGTTTGCCCCTTTTCAATGAAATATATACAAATATACTAAGGAATGTTTAGTTGTCAGTATTATCAAAGGGGAAGTGTAATTTGAAGTGACGAATACGGTTAAAGTAACAACTGTTAGCACATTTCTCTTGACGTCTTCCCTAGTATCATTTGTAACATTCCGTTATTGGAATATGTGGTGAATAATGAAAATATATTATGGTCTCACGTATTCCATTCAAGAACAATACGATTTGTCTCCTTCGATTAATCTTCGAAACATTACACCGACCGAAATATTAATTACCAGAGCTGGAGTTGTATTGTTGAGTTTTGATATTTGATACGAGCGAAACTCCCTATTTAATGTTAAGTCATAGTTGTTCTATCATTCCATGTGTGGAAGTGACTCGCAAAATAAAGGAGAAAAGCCAACAAAATAATTTAATGAATTAATTAATACGAATGAAAACGTCAGTTTTCTAGAAGTGTTATTTTATTTTATGGGTAAGACATGTTTTGCCTTTCTAAAGCATTATCAAATGTGATATTTGATAAAACATTTGATACTGCCTAAGAAGGGCGAAACATGTCATACCCATAAAATATAATAAAACTTCTAGAAAACTGACGTTTTCATTCGTGTTGATTATTTAATATGGAGTTTTATATCATTGTTCAAGAAACAATAAATAAATTGAATGAATCAATATTTTTTTTCATTATTTGTCATTATGGAATTCCATAGTGTTAAAATTCAAATAACTAACTCACTAACTAACCATCACGCCGTCTTCCCGGAGGGGTAAACAAAAATAATGGAACGCCACACTGTTCTGTCCTGACATACTTCTCTCGCTTCCTGTAAATTCATACATCTTGTCATGCACGCACGTCGATTTTTTTCGACTCTTCACGTGACCGACATTCAATATTTGATTGATTTGATCGTGCCACGTTTGGACAGACATGGTTATCAACACCGAAGTCCTGAAGCGAGCTAGAGTTGATAGGGTACTGTTATCAACAATCAAAGTTCGGAAGATTTCACATCTGGGTCATATACTGTGTGGGGAAAAGTACCACCTTCTCCAACTGATTTGGAGAGGAAAATTGAGGGACGCCGAGGGCCCGGTATAGAGACAAATGTCCTGGCTGCAAAACGTGTGGGAGTGGACCGGCATCCGAAGTGTAGAGGAGCTGTTCCGAGCAGCGCAGGACAGGGAGAGGTTCGCCGAGGTGATCGCCAACGTTGGGGGGACCCGACAGGGCACTTGAAGATGTAGAAGAACAGGATATTTTCTTCAGCGGTGTGGTCTGTTTTACTGTTTTATTGTATGGATGTGAAACGTGGACCTTGAAAGTCAACTCAATTATGAGACTGGAAGCATTTGAAATGTGGCTCCATCGCCGAATGTTCAGAATTCCCTGGACAGACATGGTTACCAATACCGAAGTATTGAGGCGAGCTAGAGTTGACAAGGAGCTGTTATCAACTATCAAGGTTCTATAGATTTCACATTTGGGTCATGTACTGTGTGGGGAAAAGCACCACCTTCTCCAACTGATATTGGAGGGAAAATTTGAGGGACGCCGAGGGCCCGGTAGGACACAGTTGTCCTAGCTGCGAAACGTGAGGAGTGGACCGGCATCAGAGCGGCGCAGGACAGGTACAGGTTCGTCGCGGTGATCGTCAACGTTGGGGGGACCTGACAGGGCACTTAAATAAGAAGAATAATCGCTCTTTACATCATTATAGCGCGAGTCAAATCGATGTTAAGGTTACATCTATCATATTGATTCTCGTGACATGTCAAAGGTAGCTAATTTATCGCTATTTTTTATCACGTGAATTCTACACCAGACCAAATTACACACACCAGGAATCAAACCCAGGACCCTCGGTGTGGCAGTCATAAGACACACCACTCGGCCACGAAGGTCGGCAAATAAAAATGTACGTTTTTTATTCCGTCATTTTTGTGTAACAGAACCTCGTCTTCTTTGATCATTGGTTCTATCACTCTGTACGTACTAATATCGCTTTTCACACTTAAGCTATTGGAGTGATTTCCCAGAAGGCTCGTTGTAGCAAAGCCCCGATATATGGTATAGGAATTCAGGGGTAGGTATCTCCTCACGTGTGTAGAGCTAGGCTTTTATAACAACACTTCCAGATGTAATGTTGTACGTACGTAGATATATTGAACGTAAGTACGTGCAAGTGAATACAGTGTAAACTAAAAAAAAGTTAACTTTTTAAAATTGATTACTATGGAATAAAAAACAGTTCCTTCCACTTTCTAGACATGTGTTAATCAAATGCATCATGTTTTATTTGCTGGAGGAAGGATTTAAATAATTCATAAGTAAAATGACAACAAACAAACAAACAGACCATCACGCCGTTTTTCCGGAGGGGTAGGCAGAGAGAATAGACCGCTACACTACTCTATCTTTACACACTTCTCTAGCTTTGACCTTTGTAGCAGAGTGGTAAGCGCTCGAACTACCATACCGGAGGTCCCGGGTTAGATTCCCGGCGATGGCAGTGTGATTGTCAATTGTCATTGGTCTGGTATAGAATTCATGTAACAATAAAATGGTGGTAGATTAGCTACCTATCACATGTCACAAGAATCAATATAATAGCTAAAAAAAAAACAAATTTTATACAGTAATTGAATTCAAACGACCTGTTATATACAGAAAAAAAAACGAGTCATACACGCACGTCGATTCTTCTGACTTATTAAATTAGCATTATTTGGTCATGCCATGATTTTTTCAGTTTACCTTGACTCTGTACTCCATTGACATCGTTAATGTATACTTTATAAACCATTCTTTCTCCATCCATGCTTTTTCATTTGTCCGAACCAACGCAGCGATCCTTCCATAATTGTGTTCATAATACCTTATTTTGCTTTATATTCCATTCTTATGAATTTACTAATTAACCATCACGCCGTCTCCCCGAAGGGGGAGGCAGAATGAATAGACTGCCACACTTTTCTTTCCTGACATATTTCTTATCCTTCCTCAACATTCATACATCGTGTCATGCACGCGCGTCGATTTCTCTGACTCCTCACGCGGCCGACATTCAATTTTTGATTTATTTGATCGTGCCACGTTTTCCTTGGTCTTTCTCACTTTCAAGTTCCATTTACATCGTTAAAATATATATTTTTTACCATTCTTTATTCATTCATTCTATCCATATGTCCAAAACATCTCAATGATCCTTTCATTATTTTGTTCATAACACCATCATTCGCACCGCATTCACTTCTTTTATTTACATTCGACACTCTACCATAAATAAAATGATGTTTTTACTTAAATACGTTTACTGTCTTTATTTCGATATCGACCGGTTTCGCCAGTCAGCCTAGTAAATTTTCTAAAATCTGTATTAGAATTCAAAGGAATTATTACAAATTAAACATATTTCCTGCACAGATTTGAAAACTTTATTTAGATTTTTAAATTACATTGTTAAAATATATATATTGTTGAATGAATTACGTATTTAAAAAATATAAAATTGCTGGTTCTTGGGATGTCTCTTGGGCCCTTTTAATGTGATAGTTTTTTTTTTAAATTTATATTTCTAGGCAAAACAATTTAAGCATAAAAAGTGAAGTAACCTCATTATTTTTAGGTAAATGACTTCAAGATGAAAAAAGTATTTATGTTTTATAAAAATACAATTAATTAGTTTTTCTGCCACATAAATTTATAATAAAAAAAATAAGCCAGGAAAAAAACAGTAAGACGGTCCCATTCTGTCTACTCGTCTCTTCGGGGATAACGTTGTGATGGTTTTTTTTTATTACGAGTATACAAGTGTATATTAAATTTTTTTCATAATCAAAATTATTCCTTCTTCTTCTTCTTCTTCTTCCTTATTGTAGACCTATGTGGTCTGTTCTCCAGAGTGTTGCTCCTCCTGTGAGGTAGTGTCCTCCTTCCACGAGGACGAGTCCCACGAGCCTGATTATTCAATGCAATATAGGGGAGTGCACCCATTTTCCATAGACACCGCACGGTGATGACGTATATAATAATAATAATAATATGCTAACTTTTATAGCACCGTTTTTGTGATGTCATCACCTCAAGGGCACATTAAGACGTGTTTCAAATCTAAAAATCAAAATTTTCGCGATCGGTTAAAAAGTATAGTGGAACAAAGTATAAATTTTAAATTGGGTATGAAATATGAAAAAGATGGGTTTTCAGTTAAGATCTGAAATCTGTCGGATCATTTCATCATATGTGTGGCTGTTGAGAATGTTTGTGTTTTTTGTGTATTTACGAAATTATATTTATTAAATAATGAGTGTTTTTGTGATATTTAATAAAATTGCAGTGTAAACAAAACCATTATTTTATGATTAAATCAATAAAAAATTTGTTCAAGTGGAAGTTCAATGTCCACTTGAACAAATTTTTTATTTGTTCAAGTGGACATTTTGACAGCTGTCAAAAGTGTATTTTAGAAATTTGTTAGAACTGTTTAGAATTAATTCAATATGGAATTATTTTATTTTGTTATAAAGTACTTGACGACATCGGAATTGTTATCGATCAAAAATTCATTAATGTGCTACAAACATTTAAACAGCCTGACAATACAAAAACATCAATTTGACAATTTGTGAATAAGGGAGGGTTTATCGCAGGGCTAATCACCCTATATGGTAAAACAAATAATAGGATAACGAACACTAACACAATGGCCTTTACTGATGGAGGGAGATGGCCAGCGACAGAAGTCAGTGGAGGACCGTTGTGGAGGAGGCCAAGTCCCACGAACGTAGATGACAAATTTCTATTTTATATAGATATGGAATCTCACAGACGTGGGTGTCGTCTGTGAGACTGTGTGGCGCTCGCAAGGTTAAGTGCCATGATATTTTAGTATCACTGTAATATGATTTGACAAGCGTGTGTAATGTACCTTGCGACAGTACATGTAATATGTATAAAGCTTGTTTGTAAATTACAAATTCAGTCTGTGAGGAACATGTTACTCAGTCCACATTATAATCAAGCAAGCCGCTGAATAAAATATTCAATAAGTTATTTTTCTTTTGATGAGCAAGATTTCGTCATAGACTGGTGAACTTGAGCAATTGCGTCCTTGAGATAAATTGGCAATACCGAAAATGTTAAGATATCTTCTTTATATTTAACCATGTCAAAAAAACTGTAATTTAAGAGGAAGCCAAATCTTTTTTTGGAATACGTTTTATTTGTTAAATTTTTTTGATTGACATCATACAGACTACCGAGTCTTTAAAAAAATTAAATCGTATATTCTGGTATATAAAAATAAACATTTTAAAATTAAAAAAAACTCTCTTATGTCGTAAATATGTTTTGCTTCATAAAGAAAATATGATATCAGCTATTATCTTAATCAGAAATTGTAAACCTAATTTTAGGTTATTTCTTTCCATTGCCATATTTATTGTTTCTGGAACAATGATTTCATATTTAAATGAATAATAAAATGTTAACTGTTAAAATTTATAACACTGTAATGATAGCACGATTTCTATTATTCACTTTATGGGAGTGTTGCGACAGCTGTTTCGCCAACCCATGTCGTCATCATTGGGTTTTACATACAAAGTTTTTTTGTAACAACATTAAAAATTAAATGGACTTTATTTATGTGATTTTTACAACTGAAGCTGATAGAATTTTTATTTATAATAAAAACGTTTTATTTATTTATTTCAATATTCGAAAATAAAAATATGATTGAATTATTTTTAGATTTTTTTTCTCCTTCTTTCTCTTAGTTTAGGTCGTATGATGATGTCCAGCCATCTCTTCATCTTTTTATCAGCCTTCTTTGTAATCTCTTGGTGCTTGGGTTTTAATCTTTCACAATTTTTCCAATTCTTGTAATCTCCATGCGGTCCACATGGTCTCTCCAAAAGCGCCTTCTCCTTCTTCCCCATCTAACTATATCCTCAATACTACAGACAGACCTTATCGTTTCATATCTGATCCAATCCCTGAGGGTTTTGCATATGTTTGAGCGTAGGATTTGCATTTCTGCTACTATAAGAAGGTTCTTAGTCCTATTGGTATCGGCTCTGATTTCTATTCCATAGATTTTCTAATCTTAAAAAATAAAATAAATACAAACAATATTAATTGGATTACACACCTTTTCATTTTATTGTTTTAGGCCTACGTCGATATCGTGAAAGCATGGGGCTGGAAGTCATTCACCATAATCTACGAAAACAACGAGGGACTGGTTCGTCTGCAGGAGCTTCTGAAATCCCATGGCCTCTCAGAATTCCCCATTGCGGTCCGCCAGTTGGGGGATGGTTCTGACTACAGGTAAGGGAAATTAATGGATTGCTATTATGATAATCCCATCGTACTAAAAACTTTGTATATAATGACATTTTTTTCTCTGGAAACAAAACAAAAATGTGCTTATTTGTAACAAAAACAAAAAAAAATGGAAATCAAAATACAACACTGTATACCTTCCGCTTTTGTTTATTCAATTTCTTTAAAAAAATAAAAATAAAAATATTTAAACACGACGATGTTTAGGAGGTGACTTCCATCTTCAGGTGTAAGTAGATAACTAAAATATAAATTCAGAAGACTCATTATACTCGTATATAGAGACAATATTATGAATAATCAAAAAATTATAAGGACTTAAACAGCGTGGAAAACCCACATTTACAAATCAACACAATAAAATATAATGACTCATCACAAAAAATTTCGGGACTAATAAGAGTGGGAATAATTGATTTTCAATTGTAATTATATATATTTAAAAGTAAGTTCATAAATTCATTAGAAAATAAGTGGAATAAATTATTATTGTGAATAGGAGCTTGGCAAACTAAAAGTGGAAAGGGTATTTAAAGAGAAAGGAGTAAATGGAGATCACCTCCGAATAATTGTCGTGTATAAATATTTGTATTATTATTTTATAAAGATATTGACTAAACTTAAGTGGAAAATATACAGTATTGTTTATATTTTATGTACGATTTGAATATTTGAGACTCGTATTTGAGAATTATAAAGGTAATATTAATATGCGTATCAAAAATTAAGTTGGAAAACACGGTGTGACCAAATTAATCAATTATTGATAGACAACCACATTCGATGTCAGAAAAATGAACGTGCATACGTGTTACGAGACACACCTCTCGAGATTCCTCTACATTAATATATCGTAACATGCATGCTCGTTGATTTATTGACTTCGGATTAAATCGTCCTTTAAATTTTTTTATTATTTGGTCATGCCATGCTTTTTTTGGTTGTCCATGGCTTATTTTCTCACTCACCCTGCTCGTATATATTTTTTTTACCATTCTTCTCTCATCCGATCGTTCCATTATGCAAAACCACCCGAGGGATCTTTCTTTAATTTTACTTGTGATGCAATTATATTCCTTATTTTATCATTCGGTATTCAATCATATATCGTTTTATCCCACGTTCTTGGCAGTGATCTCATTTCTACGGCATTTATTCTACTTTTATCATTTCTTGTCAACTTCGTGCTTCATTTATTTATTGTTTCTTAAACAATGATGTAAACCCTCATATTAAATAATTAAAACGAATGAAAACATATGTTTAATGGAAGTTAATATATCGTCTGCTAAGTGACTCAGCGGGCAATGGAGGGGAGGATGTTAAATATCAGTCTACGAGACAGGAAGCGAAATGAATGAATCAGAGAAAGGACCAAAGTTGTGGACGTGGCGTGCAAAATAGCCTCGTTGAAGTGGAATTGGGCCGGCCATTTAGTGAGGACAATGGATGATCGGTGGACAAGACGCACCCTGGAGTGACGACCTAGAACCGGCCATAGAAATCCTGACAAACCACAAGACAGACGGTCTGATGACATCAAGAGAGTGGCAAGAGGTCAATGGTACAGAACGGCGAGAGATAGAGAGTTGTGGAAGTCGGGAAGGGAGGACTATGTTCAGTACTGGACGACGAAAGGCTGGTGATGATAAATATATGAGAATGACATTTTTCGCCTTTCTTAGGGATTTTTCAAATGTTTAACACTTGATGGAAGCGAAGCATGGAACTGGCAGGAACAGAATAAATGCGATAGAGATGAGGTCCCTTAGACGTATATGTGGTAGAACGATGTACCATAAAATCTCAAATGCTGATATTATAAAGGAATGTAGAGCGAAAGAAGGTATTATTAACAAAATTATGAAAGGATCGCTGTGTTGGTTCGAACATATGGAGCGCATGGGTGAAGAAAGAATGGTTAAAAAGGTTTACGTTAACGATGTAAATGGAGTACGGAGTCGAGGTAGACCGATGAAAACACGCACGACCAAATTAATCAAATTTTAAAGGTTGGTCATGCTAAAAGCCAGAAAAATCAACGTGCGTGTATGACTTTCTGTATGGATGTGGAGGAAACTAGAGAGATACGAGTATGTCAGGATAGAGCAGTGTGGCGGTCCATTATCTCTGCCTATTCCTGCGGGTAAACGGCGTGTGGTTTGTGTGTGTGTGTGGTGTGTGTTTGTGTGTGTGTGTGTTAATTACTAGGCTTCACTTCTATACATAGCTTGGAGTATACAAAAAAATGAAGTTTTTAAACAGTTTAGAAAACAATTGAAATCGTTCTTTGGGTAATGAAGGTCGTTATATAATTGTTTTGTTTTGCTTTCACTACGGGAAGTTTAATTTACGACTTGAATTTATGGCCAGCAATGGCTACTTCCCGTATTTCAGGCCCGCCGAAGTATGTATTGTGAAGAGATTTATCGTTTTGCACGAAATTGCCGGATAATTTGTAGACAAAACGAGTAACTCCATACATAGCGAGTGAGGCTTCTTTTTTCTGTAGATATTTATTGCTTCTTTGAGTTGTAATATGCCAAAAATCTAAAGTGGTTTCTAAGTATATAAAATACCTTATTTTTCTCTGTCGTATTCCTCATGATTGAGGGTCATGTCCATCCTGTAAACTAATGACAATGGCACGCCATGTGCTCCTGTCACCCATCAGTCTGCAGCTAATGAAAGATCATTCACCTGATTTGATCGGATCAGCGGCTCGGTGGTCGTCCTTGTGGTCACCTTCCCTCCACCTTGCCCATGATGATGAGCTTTTCAAGGTTGTCCTGATCTCTCTGGGCTATGTATCCAAAATACGTCAGCACCCCCTGAGAGCACATCCGCGAGAGTCTTGCATTGATATCCAAAAGAAAATAGAAAACATAGAAAATACCTACACACATGATTTAATATAAACGTCTGTTTTACTTTAAGATTATATTTTTTTTTATTGGAATGACATGTTTTGATTTGCTAAAATAATCAAATGTGATACGAATAAATTGTGTATTCATTTAAAAACCCAAGTTAATGAAGAAAAAATCTCTTTGCCAAATGTGGAGTAAATCTGTTTATTGTATTAATATTATTATTATTATCTTGGTTGAATCGCTCTATAGATCATTACAGCGCAAGCCAAATCGATGTAGAAGGTATAGCTATCATATTGATTCTCGTGACATGTGATAGGTAGCTAATCTATCGCAATTTTATTGCCATGTGAATTCTTCACCATATCAATGACAGTGACAAGCACACTGCCATCGCCGGAAATTGAACCCGAGAACTTTGGTGTGGCAGTCAAAGCACTTATCACTCGGCCACTAAAGTCGTCAATGTCGTTGACATCAATGTCAATGACATTGTATAGTGTCAAATGCAAATATAAGAATTGAATGAAAGTGTTATAAAAATCGACGTGTGTGCATTACACGATGTATGAATGTTGAGGAAGTGAGAGAAGGCGGTCTTATCGTTCTGCCTACTCCTTTTGGGAGACGGCGTGATGGTAAGTTAGCTTAGTGAAGCAAAAAAAGTTAATTAATGTTTCTAAATTTCTTCACACACAATATTTTATTACAAATTGAAATATTGTTATTTGACTATTAAGTATTATTTTCATGTATGAATATTGTTTTATTCCGCAATTTTTTTTATTCGACTGGTTTCGATAGGTCGCTGTCAAAGATGGAAGCGAACTAAAAAGACAAGTGAAATAAAACTACCATAAATTGGTGGTGGTCTAGGGGATAGAACGCTTGGCTCCTGATCCAGGGGACATGGGTTCAAGCCTGGACACGACCAGATTCCTTCTTCATAATAATGAGCTATTTTCTGCTCACATTGAAGATTGTAAAATAAATTCTAATTTGATTGATGTAAATCCTTGATATTAGTCTTTTTTTTAAAAAAAAATAATAATAATATACATAATATTTATCTTGTTGAACTGTATATAGTCGAGGTAGACCGAGGAAAACATGGCATGACCAAATTAATCAATCGAATCGACGTGCGTATATGACTCGATGTATGAATGTGGAGGAAGCTAGAGAGGTGTGCCAGGATAGAGTAGTGTGGCGGTCCATTCTCTCTGCCTACCCCTGCGAGGAAACGGCGTGATGGTTTGTTTGTTTGTTTTGAACTGTACTTTACATCAAAACAGATCAAGCTAAATTGACGTAAAGGGTATAGATGTATATGATAACATTTATTTTCATGACATGTGATAGGTAGCTAACTATAGCCATTTTACTGTCACATGTATTCTACACCAGACTAAAGACAGTGTGTCAATCACAATACCATCACTAGGAATCGAACCCGGGAACTTCGGTGTGGTAGTCGTAGCACTTTCCACTCGGCCACGAAGTCGTCGATAAAATATTTTTTATTAATATTTTGTGTTCATTTTTTGTAGATAAATGTACTTTTCTTCAAAAAGTTCCCCCTTTCAAGTTAATTTGCAGAACCTAATAAATCACTGAGCTAATCATCCCCCGGCAGTTAATCAATTTGTTGAGAATCAATAATGAATCAGATTCTATAGCAGAAAGTCACAATTCATCTTTACTTTATTAAGACGTTAGAACGGGTACAAAAATGAATTATTATTGACGAAGAAGAATGTTAAATATTTTTTATAAATATTTTTGTGGTGGAACATAATAATAATAATAATATGCTAACTTTTAAAGCGCCGTTTTTGTGATGTAATCACCTCAAGGGCGCATTATGACGTGTTTTAAATCTAAAAAATCTAAATGTGACCGCTTAAAAAGCGATCATTTTAAAAATATAGTAGAACAAAGTATAAATGTTTAAATTGGGTATGAAATATGAAAAAGATGGGTTTTCAATTAAGATCTGAAATCTGTCGGATCATTTATGCATCTAAGGTGTGAAGGGAGATTGTTCCAAGCTGATGGACCGGCTACCGCGAACGCTCGATCCCCGAAATTTGTACTGGGGCAACGCTTCGGCTCAACTAATCTTCCTATTGCTGAGGAGTTCGCCGAGCGAAGTGTGGATTTCCTTGAATTTAGGCTGTCCGTTATACAGAATTCAGATATATAATTTGGTGCCATTCCATGTAGCGCTTTGAAGACTGTCCAGCAGAGTTTATCCTGGATTCTTTCTGGGCTTTTAAGGCAGTGAAGTTCTTTGAGATGCTGTGTTATATGGGACTTTTTTGGATTGCCTTTAATGAGTCTTGCTGCTGCATTGAACGCAGATTAAAGTTTGTTTATTTGTTGTTTTGGAATGTTTGCATATATTCCATTACAATAATCAAGTCGTGACACAACGAAGGAATTTACAAGGGTTTTGAAAGTGTCATGGGGAATACTCCTTTTGACGGATTTTAATCGTCTTGGGTGGAAGAAACTAGCGCTGACCGTGTTATTAATTTGGGATTTTAGAGACAGATTTGCGTCAAGATAAACACCAAGAAGCTTATACATAGATACATCTAAATTCATATGTTGTAAATGAGAATGTTTTAAATCTCGCAAACAATTAAGGGGTTAGGGGCAGTCAGAGGTATGATAGAACTAGTATTTTAAATAAAATAAAAATTGTCAGTAATTTAATTTCTTTTATAACTAACTAACTAACTAACCATCACGCCATTTCTCCGGTGGGGTAGGCAGAGAGGATGGATCGCCACAATGGCCTATCCTGACATACCTCTCGGGATTCCTCTACATTCATACATCGTACCATGCACGCACGTCGATTATTCCGACTTCGAATATGGCCGCCTTTTAGTAATTGATTAATTTGGTCATGCCATGTTTTCCTCGGTCGTCCTCGGCTTCTTTTCCCACTCACGCTGCTTGTGTACAACTTTTAAACCATTCTACTCTCATCCATTCGTTCCATATGTCCAAACCATCTCAGGGATCCTTTTTTAATTTTATTTTATAAAATCAAAAATATCATCATCCTTCCATTTTTAATTTCGATCATCCTTCCACCTCAACTACGGTGGAAGGATGATCTAAACAGACACGTAGAATAACCTGGATGCAGTCTGCATAGGACAGAATGACATGGAAGCAAATGGAGGAGGCCTTTGTCCAGGAGAGGACGGGAATAGGCTGAGAAAGAAAAATAAGAAGATATTATGTTTTAACTTGACGTGACAAATTTTTTAAAAATATGAAGTTATTGTCATATCTGTTGGACCCTGTTTCATAATGCAGTAACCATTATAAATTCCTACAAGTTTATCTTAAATCGTAAATTTAGTGCCGGATCGAATGATTATTATTCTATTTAAAACAATTACCGTTGCATTTTTCATTGAAAATCAAGAAAAGTACGGCAGGAAAGAACAGTGTGGCGCTCTTTTATTTCTGCCTACCTCTTAAGAGAGACGACTTGATGGATAGTTACTTAGTTAGTTTAGATAATACGTATGATATTTTTGCATTAACAAATATCTTTCTACTATATAAAATTAATATAGTGTCACTTAAATGGTTTGGACATATTGAACAAATGGATGAGGGTAGAATGGTTAAAAAGATATATACAAGTAGTGTGAATGGAAAGACAAGGCATGACCAAATTAATCAATTACTGAAAGGCGGTAACTGCCATGTTCGAAGTAGGAACAATCAACGAGCGTCCATGTCAGGATGTTTGAGTGTCGAAGAAGTGCGAGAATTCTGTCAGGATATAACAATATAGGATATTTCGAAAACTCGACCGTGCTGAAGGGTGTTCGATTTTTTGCCCTTGATAGATATCTCCGACAGCGACAACATAGATTGTTTTACCTACCGGCCGCCAGAACCAACCTGCCTCTGGTGACACCGGTGGGAAGACCAATTAATCTGCTGAACGCGGTCTCCTCGGAGATCGACGTCTTTCATATTAGTGAAAGTACGTTCAGAAGGGAAATACTCTCGATTTTGGAGAGAATCTTTTATTTCTAATGTCGAACCATCTCTCTTGCGTTTCTGGTAATATACTCATCATTCATTTCTCGGCGCTACATGCCGGTGTGGGACTTGGCCTCCTCCACAACGGTCCTCCACTGACTTCTGTCTCTGGCCATCTCTCTCCATTCCCCAGCTTCTTCCATTTTCTCCGAATCTTCTTCCACGCAATCCGCCCATCTTTTCCTCGGTCTGCCTCTTGGTCTTTTTTTATAGGGCACCCATGTGGATATAATTTGTGGTGTTCTACCCTCTGGCATTCTTTCCACATGGCCAGCCCACCGTACGCGTTGAGACTTACAGAATTTCACTACTGTTTCATGGTTAATCAGTTCTTCAAGTTAAAGGTTTCTTTTAATTCTGTAAGTCCCATTCTCCAGCGTGGGTCCAAATTTTTTTATACTATTATATATACAATAAATGATTTTACCTGTTCTCAATAGATGCCTTAAACCATAATTTTGTTATGTCTATTGTTGAGATAAATTGATTTGATTTGATCTGCCTACGCCTTCGGGGAAACGGCGTGAAGGTTAGTTTGTTAGCTACTAAAACATCTGAAATATTTGTGGTTCTTTTGTTTTTGTACGAAGCGTTTTCGCAACTAGTAAAGTTTTCGTATTTCTGATTTGTTTAACCATTGAATCCCTTCAAAGGGGAGCATCCAAGACTGATTATGCCAGAGGGAATTTCCCTATAACACACTTTTTTCGTTTCCAGTAATAAAAAGCAATGTTTTCCACTTGAATGATTCAGGCCGGCGAACGTCCCGCCCCAGAGCGTGGCGTTGCATACCATTAATCCACAATGAGACGGCTACTATAACAGTATTCTCAGTTTTTATCTGCAAATTTCTCTGGAATTTTCTTAATACGAAATCGCTACCCGGCTTCCCCGTTACGTTAACACTTTGAAGGCCGATTAGTAAGAAAATGGGTTATGTTTAAACTAACTTGGCTTGTTAAGTCTGGTTTATTCCAACTGAGACAGCTAAAACATATAAGGAGATGTTTATCTGTTGGTGAAGCTAGGACCCTCGTAAATTCTTTTGTAGTGTCGGGATTGCCAAATAATCAATTAGGCAGAATACAAACCGTATTCAATGCTGCTGCCCGATTGATTATGGGGCAACAAAAATACTGTCATATCACGCCGCTCCTGAAGAACCTTCACTGGCTTAAATTGTGTGTGTTGTAAATTATCGGACCTCTGCGTGACACCCATGCCAACGGAAAGGCAACGTTCACTCCGATCAGTAGAAACAAGTGCAAACAACATAGCAATTCCAGTCAGAGCCAATTAAGCAAGTTTATATAATCGTGCTTTCGGCGTTGCGGGTCCGTTGGCGTGGAATAGCCTCCATGTTAGTATTAAGTATGAGGATAGTGACGTTAAATTTAAGAAACTTCTGAAGACTGCACTGTTCGGTCGGTCATTTCCTAGTGCGCCCTTGGAGTAATTGATTTTACAAAACGGCGCACTTAAAATACAAGTCATCAGAATAATAATAATAATAATAATATTATAATAATAATAATAACTAACTATTTACTTAGGAAATTGAAAACAAATTGTTTATTATCCACAAAATCAAAAAAAAAATATTAAAAAACACGACATGTTTCGGTGGATATCTCCATTTTCAGGTGTAAATATATAATAAAAACTAAACAACGAAAGACTAATATAAAGAATGAATATAATTCGACACAATAATTTAATTTCAATTTTTCTTTTAAATACACTTTGTAAAAATATACAACACTGATATTAAAAAAAATTAATTATATATACATGTTTCGGACACACTTCTTCAGTAAAGATACGTATTTATAAAAATAGTATAAAATTGTTGATATTTACATGATCTGACAGATGTTATACGAGAAAAGATTTATTTTAGAACGTTTATGCGTTTGTTATAACAAATATTATAATTCAATTTAAAATTTAAAATAATATTATATCGTTCCAAAATAAATATTTATAACATCTGTCAGATCATGTAAGTAACAACAATTTTATAATATTTTTATAAATATGTATCTTTACTGAAGAAGGACTGTTTGTCCGAAACATGTCTTTATAATTTTATTTTCTTTATATCAGTGTCGCATACACAAAGTGTATAAAAAATATAAATATAAATAAACCATCATAACAACACAAAGTATGGCGTATATAGAAGAAACAATAATTTAAATTTGAAAATTAACCTGGGATTATTGTCATAAGTACTAATAATTTTTATCATTTTTTTATCAATAAATCATGTTTTTTTGAGTGGTTTCCTCTTGCCTTCTCTGAAGGATTTTCTGTCAGGGTTTCCTTCCCTTAGTTGGGGGTATCCAGTTTTATGGCGCTGGAAACTCGCCATTCGCCCTCTCTCTTTCTGTTATGACATTGGTCACATTGCCTGTGGTTCGCGGGGTCTGGGAGACCACTAGAGGACGCTAGAGAGTTGAACTTGGTAGTAGTGGCTGGTGGTTATGTTAAAATAATGGACACCACCAGACTTCCCTATATCGCATTGCATAATCAACCTCATGGGACTGGTCCTCGTGGAAGACCTCCTAAAAGATGGAAGGACAGCTGGGAATCTACCTCACAGGAGGAGCAACACTCTGGAGAACAGACCACATAGGTTTACAATAAGGAAGAAGAAGAAGATTGTAGGGAAATGTGAACTTTAGATATTCAATAGAATAACATTAATTGCCATATAGGACATAATATATTTGATCTTTAAAGACTTTAAATAGTTTTAGATAGGGGTAGGAAAAACGGGGTTTAATGTGTTAAGGGAAAAACCCATTTAATGTTTACACGCTATTGAGCAGGTTTCATACAGGTAATTTGTGGATACTTTAAACGAAATTCAATGAATTGAGAATGAAAAAAGATTATTAATAGGAAGAATCAAATCAACGAGTAAGGTATTTCATTTTAGTAGAGCGCTCAAAGACACGAGTTTTATAAAACTTATCGGTTTCTATGACAAGAGTTGCCTTTGTTGAATGTTTTAATAATAAAAACCAACTAACTAACCACCACGCCATGTTTCTGTATGAAATTTTGTGTTCATATAACCTCTTCAAAAATGATCGACCCGCCTTTCCAATATACACGGCATCACAAGCCTCACAATAAATCTGGTAGATTCCGCTTTGGTTAAATATATTATATAACATGTGTCTTTAGAATTTCCAAGAATTTGTCCTAAATTATTTTGGGTATAGAAGGCAAGCTTTGGAGAGGAAATTTCTGACCTTATCGAAAACTCCAACCTAAAATAAAATTCGTGTCTAAAAATTGGATTTATAAATCGCTAATATTTTTATCCTCCAATTGTTTTTTTCAAATTGAGTGTTCCATACGAATGCAATAACAAAAAGTCGTTTAATTGTTTATTTTTTGTATTATACTAACTAACTAACTAACCATCACGCCGTCGCCCCGAAGGGGTAGGCAGAAAGAATGGACTGCCACACCTTTCTTTCCTGACATATTTCTCTTGCTTCCTCAACATTCATACATCGTGTCATGCACGCGCGTCGATTTCTCTGACTCCTCACATGGCCGACATTCAATATTTGATTTATTTGATCGTGCCACGTTTTCCTCGGTCTTCCTCTATTTCTGGTTCCATTTACATCATTAACATATAATTTTTTTACCATTCTTTCTTCATTCATTCTTTCAATATGTCCAAACCATCTTAATGATCCTTTCATTATTTTGTTCATGACACCATCATTCGCACCGCATTCACTTCTTATATTTTCATTCGACACTCTATCATACACAGAATATCCACACATTCGTCTAAGAGATCTCATTTCTACTGCATTTATTCTACTTTCATCCTTCCTTTGCCAGTTCCATGCTTCGCTTCCATACATAAGGGTCGGTAGAAGAACACCATTGTGCACTGCCATTCTAGCTTTTTTGGATAGGTTTGACAACTTTAAGTGCACCATTCACTTGTTGCCTGCCCCAACCCTTCTTTCAATATCCCTCTCCACTGTAAACATACTACCTAAATACACAAACTCAACTACTTGCTCCAAGTTTTCACCATTCACGCTAATGTTGCAGACTGTCATGGTTTCTTCCTTTTCAAAAATCATTACCTTGGACTTATTAACATTCATCATCAGATCATTTCGCATGCATACCTCATACATACAATTCACCAGGACTTGTAGTTTGTATTATACATATTTATTTATTCTATTAAGCTCATAAATGGTACAGCAAATTTTATTTATCGTGTAATTTTCGCCATAACGGACAAGAGCAAATAGTACTTGAAACGGGAAATACAATACAAACAGCCGGTCGTATCGCACTCATTCTCTCATATCTCTCTTGCTGCATCCCGGTCCACCAATATACAAGCGAACACACCGACTCTCGTGAACACAGGACATTAGCATATCACAATTATAAATTTTCGGCGTCGACACGTTTAACGGCGACAGAACTAAAATACACAAAATTCCGTTATGAATAAAAATATCGCAAACATATAAAAGTAGGTCAAACGTACGAGAACAATCTTAACATCTTTATTAAGAATTCATAACTTGGTGGTTTGATAAATAAAACTGCCATGATAAAGCTCATCAAGAATTGGCAAGACAGAAATATCTCCTTATAATATATATAATATCTATAATATATATATAATATCTATAATATATATAATACGTGTATTAAGGTAGTATGTTTTCAAGAGATGGGCGAGTGGAGAGGGTTATTGAAAGAAGGGTTGGGGCAGGCAACAAAGTGAATGGCGCATTTAAAGTTGTCATCGCGAACAAAAACCTATCAAAAAAAGCTAGAATGGCAGTGCACAGTTCTTCTACCGACCCTGATGTATGGAAGCGAAGCATAGAACTGGCAAAAGAAGGATGAAAGTAGAATAAATGCAGTTGAAATGGGATCTCTTAGACGAATGTGTGGATACTCTGTGTATTATAGAGTTTCGAATGAAAATATAAGAAGTGAATGCGGTGTGAATGATGGTGTCATGAACAATATAATGAAAAGATCATTATGATGGTTTGGACATATGGAAAGAATGAATGATGAAAGAATGTTAAAAAAAATATATGTTAAAGATATAAATGGAACCAGCACGATGTATGAATGTTGAGGAAGCGAGAGAAATATGTCAGGAAAGAAAAGTGTGGCAGTTCATTCTTTCTGCCTACCCCTTCGGGGAGATGGCGTGATGGTTAGTTAGTTAGTTAAAATATCTCCAACAAGCCCAAGATGAGACTGGTTCAAACCCTTATTTTCTCCGTATCCCTTAATGGTTGCGAGTCTTGGACTATGCGAACATCGGAGAGGTCCAAAATTGATGCTTTCGAGATGTGGGGCCGACGCTGAATGCTGCGTATACTCTGGACGGCAATATAATTAAACTAATCAATTATTGACCAGCTGGGTATCAAGGCAAGACTCTTGCGTATGTGCTGTCAGAGACTGTTGATATATTTTGGACCCATAGCCCGGAGAGATGACAACCTTGTAAAGCCCTTTTTCGTGACGCTGGTCCGATCAAATCGGGGATCTGACTGGTCTCTTATTAGCTGCAGCCTGGAGACTGACGGGTGACAAGAGTGCATGGCGTGCCATGGTCAATAGTTTTCAGGATGGACACGACCCTCAATCGTGAGGAATACGACTAAGGAGAAGAAGGAGTGATGCGAAGTTGGCAGCAAGCTGCCGAAACCGGTCGGAGCCATAAACCTAAATGGAATTTAAATAAACACATTATATTATTCGGGTGGTGGTCTAGGGGATAGAATGCTTGGCTCCTGATCCAGGGGATTTGGGTTCAAGCCTGGACACAACCAGATTCCTTCTTCATAATCATGAACTATTTTCTGCTCACATTGAAGATTGTAAAATGAATTCTAATATCGTTGATATAAATCCATGATGTTAGTCTTTAAAAAAAAAAAAAATTAATAGTCTATATAAATATTATTTTCTTTTTACATAAATTTAATTATCACGTCTAAAGGTAAAATAAATATTCATCTAGAATGCCATTTAAGGACCATTTTTCATGTGTGTTTATATGGTAACCTATCTTACCCATGGGAATTTAGCAATCATTTTAAATGCAATCATAAATCACACGTTCAAATTGATTTATAGATTCGATCGGGTGAGATCGCAATGTTTTACAAGCACTTTAAATACCGCGCAAGCCTCCTTTGAAAGTCGTTGCAATAAGCACGTAGCGAGCCACACACATTGTAGAAAAAAGCCTGCGGAAATTGCAGATTTATCGTTGAAAAAGCAACTTCTGCGATTGTGTAAACAAGCCTCACGCAAATAATGTTTTAGAGCCACTACTACATCTGCTCTTACGCTGATGAAAAAGCTTACGGGCCGTGAGGAAAATAAATTTTAACTCGAACGAGCTAGGAATTTTGATTAATGTTTATTACGTACAATGGATGAAAAAAGCTCCGCCGTCTGCCAAAAAAATATATTAACAATCATTGTGTGAATATTGATCATCATTCCATTTTCTTGCATATAGCAAATAATCCCCAAAAGTTGAGAAATTAAATTTTTTTGAAATTTAAAAGGCAAGGAAATGTAAATTGTATGTTCTTCTTCTTCTTTCTTCTTTCATAGCCGTTGTCGTCCACTGCTGGACATAGGCCTCCCCCATACTTCTCCATGTATGACATGTCATACGGGGGGTGGTTGGCATTACAACGCCACGCTTGCCAGACGAGTTGGCGAGGTGTCCTTCCACGTTAGCCTATGCATCAATATTGTCCACCGAAACCTCGGTTTGAAACCTTGAATAACCATTCACACTCGATCTCTAACATTTCGCATAGTTTCCAGGGGAGACCAAAGTCGAGGAGGTGTGGATAGGTACTTGGGATCAGATCAATCCTCCAGCGTAGCATGGCCATCACCACGGTAATGGCCATGCACCGCTCGAAGAGTCAATAGGATCCCCCTTACTCCCCCTGTTATTGTATGTTATAAATATGTTATAAATAACCAAATTCCAGCTTATTCCCCATTATCATATAGTACATTAAAAACTTTCCAAGAAACCACGGGTATAAATAAAATTTACTCAAATTATAGCTGCACGCTATGTTTAACAAACTAACTTACTAACCATCACGCCATTTCTCCGAAGGGGTCGGCAGAAAAGATGGATCTTCACAATGCTCTGTCCTGGCATACCTCTCGGGTTTTCTCTATATTCATACATCGTACCATGCACGCACGTCGATTATTCTGACTTCGAATGTGGCCGCCTTTTAGTAATTGATTAATTTGGTCATGCCATGTTTTCCTCGGTCGTCCTCGGCTTCTTTTTCCACTCACGCTGCTTGTGTACAACTATTTAACCATTTTACTCTCATTTATTCGTTCCATTTGTCCAAACCATCTCAGGGATCCATTTTTTAATTTTATCCATAATGCAGTCATCTGCCTTACATTTCTTTCATATTTCGTCGTTCGGTATTCTACCATACAACGTTTTCTCGCACATTAATAAATAATAATAATAATAATATGCTAACTTTTAAAGCGCCGTTTTTGTGATGTAATCACCTCAAGGGCGCATTAAGACGTGTTTTAAATCTTAAAAATCTAAATGTGACCGCTTTAAAAACGATCGATTTAAAAGTATAGTAGAACAAAGTATAAATGTTTAAATTGGGTATGAAATATGAAAAAGATGGGTTTTCAATTTAGATCTGAAATCTGTCGGATCATTTATGCATCTAAGGTGTGAAGGGAGATTGTTCCAAGCTGATGGACCGGCTACCGCGAACGCTCGATCCCCGAAATTTGTACTGGGGCAACGCTTCGGCTCAACTAATCTTCCTATTGCTGAGGAGTTCGCCGAGCGAAGTGTGGATTTCCGTGAATTTAGGCTGTCCGTTATACAGAGTTCAGATATATAACTTGGTGCCATTCCATGTAGCGCTTTGAAGACTGTCCAGCAGAGTTTATACTGGATTCTTTCTGGACTTTTAAGCCAGTGAAGTTCTTTGAGATGTTGTGTTATATGGGACTTTTTTGGAATGCCTTTAATGAGCCTTGCTGCTGCATTGAACGCAGATTGAAGTTTGTTTATTTGTTGTTTTGAATGTTTGCATAAATTCCATTACAATAATCAAGTCGTGACACAACGAAGGAATTTACAAGAGTTTTGAAAGTGTCATGGGGAATACTCCTTTTGACGGATTTTAATCATCTCAGGTGGAAGAAACTAGCGCTGACCGTGTTATTTATTCGGGATTTTAGAGACAGATTTGCGTCAAGATAAACACCAAGAAGCTTTGTGGAGTTTTTGGGAACGATATCATTGTCAGCTGTTGAAATTGAGGAATGATCGATAAGATGTTGACGCTTTGCGGAAGAAGTCCAGAGAAATTCCGTTTTGGATGGATTTAGTTTAAGTTTGTTTGATGCCATCCATCTGAATATGGCATCAATGCAGTTGACAGTTATTGACGTAAGATGTTTGGTGTCATCAGGGTTGCAGAAAAAATAAAGTTGATGATCATCAGCATAGCAATGTGAGAGGAGGCCAAAGGATTCGATTATTTTGGCAACGTCATTCGTAAACATGATAAATAAAAGGGGTCCTAAAACAGAGCCTTGTGGCACACCAGATTGGATATTAGTAAATGAGGATTTTTTACCTGCTAACTGCACAGCTTGTGAACGATCCGACAGATATGAATTTAGCCAGTCTATGGCATTACCTCTAAAACCATACGTGATCGCTAATCGTTGGATAAGATATGAGTGATCAATTGTGTCAAACGCAGCGCTCATGTCCAGAAGGGAAAGCAGTGCCAATTTGCCCGATTTGTTTGCCAGTACTAAATCTGACATGACTCTAAGCAATCCCGTCTCCGTTGAATGGAAACGTCTGTAGGCGGATTGTAATTTAGACAAAATATTATTTGTCGAAAGGTGAGTTGAAATTTGGGAGGCTACAATTTCTCAATATTCTTCTTAGTGATCTCATTTCTACGGCGTTTAACCTGCTTTCATCCTTCTGTTGCCAGCTCCAAGCTTCACTTCCATACATGAGGGTTGGCACTAGAACTCCATTGTGTACTGCCATCTTTGCTTCTGTGTATATTTTTCTATTTGCAGTAATGACTTTGAGTGCGCCTTTTATTTTATTCCCTGCACCAACCCTTCGTTCAATGTCTTTCTCCATTTTTCCGTCTCTTGTAAACATGCTTCCCAGATACGTAAATTCGGTAACTTGCTCAGATTTCTCGCCCATTGCACTTATATCACAAATCGTCAAACATTCTTCTTTCTCGAAAACCATCACTTTAGATTTAGACACATTCATCACCAAGTCACTCTTTTTGACTTGACACCTTGACACTAAAACTTGTTTCTATACGCCTCATATCTAGGCGTCATTTGATTTTTAGGCGCCCCTTCCTATACTTTTGACATTTATTGCGAATTTACGGATGGCGGGGCTCTAAGAAAGCCGTTTTTGTTTATTGTGGCAATCTGTTAGAATAACTCCGCATAAAGTTGATCCGCCGGGCTAATTCTATTTTACGCAATCAGTTCGTTATATTTTCAGAGTGAACTGTTTCTTTCATGTGGCGGCACCTCTCCAACACCCTGCCCGCGCTGGGGAAAAACCGCACAAAGTTGCCGGAAATTTTCACAACCCCAACTGATTCATCTTTCCATACATAATTTAAATGTATAATATGTAACTTATATATTTTAATTTTAATTAGAGCCCTAGGATCCCATAATTAAATAAAACCATATACTTGAAAAATTTAGGATAACTTTGTTTATTCCAAATATATTTTTAAAAAATATTAAAAAATACGACATGTTTGGAGGATACCCCCATCTTCAGGTGTAAAAATATAATAAAAACTTAACAAAGAAACACTCATATAAAAACACGTTTAAAATTCGATACAATAATTCAAGTTTAAAATTAACAAGTGCTATTTGTTATAAGAACTAATATTTTTTTTAACTCAGTAAAAACTAATAAATAATATTAAATAATAATAAGACAAGATGATTAATATTAATGTACATTAACTACATTTAATCTCCCATTCTCCCATTCCCAATCAAATGCAAATTAATCATTTATTAATTTCTACATAAATAGTCATTTCAAATGTACGTTTTTTCTAAATAACATTTTTTTATATTATCATCATGTATTATTATTATTTAATATTATTAATATTATTTATAACAGTGTCAAATGCCGTTCTCTGGACCATGGCAGGCGAAAAGCCAATTAGAGAACAAGTCGCTAGACGCAAATGGATCGGTCACACTCTGAGACGGAACCCAGCCTGCATCGCTCAGGGCGCACTAGACTGGTCCCCTATGGGGGGAAAGAGAAAGCGAGGCAGAATTAGAGCCACCTGGAGAACTCTGCAGGACGAGGTTAAGGCAGCAGGTCTCACTTGGAACGATGTTAAGCATCAGGCATGCGATAGAGTCGGGTGGAGAAGATTCCTTGAGGCCCTATGCACCACGGAGGTGTGACAGGACAAAAAGAAGAAGAAGAAGAAGAATATTATTTATCAGTTCTTATTTATTAGTTTTTACTAATAACAAATGGCTCAGGTTAATTTTTAAATTTAAATTATTGTATCGAATTTCATTTGCGTTTTTATATTAGTCTTTTTTTTGTTTAGTTTTTATTATATTTTTACACCTGAAGATGGAGGTATCCTCTGAAACGTGTCGTATTTTTTTTAAATATTATGTGTATAAAAAACAAAGTTATTTTCAATTTCCTAAGTATATAATAATATTTCACTACAGTTCAGGTATCCAAGAGAAATTTTTTATGGAAAATAGAAAACTTGATTATACTTTATACTGTCGTATCTGTAGATATGTATGGATCAATTGGTGTGTAGACTGGCGTATAGACTGGCGTGTTTGTATATTTTAATCTGCAATGTTCACAACTCAAACTAAAAAGTAATACTTATCTAAGTAAACCCGCCTCAAAGAAACCTCACATCTTCCGTGAGCCTGAAAATTTCTGTTTGAAGTTTACAAAAAGAAAAAACTTTTTTAATAATACTGACGGCCGCTGACAATTTTGAAAAAGTATAACCGAAGTCATAACTCGTTTTGTTTAGAATTGCGCCTGAAGATAGGCAAAAAATTTAACAGAGACGTATCGAGGAATAGAGAGTAAACATGTTGATCGAAGAATAACTTTCTTTAATTCTAAAGCTTCGGCGGGAGCGAAACAGGTTAGTGTTTATATATTATAGAATAAAGTGGTTTATGTACAATACAATTTTTACAAGTGTCTGATTATTATATTTAATAATGTCACACCACAAAATATGTGCTACATACGATAACATATTCTATTTTGCATTAAAAAGGCATTTTAAAGTTATTTTTAAACACCTTATTAACGAAACATGTCGAGAATAATTAACTGAAAAGTGGAAAAAAACACTATTTTAATTCATAAAATTTCGTCATTACGGAATTCCATTGTAATGGACTTTGGAATTTTGAAAAATAACGTCGTTTATTATTATAAATTTGACCATTATTAAGAATAGCAATAAATTAAACAAACTGAAATCTTTAGAAATCCTCTAGTCGGTGAAATTAGGTAAAAACATAATAAAAATCAGATTCCTTCTTTTACTCCTTTCTCCTTAAATATGTACTTTGTCTTCCAAGCTCCCATTTCCAATCATATGCAAATTAATCTACTATGCTAGTCAAAATATGTCTTTTAATATTTGCTCACGTTGTTATCATATCCAAATTAATCTATGCAAAATATGTCATTTAATCTATGCTTTCTATGTTATTTTCCAAATTAAAATTTTATGTTTCCATTTGATTATTATGAACTGTTTAAAAAAATTATTTATTAGTTCTTACTGACAGAACATAATGATTAGTACTTAAAGCAATTAATCCAGGCTAATTTTTAAAATTTGAATGTATTGTTCCTTTGTTTTTTTATTGGATTATAAATGCCATTTTGAATAGTTATTTTTTGTTAGGTTCTTTATTTATATTTTCACCTGAAAATCACGACATGTCTTCTCCGAAACATGTCGTGATTTTTAA
Organism: Lepidostoma basale; assembly: GCA_022606425.2. Lineage (NCBI taxonomy): Eukaryota > Metazoa > Arthropoda > Insecta > Trichoptera > Lepidostomatidae > Lepidostoma > Lepidostoma basale. The sequence continues at coordinate 202,453 of JAHDVF020000099.1, forward strand.
TATTTTAGTGGATAATAAACAATGATTTTTTCAATTTCCAAAGTGTGATACTTTATTTTATTTACTTTGTTTAGCCAAAGCATTAATTTATATAGTTATCTTATTAATTTTTACAGAAATAAATCGTATTTCATTTGAAATTGCATAGTTACAAAACCTTCAAAATATCTCGATTGCCTTGCCTTAATGCGACTCTGTACTCTAGCTGTCTAAGCCTCAATGGAAATTCTATGTTAAGTTCTTTGAATATCAATTGAGGTTTTTTTGTTAGTGGGGTCCATATTTCCAAAATCGTTTCCCTAGTCCTATATATAGCACATTCAATGCCGAAGTTTAGTTCAAGAACAGTTTGACATTTGAAATATTATCAAACTTCCTACAAAGTAAAGTATTTCTTTAAGAATTTATTATATTTTACAAGTTACATGAATTCACACCGAAAACACAAAATTTTCTGAACTTATTTTAATAAGTTTAAATTGATTAAAATTAAAAATTAACATATTGGCTTTCGTGAAAGCTTTTGACGCACTTCTTTCGTAAGCAGCTGGAATTTATCACACTTGTTAAATTGGTATAAAATGTATACATTTTTTTTTAAATATAATTGAATTTTTTTAAGGATCTTTTGTATCTCAATAGAGACGAAGATGTAAATTGTTTTTTTTTGGAAACAGAATATGGTAGTCGATTAATGCTTACAAATAATCTTTATAGATGGCGCTAGTGTAGATTGACCTCAAAAATGTGAATTGTTTTAACATAGTAGCATATATACAAGTTCCAAAAATTTGGCAGACGTGGTGGTAGTAAGAAGGGTGGAATGGGGATTGTTGTTAACTTTAAGTGATCGCGTAACCCAACCATTGACAGGTCATAAGTTCTGTAAACGCCTCGACTACCATATTTACATCTTCGTCTCTATTGAGATACAATTAATCCTTAAAAAATGATTAACCCAGAATGGGTAAAATCCAGTATTTGTATACATTCAAAAACTAATTGTACTTTGTATTACAACACTTTTTATTTTCACTAAGCTCAGACATGTTTCGGTTACAAGTAACATTTATCAATGTATATATTTGAAACATATCTTAATTTAATGAAAATAAAAAGTGTTGTAATACAAAGCATAATTATATTTATTCAAATATAAATCCACAACTCAAAGCAAAGGCGAATATAGAAGAAATGTAGGTATACAATTCTTTTGAAACGATTATTTAACGTTTTTTTTATTGTTAGTTGAAAAATGTTTTTTTTTAAATTTTATTATTTTAATGATTAATTTGTGAGCAACGGCGATGGATGCAAATAACGTAAAAATGAAAATTAACTAAAAAAATCAATATTTTAGTAAGTGATATATTTCTAACTAACTAACCATCGTTCCCGAAGGGATAGGCAGAAATAATGGACTGCCAAACTTATCTTTCCTAACATCATTGTCATGCACGCACGTCGGTATCTCCGATTCCTTACGTGGCCGACATTAAATATTTGATTTATTTGATTGTGCCACGTTTTTCTCGGTCTCCCTCTATTTCTAGTTCCATTTACATCGTTAATATATACTTTTTTACACTTTCTTCTTTATTTATTCTTTCCATGTTTCAAAACCATCTTAATATCGAATGGATTTGTTGAAACTTTTTGAAGTGAGTTCATTTTAAATAAAACGATGCTTTTTTAACTACTTCCATTTTTGCCTTTATTTTAATAGCGACTGTTTTTGACACCCTGATTGAACAATTTTCAATGCTAGAGACCCTGGCGAAACCAGTCGCTGTCGAAATAACAGAAAAAGTGGAAGAAGTTAAAAAACATTGTTTTATTTAATTATTATTTCAATAAAAAAACTTTGTTATGTATGAGTATATCAAAATTTAATGTAATTAGTCGCGACAGCTGTTTCGCTAACCGATGGTAGTATCGTCAGGTCTTACAGTCAACTCAATTGATTGTAAGACCTGACGATGCTAACATCGAATAGCGAAACAGCTGTCGCGACTAATTATATTCAATTTTGATATTAATAACAATGTTTTTTTTAAATAGTCCATTGTTTTGGCCGAAACACTATGATACTTTAACATTTATAACTGTCAATGAAAAAGCTTTGTTTTCATATCACAATTGTATTTATTTTACGACAGCTGTTTCATCAACCAATGTTGACATCATCAGGTGTTACAATAATATATCAAAATTTTGATATATTATTGTAACACCTGATGATGTCAACATTGGTTGATGAAACAGTTGTCGTAAAATAAATACAATTGTGATATAAAAATAAAGTTGTTTTATTAACAGTTATTATTTTTATTTAAACATTTAATAATGTTGAAATATCAAAGTGTTTCCGCCAAAACAATATTAATCTAATTATTATTTCAGTTGGCTTTGATATTACCAAATAAGTTGCATGCATAGCGAATAATACGAGTATATTAATCATATCAGAACCTGAACTGGCAACATTTTAACAAATAGACTCGATTTTCCTTAAGGGCAAGAGTTTAGACAATGTGATATATTTAGTGTAGATATAAGATGTTGTATTTTATTTTCAAATAAGGAATCAGTATTGTTATAGACGACTCAAATGTATTTGTGTCCTTGATGCGACGTGGAAAAAACAAACAGGCCATAAAGCATAACAAAGAAATAACGTCCTTGTGATATGCTGAAATGTCACACAATAAATCCTGAAATGGGATGTGTATTCACGAAATTTTCTTTCAGGAAAAACATTAAGTTGCAAATAAAGATATCAAATCTGAAATGTTTTCGTACAACAATACCCATATAAAAATGAATAAACACTTTTCGTCAGTCAATTTTATCAAGATAAATGTTTGGCATTTCACAAAACTTAAGAAAAAATTTAGTTAAAATATTTATTGTTTTTTTTTTTTACTTTTTTCCAAATTTTTTTAATGTTTTTTCGTTAATTTATTTTATTTTATTTTAGGGTAACCAACACCTAATAAGTATAATATATATAAAAATACACAAAGAAGTACTTAAATAAGGCCAATTACATGTTACCACAAATATAAATGAATGAACAGAGTTAACATTATAGACTTATGAAACGAGATTCAACTAAACTAAAATCAAGATAAAACTAGCTTAGGTAATAGTATAAAAATTAACAAAAATAATAATACAAATAAAGGAAATACTGAAAAGTTGCAGCAAATATTTTTTTAAAAATCATAAGCGTTTACGTTAAAATCATAAGTTAGTTAGTTATAAGCGTTTAGGTGAAAAACATCGATTGCATTAAAAGATTTTTTATAAGTGTGGCATATCCAGTACATTTCCGCGTTCTGAGCGTAATTGGTGCGATAAGCAGGAAGGTGGAATGCTTGCGGTGTGTCTTGTACGAAACATAGTGGTATTAATGGTCAATTTGCTAAGAAGTTCGTAGTTATCAATTCTGAAATAAATCATATCGTGTAGTGTTCGTCTATCTTCGAGAGAGTCCAAGGAGTGAGTGATATATATATTTTTTTTTTAAAAAAGACTAACATCAAGGATTTATATCAATGATATTAGAATTTATTTTACAATCTTCAATGTGAGCAGAAAATAGCTCATTATTATAAAGAAGGAATCTGGTCATGTCTAGGCTTGAACCCAAGTCCCCTGGATCAGGAGCCAAGCGTTCTATCCCCTAGACCACCACCCGAATGAAAACTTCGTTTTTCTAGATTTTTTTGAGAATGTTATTTAAATAATTAATACGAATGAAAACATCTGTTATGTAGAAGTTTTATTATAATTTATGTGAATGACATGTATCACCTGTCAAATATTTGATATTGCCTTAGACAGAGGAAACATGTCATTAAAATAAATTATACAATAACAAAACTTCTAAACGAATTATATTGTTAGATTTTACACTTGCATAAAATATATCAAAATAATATTTTAGGTGTGGCAGTCCATTATTTCTACCTACCTCTTCAGAGAAATGACATGGATAGTTAGTAGTTAAAATATAAATTGAATAAAAAACGAGTTTTTCAAAATACTGAGACGATGGTTAAAACAATGAATTGAAGATCAACTGTGCTTATTTTATTTAACAAAGGATCAAGGAACGACATATTATTTTCGTCTAAATTCTAAGCTCGCTCTCGGTAACACCTGCCTATAGCTTTATCTCAGTCGAGAACATTAATTAGTTTTCTCGTGCTAAGTACAGATATACAAGAATGTAGAGAACTTGCTTCAATATTAATAAACTTGTGCTCCAGCCCGCTCGCTTTTGAGATGAGCTTTTGTCGTCTTTTTCCTGTAATCCTAGCAAACGGAATACAGAAATTAAGTTGGAAGAAGTGGGAAGTCGTTACAAAAGAGTTCATAATTAAAGACAATGATGAACTATAATATATAGGAAAGTACTATTGCACTTTCCATAGATAATAATGTATTTTTTTATCCATAAAATTTTGATGGACAGGTTTAAGTTTTTTTAATTTTGTATAAAAACAAAAATATATGGGAAACATATAATTGATTCTTCTTCTCCGGTCTCAATCAAAAGATTGGTCTGCAGCAAGGCGAACCATCTCCTCTTCCACTCCGATTGGTCCTCGGCAACTCTCTTCAACTCCGCATAAGAGGTGCAGCCCATATCTCGGCAAATCTGGTCTAGGTACTCCTGGAAAGGTCGCCTTCTACCAATCGATCCCTCGACCATTCCCTCCAATGCATCATGCAGGAAACCTTCGTGTCGCAACACATGAACAATCCATCTCGCGCGCCTCTCCGCTGGGTTTAAATTACTTAATTATCTTCGTTACATATAAGATAATATACGCTCGTATTCCTACAAAACAGACGGTTTCTTTCGTATCAAATATTTTTTTGTCTTTTATTTACACAATTTTTGAAAAAAGTCCCTCATTCAATAACTGATTTTTTTAATTATCACAATTGATTAAATTTTGTCGCGACAGCTGTTTCACTAACCGGTGTTAGCATCGTCAGGTCTTACAATCAACTAAAAATACATCAGAAAGACTTAATTCATATACAAAATTATTAGGAGTGGAAAAAACTACACACAATATTGTAAACAATTATAATAAATAGTCCATTGTTTTGGCTTTTTATAACTGTTAATGTAAAAACTTTGTTTTATATTGTATCACAATTGTATTTATTTTACGACAGCTGTTTTATCAACCAATGTTGACATCATCAGGTGTTACAAAATTAATTTGATATATAATTTTGTAACACCTGATGATGTCAACATAGGTTGATGAAACAGCTGTCGTAAAATAAATACAATTGTGATATAAAACATAGTTTTTACATTAAAAGTTATAAAATTATAATAAAAGATCAATATTGAATTTCTGTTACTGTTGAACCTTGCGTTCTCGTTGCGGATAGTGCGGACGAATTAGTCTTAGAGTCGAGAATGTATGAGGTATGCAAGTCAAAAGATTTAATGATGAATGTCGGAAAGTGAAAGGTGATGGTATTTGAAAGAGAAGAGCAAAAGACAGTTTGTAACATAAGGTGAACGAAGAGAATTTGGAGCAAGTGAGTGAATTTGTGTATTTAGGTAGCATGTTCACAGCGGATGGCCGAAAGGATAGTGACGTCGAAAGAAGGGTTGGTGTGGGTAACAAAGTGACTGGAGCTTTAAAAATAGTTATTGGAAACAATAATTTATCAATCAACGGCCGTTCACAATGGAGTTCTGGTTCCAACGCTAATGTATGTAAGCGAAGCATGGAACTGGCAGAAGAAGGATGAGTGCAGAATAAATGCGGTAGAAATGAGGTCCCTAAGACGTGTGTATGTTAGAACGATGTACGACAGAATCTCAAATGCTGATATAAGAAAGGAATGTAGATCGAAAGAAGGTATTATCAACAAAATTATGAAAGAATGGTTAAGAAAGTATTCGTTAATGATGTAAATGGAGTACGGAGTCGAGGTTGACCGAGGAAAACATGGCATGACCAAATTTTAATCAAATTTTAAAGGTCGGTCATGTTAGAAGTCGGAAGAATCAACGTGCGTGTATGGCTCGCTGTATGAATGTGGAGGAAGCTATAGAGGTGTGCCAGGATTGAGCAGTTTGGCGGTCCATTATCTCTGCCTACCCCTACGGAAAACGCCGTGATGGGGTGTTGTTGTTGTGATATTTATAACAAAGTTTTTTTTTATTATTTTAACAGGTAATATTGCGCAAGGAACATGGAACTGGCAAAAGAAGGATGAAAGTAGAATAAATGCAGTAGAAATGAGATCTCTTAGACGAATGTGGGAATACTCTGTATAAATTGAATGTCGGCCAAGTGAGCAGTCAGAGAAATCGACGCGCGTGCATGACACGATGTATGAATGTTGAGGAAGCGAGAGAAATATGTCAGTAAAGAAAAGTGTGGCAGTCTATTCATTCTGCCTACCCCTTCGGGGAGTCGGTGTGATGGTTAGTTAGTTAATTAGTTATATTGTTGAAATATCAAAGTGTTACCGCCAAAATAATAGATTAAATGATTTTTGTTGAAGTTAAAATTAACTAACCATCACGCCGTCTCCCCGAAAGGGTAGGCAGAAAGAATGGACTATCACACTTTAACCGATGCGGCACTCCATCCTTCCCTTTTCGCCCCGCGGGAGTCGCGGTGTGATGGGTTGCGAACCTCATCGCCACCAATAGGCATCTCCCGCGCACACTTCGATCTTCCAACATCCACAAAATAAATCTAAAACAAATAATATAAAATACAATGATATAAAATAAAATAACAAAACAAAAATAATTTAACACAAAATGTTCTTTTTAGATGGTGCACATATTGTCTAATATGTGATTTAATTAATGTTCCACGTATCCACCTTGTTTAAATTAGCAGTAATTAGGCACTTAAAACCAACCAACACCAGCAAGAACTTTAAAAGAATATTGAAGAAATTATTCAAATTGTCATTGGAACAAATGAAAAATTTATTTTTACACCTGTCAAAATTCTTTATATAAACGAAAAAACTTTAAATTATAAGTGAAAATTAATATTTGTTAAAATAAAAAAATGCTTATAATAGAAGAACAATGAAATTTACAGCAAATATCACCAGGATATCACGATAAATTGATTTGATTTAGAAGAGTTTATTTAACTTCACAACTGAATTCAATACTTTATTCAATCTGAACATAACGTAAATTCTCAAACGTAACACATTTAAATGGGATAAATGGGATTTTAAAGATCTGGAGCAAGAACGCGCAAATTAATTGAAAGGGCAACTGCTCGAACAGCAACCGAAGGCTGCAAATGTCGGCTCTTTCTTGAAATATATTGGATATTTATTTCGTGCTTGAGACTCTAAACGAAGTGAAATTCGACACGGAACACGTTCCACCTGGTGACAGATGTTGAAAGCAGAATATTTGTTCCGCATAGGTGTGAAAAGCTCACATAAATTTCTAGTATATGCTACGTACGTGTATGAAGTTATTAACCCAATTATAAAAGGGTATTTTTACAATAATTGTAATAAAACATTATCTTCAAAATATGTAGATTTTCTTTATTGTTCCTTGAATAATGATGTAAAACTCCATATTAAATTATTAAAATGTAAGAAAAAACGATAGTTTCCGAGGAGTTTGTTATAATATTTTTGTATGACATGTTTCGCCCTTCTAAGGCATTATCAAATGTCATTTGATTGGCACATTTGATAATGCTTTAGAAGGGCGAAACACAACTTACTAACCATCACGCCATTTCCCCGGAGGGGTAGGCAGAGAGGATGGATCGCTACGATGATTTGTCCCGGCATACATCTCGGGCATCCTCTACATTCATACATCGTACCATGCACGCAAGTCGATTATTCCGACTTCGAATGTGACCGCCTTTTAGTAATTGATTAATTTGGTCATGCCATGTTTTCCTCGGTCGTCCTCGGCTTCTTTTTCCACTCACGCTGCTTGTGTTCAACTTTTTAACCATTCTACTCAAATCAATTCGTTCCATATGTCCAAATCATCTCATGGATCCTTTTTTTAATGATGCAGTCATCTGCTTTACATTTATTTCTAACTTCATCGTTTGGTATTCTATCATACAACGTTTTCCCGCACATTCTTCTTAGTGATCTCATTTCTACGGCGTTTATCCTGCTTTCATCTTTCTTTTGCCAGCTCTAAGTTTCACTTCCATACATAAATATTATAATATGTCACATGCGAAACATGTCATACATAAATATTATAATAAAACTCCTCGAAAACTATCGTTTTTTCATACATATTAATAATGTAGATTTTTCCTACTTCTTCTTCCGGTGCCGTGTAAGGTCCCCCAACGTTGGTGATCACTGCAGCAAAGGCACTCTGTCCTGCGCTACTTGAAACAGGTTCTGAACTCTGGTCATTCCTGTACATTTTATGTTTCGTTGCTAGGACAACTGCCTTGTTCCAACTTCCCGACTTCCTTCTATTTTACCCATTATTATCAACCGAAGGAAGGGGTAATTTATTTTCTCCCTTAAGCATATGACCTTTGAGTTTTCCCGGTTGTTAACAATATGTTTTTTTATGGATCTTATCAGTGTGTTATCAATCATTAAACATTATTCATATTAACGTAAGGAGTCGGAAAAATCGACGCGCATGCATGACACGATGTGTAAATGTTGAGGAAGTAAGAGAAGTTTGTCGGGGTAGAACAGTTTGGCGGTTCAATATTTCTGCCTACCCTATCAATGAGATGGCATGATGATTAATTAGTAAGTACCACATTTTTTTAGAAATAAAATAGTCCAAATATCACGCCGTTTCCCCCAAAGAATTGGCAAAAATATTGGATCCCCACATTTTTATTATCTGACATTTTTCTCTTACTTTCTCAACATTCATAAATCGTGTAATGCACTAGGTCGATTTCTCTGACTCCTCGCGTGACTGACATTACATATTTGATTGATTTGATCGTATCACGTTTTCATCGGTCTTTATATATTTCTTGTTCCGTTTACATCATTTACGTATATTTCTATCATTCTTTCTTCTTTCATTCTTTCCATGTGTCCAACCAACTTAAAGATACTTAAAATATTTTGTTCACAACAATTTCAGTCGCACTGCATTATATTCATAAATATCCATTTAAATAATGAAAGCAAAAAAATATATATACGGAATTTCTTTATTATTATATATTTAGTGTGCTTCCACTAGTGTTTAAGGTCGACTGGTTTCGGCAGCTTACTGCTAAGGTAGATGGCAGCAGGCTGCCGAAACCGGTCGATCTTAAACACAGGTGGGAGCACAATAAATATATAATAATAAAGAATTTCTGTACCAATTTTTTTTTGTTTTCATATTTAAAATGAACTTCTACAAAGAAATTTCAATAAAAAAAAAATAATAAATATCCATTTGACTATTTATACATTTCTCACACATTCGTCGAAAAGACCTCAGTTATACAGTTATGTACTGCATTTATTCTAGTTTCATCTTTCTTTCGCCAGCTCCATATTTCACATCCATAAATAAGGGTCAGTAGAAAAAACGCGATTGTGCACTCCAATCTAGCTTTTTTGGATATAAAGTATAATTATAAACTAACTAAGAATCACGACGTCTCCCCGAAGGGGTAAGCAGAAAGAATGGACTGCCACACTTTTCTTTCATGAAATATTTCTCTCGCTTCCTCAACATTTATACATCGTGTCATGCACGCCCGTCAATTTCGCTGACGTCTCCCATGGCTGACATTCAATATTTGATTTATTTGATCGTGTCACGTTTTCCTCGATTTTTCTCTATTTTTAGTTCTATTTACATCGTTAACATATACTTTTTATTATCATTCTTTCTTTATTCATTCTTTCCATATGTCCAAACCATCTTAATGATCATTTCATTATTTTGTTTATAACACCATCATTCGCACCGCATTCACTTCTTATATTTTCATTCGACACTCTATAATACACAGAGTATCCACACATTCGTCTAAGAGATCTCATTTCTACTGCATTTATTCTAGTTTCATCATTCTTGTCAGTTCCATGATTCGCTTCCATACATAAGGGTCGGTAGAAGAACACCATTGTGCACTGCCATTCTAGCATTTTTGGATAGGTTTTTGTGTACGATGACAACATTAAGTGCACCATTCACTTTGTTGCCTGCCCCAACCCTTCTTTCAGTATCCTTATATTAATACTTATATTAATATTTTAAAATATAATACTTAATGTATTAGCACATTCGTCTAAGAGATCTCATTTCTACTGCATTTATTCTACTTTAATCCTTATTTTGCCAGTTCCATGCTAAATTATTATTATTTTGTTATTTTATTTTATATCATTGTATTTTATATTATTTGTTTTAGATTTATTTTGTGGGTGTTGGACGATCGAAGTGTCCGCGGGAGATGCCTTTTGGTGGCGATGAGGTTCGCAACCCATCGCACCGCGTCTCCCGCGGGGCGAAAAGAGAAGGATGGAGTGCCGCATCAGTAAAAGTGTGACAGTCCATTCTTTCTGCCTACCCTATCGGGGAGACGGCGTGATGGTTAGTTAGTTAGTTTTTCAATGTATTAATCCAATAATCTAAAAGAAAATAAAACGAAACAGTTAGCAAGCCATATGGTTAGGATAAATCTAAAAAAGCAACACGCGAGGTTTGTTGTACCATTGTACTATTGTTACCCGGGTACTGCTTCGTGCGCGCAACGGTTAGGGCAATCAAGTGGACGAGAACACATATATCAGGGGTGAAACCACAGTGAAATAAAATTCAACTCAAATAACATTTTTCACAATAAAGAGGACAGTTTAAAGTAAAATGGAATGTTATGTTTTAAAAGAAGGAAACTTCCTACAGGACACATTAAAATCTGAAAAATTTATGTATTTTTGATAAAAAAAAAACTTCTTCTTCTTTAAGTGCTCTGCCAGGTCCCCCAACTTTGGCGATCACCTCGGTGAACCTGTCCCTGTCCTGCGTCGCTCGGAACAGCTCCTCCACATTTCGGATGCCAGTCCACTCCCTCATGTTTCGCAGCCAGGACATTTGTCTTCTACCGGGTCCTCGGCTTCCCTCAATTTCCCCCTCCAATATCAGATGGAAAACCTCAGCCGGAACATTTAGGATATAACTATGGACTCATTTAAAAGTGATGCATAACAAATGCACTGCAAGCATTATGAACTTGGTATACACATTGAATGGAAGTGTCTTCTTCCTTCTTCTTTCTCAGCCTGTTTCCGTCCACTTCTGGACAAAGGCCTCCTCCATTCGCTTCCATTTCACTCGGTCTTATGCAGACTGCATCCAGGTTATTCCGACGTGTCTGTTCAGATCATCCTTCCACCGTAGTTGCGGTCGCACTGCACTTCCCTTTGCCGTCCACGGTCTCCAAATCAGCAGTCTTCTCGTCCACTTTTCTTCTTAGGCTCTTTGGGTCACTCGTAGTTTTTTGGCACTTTGTTTGGACAGTCTTACAGTTTCAAGACCAGTTTTTGTTATTTCTTACTATCGTATATTAGATGTTTTGTTTGTGTACCAACAAAAGAATAAGAGGTTTCATAGTAATACAAATATGAAATTACTTATATCTAATTTGTCATATATAAATTAAGACGAATTTCCCAGCTCCTCAATAAATAGAGATGTATTCTAAAGCAATGATTCAAAAGATCAAATAATAAAAGAAAAATCACTACTACATCCTGTATCAAATGCAATTGAAATATCAAACGTTTTATTATCTCTGGGATTCGTTTTGTCAAGTCAACTCTTGTGCCATATAATGGTCCATTACCTTTTCGGTTGCAATACAGACTGCAGTCACTTGAAGTCAGATAGAGTCAGGTTACCGGGCTCGGGGAGGGATGAAGCAAACCCTTTTATTCTTATCCCAATACAAGACCAATTTAAGACAGTCCACTTCACTCCCTTAGGTCTGTGGAGTGGGTAACGTAAAATGATATTCCTTATAAAATTTTATTTGAAGAACTACTCTTTAATATACACTTAAACCTTTATATACTCATATAAAATTTCAGATGTTTTCGAAATAAATGGTTTTATGCATCAATACATTAACAATTCTTTAAAGTTTTACATCAAATGAAATAAAATTAAATCAAACTTCGATAAAAAGCTATTACTTGGTGGTTGGACATATTTAAAAATTAATTAAACAGTTTTGAATGTATCTTTTCTATCTATATACGAGAATATAAAAAAATGAATGTTTATGTGTCTTTCCATGCTTTACTCGAAAATTACTGAACCGATTTTGCTGAAAATTTCATAATTTGTTCTTATTTGTCTTAGGAAAGTTTGTATGAAATCCAATCGTCTTCTTCTACCCGTGGGAAAAAAAACGATGCTTTAAATTTTTTTAATATATGAATTGCACATAAGTACACTTAGTACTTTAGTTATAATAATAATAAAATTATAAGTATAAAATTGGACTTAAGCATCTTCTTCTCTTTCTTCTTCTTGCATGGTTTAAACATACTTTATTTTTTAGAATGAGATTTCGATACAAATTACATTAAAGGGAGGTGGCTAATTTAGGAAGAGAGGGGAGAGAGAGAGAGAGAGAGGGATGTAGATAATAAGCTATTAAGTGCAGAGAAGGAAGGGGAAAGTGTTAGCTTATGGATTATTACCGGTTGATTACTAGGAATTGGAAACATATTTAATATGGGACTGTAGGTTAAGCTGATTTGGTAGTATATAATTAGATAATAAGCTATTAAGTGCAGAGAAGGAAGGGGAAAGTGTTAGCTTATGGATTATTACCGGTTGATTACTAGGAATTGGAAACATATTTAATATGGGACTGTAGGTTAAGCTGATTTGGTAGTTTATAATTTGGGTGTTGGAATTAATTACCTTTTTTATTTCAATGGCCTCTAAGTTGTTTAATCTGAGGTCCAATACTTCTTCATGACAAAACATTGTTATGATTTAAAAAGCTATTCTAAAAATAATAATGATTACTCACTAACCATCAGGCCATTTCCCCGGAAATGTAGGCAGAGAGGATGGAACGCTATACTACTCTGTTCTGACACACCTCTACATTCATATATCGTAACACGCATGCTCGTCAAGAATGTAGCCGCGATTTATAAAAGTAATTGAATAATTTGGTTATGCCATGTTTTCCTCGGCCGTCCGCGGATTATTTTTCCATCCGCACTGCTTGTAGACATTTTTTTAACCATTCTTCCCTCATCTTTTTATTCCATATGTCCAAACCATGTTCATGACATAGAGAAATCGACGCGCGTGCATGACACGATGTATGAATGTTGATAAAGGAAGAGGAATATGTTAGGAAAGAAAAGTGTGGCTGTCCTTTCTCTGTGCCTACCCTTTCGGGAAGACGGCGTGATGGCTTGTTAGTTAGTTAGTTTTATATAGAACGATAAAGTGAAAAACAGTGTTTTCATATGTAAAAACAAACTGAAGATGTTATTTATTCTTTTATTAAATTTGAATGTGCGCTTTAATGATGTTAAATGAATACAATAAAGAATAAAATGAAGCTTATATTTATATAAAGCTCTGTACATTTTCTTTTAATTGGAAATCACCGTATCTTAGAATACATTACCATTTGAAAGTACACGGAAAAAAACTATTCAGAATACTAACGGTACCGACTCTAATCAAACAGAAAGTTTATTTCCTAGTTCCTTTCTTCTTAATTAAAAGACAGTTCATTGAATAATTTATATCATTAACTCAATGCAGCAAATGAGTTCTTTTATTATCTTTGGAAGACTTCGTTTAGTCATGGGAATAATTCTAGAATAGCAAATGAGATGGAGCTGTCTAAGGGTGAACCGAGATCATAAGGGTTGTTTCTCCTACATAAAGATAGAAAAATATTGCAAGGAGAACTTGTTCTATTTTTGTTCATCTGAAATTAATCTATTATTTCCTTTGGGATGCGCAGATAAACGGAGCTAAATGTACAATCTTTTAGCTTAGTTGTTAGTAAAGTCCACTCATACGAGTTTAAGAAAACAGATTAATTTAGGGTTTTTCATGCAAAAAAGGTTAGATGACAACGCACAATTATGTTCTTATATCGATTCTTATGAAGCATGGGATTGACAAATAAGGATTAAAGTGGAATTAATGCAGTAGAAATGAGGTATATAAGACGAATGTGTTGAAAATTCTGATAGCAAAGCTATTACAGATTAGATTTTCTTCTCACTTGATTATGTTCTTCAATAGTTACCTCGAGGGGAGAAAACAATTCGTCTCATATGTAATTTTTAAATTAGAACCTTTTCTCGTAAATTCAGGGGTGCCACAAGGTTCAAACCTAGGCCCACTCCTCTTTACCGTCTTCAAAAATGATATTGCGAAGGTGGTAAAATAATATATACTCGTATACAATATATTATATTACCTGTTCTCAATAGATGCCTTAAACCTTAATTGTGTTATGTCTTTTGATGAAATAAACTGATTTGATTTGATTTGATTTGAAAAATATGTGTATGATAGATTATATCGGACACCTACATCTAACCATTTCAGCTCTTTCATACACTTTTCCATGTACATTGTTGATTAAATAAAGTATGGTATATCTGAAAATGACATACGAAATGCAAATATAAAAGGTGAATGCAGTGCAACTGAAAATGTTATGAACAGAATAATGGCAGGATCATTAAGATAGTTTGGACACACGAAAATAATAATTGAAGAAATAATGGTAATGAAGTATACATACGAGTATATGAGATAAACGGATCTAGATATAGAGGTAGACCAAGGAAAACTTGGCACGATCAAATAAATCAAAAATTGAATGTCGGCAACGTGAGAAGTCGGAGAAATCGACGTGCGTGCGTTACACAATGTATAAATGTTAAGAAAACGAGAGAAATATATCAGGAAAGAACGTTGTGGCGGTAGAGAAAGTGTTCGGAAACCTGAACTATGAAAGTGCATACTATGAACCGATTAGAGTCATAAGAAATGTGGCTAAACAGAAGAATTCTTCATATACCGTAGTCCTGAGGAGAGTTTATTACAACAGAGAATTATTGAAATGTATTAAGGTCCGTAAGATTTTCATCTGGATCATATCTTGCGTGCGGATAAATATGAGGTCTTCTATTTTTTTGTTAATGGGCAAAATTAAGGGACGACGTGGTTTTGGCCGAAGGCAAACGTCTTAGCTGCGTACTATCAAAGATTGGACTGGAATAGGAAGTGTGCAGGAGTTGTCCTAGGCGGCACAAGAATGATTGCCGACGTCGCGCGTCGGGGAGATTTGATGACGCACAAAGAAGAAGATGTATATTTACAATTTTATCTTCTTCATTCGGTACCGCGTCAGGTCCCCACAGCGTTGGCGATCACTGCAGCAAAGGCATCTCTGTTCCGCGTCACTTGGAAAAGGTTCTGAACTCTTGTTATTCCTGTCCACTCTTTGAAGTTCCGCAGCCAAGACAGCTGCCTTCTACCAACTCCCCGACGTCCCTCCACTTTACCCATTAATATCAGTCGAAGGAGGTGGTCATTTTCTCCCCTTAGTACATGACCCAGATATGAGACCCTTCTATTTTTTACACTCGACAACAGCTCTCTATTGGCTCTAGCTCTCTGTAGTATGTCTGCATTACTGTCCCTATCGGTCCACGATATACGAAGCATTCTGCGGTGTATCCACATCTCGAACGCTTCCAACCGGTTCTTTACATTCACTTTTAGAGTCCAGGATTCGCAGTCATATAATAGAACAGACCTTTTATAGGATTTGCAAACAAAAGCCTATCCAAAAAAGCCAAGATGGCAGTGCACAATGGTGTTCTTGTGCCGACCTTTATGTATGGAAGTGAAGCATGGAACTGGCAAAAGAAGGATGAAAGTAGAATAAATGAAGTAGAAATGAGATCTCTAAGACGAATGTGTGGCAAATCTGTATATGATAGAGTGACAAATGCAAGTATAAGAAGTGAATGTGGTGCGAATGAAAGTGTTATGAACAAAATAAGGAAAGGGTCATTAAGATGGTTTGGACACATGGAAAGAATGAGTGAAGACAGAATGGTAAAGAAGGTATATGTAAACGGCGTGGACGGAGCTAGAAAAAGAGGAAGGCCGAGGAAAACGTGGCACGATCAAATCAATCAAATATTGAATGTCGGACACGTGAGGAGTCGGAGAAATCGACGTGCGTGCATGACAAGATGTATGAATGTAGAGGAACCGAGAGAAGTATCTCGGGACAGAACAGTGTGGCGTTCTATTCTTTCTGCCTACCCCTCCGGGGAGACGGCGTGATGGTTAGTTAGTTAGTTAGTATCATTATTTGTCGGAGTTTTAAGTTAAGATTATCATATCATTTGATTATCCAATTTCATATTTGAGAGTATATTACCTTGAATTCTGAGAAAAAATCTCTTGGTTAATACACTATGATTTTTTCATTAATTAGAGTAGATTTATATCCACTAAGCCCTCAGGCTTGAAGACAAAGGAGATCTTTTATAGTTCTGTTTTATTGAACAATTAAGTGAAGAGCAACTCAGGGGAGATGCTGATTTAACGCTCTTAGTCATTAAGAATATAATAAAACATAAAACAACGAATGAAACTTGACTGATTTCGCATATAATTTCATAACTTAATTATTATTTGATGTCATATTGCGAATGTGTTATAATTAACTAAGTAAACCCAATTATTACCACTCGTCTAGTGGTTCAAGGGATTAAATCCAACATTCATGATTTTGATTGTGTTAGAAATAATAATGATACTAAATTTCACATTAAATAATTAATACTTTGTAGAAATCGTATTATAACTAACTAACAAACTAACTAACCATCACGCCGTCTCCCCGAAACGGAAGGTAGAAAGAATGGACTGTCACATTTTAACCGATGCGGCACTCCATCCTTCTCTTTTCGCCCCGTGGGAGACGCGGTGTGATGGGTTGCAAACCTCATCGCCACTAATAGGCATCTCCCACGCACACTTCAATCGTCCAACATCGACAAAATAAATCTAAAACAAATTATATAAAATACAATGATATAAAAAAAATAAAAAGATAAAAAAAATTTAACACATAATGTTCATTTTCGATGGTGCACTTGTTGACATGGACGATCCGGACTTTTGTGATTATTAGATTTATGTTACTCGCATCCACCGTTTTTTTTAAATTAGCTGCAATTAGGTACTTAAAGCAATCAAACACCAGCAAGAACTTTAAAATAATATTGAAAATAATACATAATAATATCTTATTGTGTATTATTTTATGGAAATTACTTATTTCGCTTTGTTACTGCATTATGTTTTTTTATAATTCCTTCGTCTTAATTAATTTGGTCATGCCATGTTTTCCTCGGTCGTCCTCGGCTTCTTTTTCCACTCACGCTGCTTGTGTACAACTTTTTAACCATTTTACTCTCATCCATTTGTTTCATATGTCCAAACCATCTCAGGGATCCTTTTTTAATTTTATTTATGATGCAGTCATCTGCCTTACATTTTGCATCGTTCGGTATTCTATCATACAACGTTTTTCTGCACATTATTCTTAGTGTTCTCATTTCTACGGCGTTCATACTGCTTTCATCCTTATTTTGTCAGCTCCACGCTTCACTTCCATACATGAGGGTTGGCACTAGAACTCCATTGTGTACTGCCATCTTTGCTTCTGTGGATATATTTCTATTTCAAGTAATGACTTTGAATGCGCCATTTATTTTGTTTCAGCTCCAACCCTTCTTTCGATCTCTTTCTCCATCTTTTCGTCTCTTGTAAACATGCTTCCTAGGTAGACAAATTCGGTAACTTGCTCTAATTTCTTACCGTTCGCACTTATGTCACAATCTGTCATACATTCTTCAAATACCATAACTTTAGACTTTGTCACGTTCATCACAAGGTCATACTAATTGCATACTGCGTACATTCTTGACACTAGGACTTGTAGATCGTCCATGCTGTCAGCGATTAAAACAGCGTTGTCTGCATATAGCAAACAGCTGTACATTTTCGTGTCGAACATGTCGTACATTTTCGCACCAGCGTTTATGGCATCTAATTCTTTTATACATTTGCCCATGTATAGATTAAAAAAATGGGGTTCTATTATATAAATTATGCAATTTATTAATATTATTATAATTGGCATTTTATCATATTTATGGACCGCAAGTGGGACGAAAACTGTTTCGACAGCAAATGCCACGACCTCAAGTGGGAAGACACCATTATTTTCAAGGTTCCTACGATTTTCAACAAAGTGAAATTACGTCAAAACTTATCTGTGACATGGGGGTATGTTTATGAACAATAAACTCCCATTAAATTTTAAAATAACATGTTTTACGATATGCTTTAAAGATACCACCCAATAAGGTGAGGAGGACACGCTATTACTTTAATAAATTGGACATAAAATGAAGCCTAACTCTGCACGGGCCGGGTAACAATTTCCTAGGGCCTTCAAACTTCAAGTACTCCGTAGCCTATAAAAGTTAATGCTGGTGTTATTTTTATTTTTCACGCATGTTCAGAGATTGATAAAATATTCACGCCTTCCCACTGATCGTGCTCACGTGGTGGAATCCAAATAAACTATTTTTAAGTCTATTGCAAATAGTATTATCGTAAGTAAAAAAAGTATCTATGAAACTTGATATGACAAAAAACTAACGAACTAACTAACCATCACGCCGTCTCTCCGAAGGGGTAGGCAGAATAAAATGGACTGCCACACTTTTCTTTCCTGACATATTTCTCTCGCTTCCTCAACATTCATACATTGTGTCATGCACGCGCGTCGATTTTTCTGACTCCTCACATGGCCGACAAATATTTAATTTATTTTATCGTGCCACGTTTTCCTCCGTTTTGATATGACAATGCTTTTCATAATTTATTTTGATCAAAATATCCACTTTTATTTAAAGAATAATAATTAAGTTGTCAAATGATTTGACTGAAATCATATAATTAAATAAATCGATGTTTTTTAACCAGACCAGTCTGTCGATGCCAACAAGCCTGGCGAAACCGGTCGCTGTCGAAATAAAGACAAAAGTGAAAGTAGTTAAAAAACATCGTTTTATTATATTTAATTATTAATTAAGTAGTCCATTGTTTTGGCCAAAACACTTTACATTTACAATACCAAGACAGCAGTAACCGGGCCACAAGACATTTGAAATATTTAAACTTAATTATCTCAAACACAAATATCACATTATATAGAATCATTCCGAGAATTAGCCACCCTAGTAATTGCTTTTTAATTATATAGTAAACAAACTAACCCAAAACATAATAAATTTACATTATATAGAATCATTTCAAATCAAATCAGTTTATTAACTCAATAGACATTACAAACAGGAAAATGTTTAAAGCATCTATTAAGTACAGGTAAAATATCATAAAAATACAACAAAGTACCAGGAACGCATTAGAGATGGTTCAACATTAGGAAGACAAGATACTTTCTAAAGTCAATAGTATTTGCCCCCTGAACGTACTTTCACTAACATGAAAGACGTCGATCTCCGAGGAGACCGCGTTCTCAGCAGACTAATTTCTCTTCCCACCGGTGTCACCAGAGGCAGATTGGTTCTAGCGGCTGGTGGGTAAGACAATCTGTGCTGTCGCTGTTGGAGATATCTATCGGGGACAAAAAGACCAACATCCTCCAGTACGGCCGAGTTCTCGAAGTATCCCCCAATTAATCTGAAGAAATGGGTTATTAGATGTCCATCTCTTCGAAACTGTAAAGAATTGGTTCCGAGCATTCCCAGAAGAAATGCCGTGAGATAGAGCCTTAATTTCAACTTAATAAGCGTAATACATTAAAAATGAAATCTCTTAGACGAATGTGTGGATACTCTGTGTATGAAAGAGTGTCGAATGAAAATATAAGAAGTGAATGCGGTGCTAATGGTGGTGTTATGAACAAAATAATGAAAGGATCATTAAGATGGTTTGGACATATAAAAAGAATGAATGAAGAAAGAATGGTAAAAATATATATTTGTTAACGATGTAAATGGAACCAGAAATAGAGGAAGATCGAAGAAAACGTGGCACGATCAAATAAATCAAATTTTGAATGTCGGCCGTGTGAGAAGTCTGAGAAATCGACGCGCGTGCATGACACGATGTATGAATGTTGAGGAAGCAAGACAAATATGTCAGGATAGAAAAGTGTGGCAGTCATTATTTCTGCCTACCCCTTTGGGGAGACGGCGTGATGGTTAGTTAGTTAGCTACATTATTTAGAATCAGGAAAAAAATGTTTAACCCCTACCACTATCATTTATTATATAAAGCAAATAAATTTTGATGTAGGTACCAGAAAATGGCAGCAAGTTGTCGAAACCAGTCGAACATAATCACAAGTGGAAACACACTTAATACATAATAATAAAGAAATTTTATTTAATTTTTTTTTTTTTTTTCATTATTAATATTTTATTTCATTATGTCGTTCCACAAATAAAGAATATGAAAATATAAAGATACAATTTATAATATTAATCTCTACAATGCAAATATAACGTTGATTCTTTAAGTTAATATTTAAACAGGACTGTGTTTGATTTAAAAGCGTTCTAAAAAACTTAATCTCATAAAAAAAAACTCATTCCATATCCTCCGTTGAATTAGTTCCAAGCGGCTTGAGGACAGATTTAGAATTCAAAAATCGAACGGGGCGAAATTTGAAAAAACTTGTTTTTAAAAAGTGTGTACATAAAGTTCCGCTAATACAATTTTCCTCAGCCGAGATAACTTTGTCGGGTCGTTAAAAAGGCCGTGCAGGAATTTTACGAGGCAATTTTCGGCTCGGAGCCCGCGAATTCTTATCACTTCCCGCCGAGGAGTACGGTATTTATGACGCAAGCGAATTGAATATACCGAAGGTTTGAGCAGAACTATAACGGAATCAACAGAAAATATGGAAAATATTTAGGTAAGTAATGTGAGCGGGCTGTGTTAAAGATTTCGCTTCATTTTTGTTTTTGCTTGTGGCAATCTGTGAAGTACTTTTAAAAATAGAATTTTGCTTTGTACCGACGAACAATAATTTCAAATTGTTAAAGTTAATTCGCACAACTCCACTGCATACTTATTATCCATAATCACTTATTTATGCCATTGTTAATTTGTAAGGAAAAAATTATATTTGCGTATAGGTAGAGAACAATACAGTTATACTGTTATACGATTATACAGTTATACAGCTGTATACCGTCTCCCACGGGGGCGAAAAGAGAAGGATGCAGTGCCGCATCATTTAAAGTGTGGCAGTCCATTCTTTCTGCCGACCTACTTAGTTATACAATTATACAGAAATGCAGTTGTACAGTTATACAGTTATACAGTTATACAGTTATACAGTTATACAGTTATACAGTTATACAGTTATACAGTTATACAGTTATACAGTTATACAGTTATCCAGTTATACAGTTATACAGTTATACAGTTATCCAGTTATACAGTTATACAGTTACACAGTTAAACAGTTATACAGTTATATAGTTATACAGTCATACATTTATACAGTTATACAGTTAAACAGTTATACAGTTATACAGTTATACAGATATACAGATATACAGCTATACAGTTACACACCTATACATTTATACAGTTAAACATTTATACAATTATACAGTTATACAGTTATACAGTTATACAGTTATACAGATATACAGTTATATAGCGATACAGTTATACAGTTATACAGTTGTACAGTTATATAGTTATACAGTTATACGAGTACAGTTATACAGTTATACTGTTATATAGTTATACAGTTATACGGTTATACAGTTATAAATTTATTCAGTTATACAGATTCAGTTATACAGTTACACACCTTTGCACTAATACACTTATACATTTAAACAGTAATGCAGTTATACAGTTTTACTGTGTTAAAGTTACTAAAAATGCAGTATATATCTCCCAAAAATGTAGTGAATGTAATTTTGATGAAAAAAATAAATTGTGTTAAAAGATTTCATCCAAAAGAGTAATCCATAATTATCGTATGTATTGACATCATAAGGTATTATGAATTTAACTAAATTAAAATCAATGAAAGAGATCTGAAGTAAACATTTTTCACAAAAGAATGGAGTAGTTCATCTCCGAAACATGCTGTTTATGACATATTTATTTAGTAAATATATTTAAAGTGGATAGTGTTTAAAATTTTCCCAAAAAGTATTTCGATTCAAATATGCATTGTCAACACCATTTGAGAGCTACATTAAAGTACAATAAATGCATTACTCTAATTTCACTTCTTATTTCTCTCATTTAATAATAGTAATCTGCTTTATTTATACACACATTAAGTTGGTACGTCTTGTGGAAAAGTAAGCAATTCACACCTACGGAATTATGAGCGAAAATGTGACTGCAAGATTACCCCTGAAATTGTTCACCCGCTCGTATCCTTTCGGCAAAGTTCGCCTTTAATCGACTACTCCTCATCGCTATATTACCAACGCGCCGGGACGTTAAATAATTTAGCAGCAATCAGTGGAATTATTTTAACGGTCTTTTGTGGAATTTTCAGCATTTTCGCCGGAGGAAAAACCTCCCTTTTTAAAAGCGCGTGACAGAATACGCAATAAACTTTTTTTAATGAAAGGATTGCGACATTAAACGAATAGTCTGAATTCCTACAGTCGCCTCGACCTAATTGTCTGTTTTCCAAAGCTCCAAATTTAAAAACATTTTTTTTCTAATATGTTCATTGTAGCTGGAACGCTGAAAAATTATTCGTTCTAATTTTAAAGAATAAAACTTCGTTGAAATGGCGAGACTTCGAACTTTTTTCAGAGTTTCGAATTACTGACTGTCACTGTGCGTGTTTTTCTCACAGAGTTATTTAATTTACTAATTTATATATTTCTACAGAATTTCATTTATTAATACACTGTAAAAACAAGTTTTACGTACAATATAATAAATTATATAGAATTGTCAGTAGGGTCGCGGCGAATCGCAACTTGCTGGAGGGTGTGATTCTATAAAAATCTGCGAAACGCCCAGTTGCATTCCACCAGCAACACTACTGACTAGTCCAACTCGTTAGCGTCCCTGTCGCGAACCCCGGGCAATGGGATCACACTCATAACCGTGTGATCACAGCAGATAACGAGGGGATGAAAGGCGAGTTTCTGGCGCCTCCAAACCAGATTCAACCAGCTAAGGGAAGGTAACCCCGACAGAAAAATCCACCAGAGAAGGCAACGGGAAACCACTCTGGTCACCTTTTCTCGGGAATCACTATGGCGAATACCTTTGCTGTAGTGATCGCCAACGTTGGGGGGACCTGACATGGCACCAAAAGAAGATATGGAATAAATAGTAAAAATAGCAAAAAAAACATGAGAAAGTCAGGCTTCACTCAGGTCAGTCACAATGTCACAAAATACTCTTGACTTTAGAGAGTATCTTATCTTCCTAAAGTCGAACCATCTCTCGGTATTGTATATAATATTTCACCTAGTCTTAACAGATGCCTTGAACCTTAATATTGTTTGTAATATCTTTAGAGAAAACAAACAGGTATGATTTGTCTTCTAAAATTACTTTGGGTTGATGATGTTTTATTTTCTTTTTTATATACTTTGTATACAACACTAACTTTAAAAAAAATATATATATCAGACATGTTTCGGACAACTCGGTCTTCCTCAATGATATTACAAAGATATTTAAAATATTATAAAATTAGGCTTTTTCTTTTCATATACTTTGTATATACGAGTACAACACTAACTTTAAAAAAAATAATTACATATTAGATAAGTTTCGGACAACCGGTCCTTCCTCAGTGATATTACAAAGATACATATTTAATATATTATAAAATTTAAACATGTCTGATGCGTAATTTCAGATGTATTAAACTAAGTGTTGTATATACAGAGTATATAAAAAATAAGAAGACAAATTAAATATCTACAATACAAAGTATGGCGAATATAGAAGATATTACAAAATTGTTTACAAATATGATCAGTTTTGACAGATGTGTTAAAGATTTATTTAGGAACGTTTATGCTTTTTTATAACAAATATAGTCGACCTCTGAGGTGACACCATTAAGGTAAGATTTCGCTCTATCTACTAGCTTACCATTTGTAGGTTGTGTATTGCATCGTGGGAGATAAAATAATATTTTGCCGCTTTATCGAAGATCAGAAACAAACAGACCTACATCACTCAGGATTTCTCAGATGTTTATGTAACCACCAATTGTTCTGAACGAGTGAATTCCCAAGATAATGTCTTGTCTTCTACCGAGTGACTGATAGCCTTACATCCCTAGTAAGAAAATAATAGAAAACGCTAAACGATCAACCAAGCAAATCTTAAATATCGGAGAAATCGACTTCCTCGCATAACACGGTGTTTGAATGTTGACTGAATAACAATACAAAAAAACACATTTTCATATAATTTATTGTTTCTTGAACAGTGATGTTGAAACTGCAACTATTTGAAGTTTTTTCACATTTGATAATGCCTTAGAAGGGCGAAACATGTCATTCCCATAAAATATAATAAAACTTCTAGAAAACGGACAACTCACACCCTTACAACAAATTTGCCTTTTGTATCTATAAATACGCAAGTTAAGGTATGATTTTATTCCCGTTTATATTTAATTAAAACATACCCTTCCGTGTTATGTAAAACTACCCTCTATGGGATTGGTCAAAATAAAAGGGAGCTTAAGTAAATAAAGCCTCGGAATTGAATTAATCCAAAACCGTACATTTTCGTTTCCACCTGGATTATAAAGACCTCTCACAAAAGTAAAATTTCATAATTTTAAGGGTGGCCGAAACGTAAACATATAATGAGTTTAAAATAAAAACTGTCGTATTATTATATTATACAACTTTTTTAAGAAAGTGCATAGAAAGGATGTTATTCGTGTGGGGTTTAACTTCAAATAAATTTAAAATATCTAGCCAGCAAGTGATTGCTTCGTATGAAAATTAAATATTATTTAAAGTTGGCATAGGCATACGTTACAGGATGGTACGAAGATAAAGTTAGGAGAGATGGGACGAAGTCGTTAGGAGTGTCTGATTGGAGGGTCGAAGCGAAGGACAGAAGGAGTTGGAATGTTGAGGAAGCAACAGAAGTTTGTCTGGAAAGAAAAGTATGCCAGTCCATTCCGTCTCTTCCTAGCGTGCCCTTGGTATAATTGAATTTATAAAACGGCGCACTTTAAATAAAAATTATAAAAATTATATGATCACAAAACTGATACGGGCGGTTGCTTCTCTCTACGAAGGGAGCACTGCCAGTGTTAGGGTAAATAGGGATATCACGCCCTGATTCTATATCACAAAGGGTGTTAAGCAGGGCTGCGTGATGTTTCCATGGTTGTTCAATCTGTATATGGACAAGTGTATGAAAGAACTTAAAGGTAAAAATGCTGGTGCTAAGATGAGTGATCCGTCTGTAAATTGTCAGCTTTCCGCGGACCATGCCTTTCTCGTTGCGGATAGTGCGGACAAATTACAAGTCTTGGTGTCGAGAATGTATGAGGTATGCAAGTCAAACGATTAAATGATGAATGTCGGAATGTCAAAGGTGTTAGTTTTTGAAAAGGCAAATGACAGTTTGTAATATAAGTTTGAATGAAGAGAACTTGGAACATGTGAGAGAATTTGTGTATTTAGGTAGCATGTTCACAGCGGATGGGCGAACGGACAGTGATCTTGAAAGAAGGGTTGGTGCGGGTAACAAAGTGAATGGAGCTTTAAAAATAGTTATTGCAAACAAGAATTTATTAATGAAAGCGAAAATGACCGTTCACAATGGAATTCTGGTCCCAACGCTTATGAATAGAAGCGAAGCATGGAACTGGCAGATGAAAGATGAGATCAAAATAAATGCAGTAGAGATAGGTTCCCTAAGACGTATGTGTGATAGAACGATGTACGACAGAATCTCATCAAATGCTGATATAAGAAAGGAATGTAGAGCAAAAGAAGGTGTTATGAACAAAATTATGAAAGGATCGATGCGTTGGTTCGGAAATGGTTTAAAAAGTATACTTTAACGATGTAAATGGAGTACGGAATCGAGGTAAGCCGAGGAAAACATGGCATGACCAAATTAATCAAAATTTTAAAGGTTGGTCAATGACCAATGGTCATGTCAGAAACCGGAAGAATCGACGTGCGTGTATGACTCGCTGTATGAATGTGGAGGAAGCTAGAGAGGTATGACAGGATAAAGTAGTGTGGCGGACCATTATCTCTGCCTACCCTTGCGGGGAAACGACGTGATGGTTTGTTGTTGTTAGTGTTGTATTAATATTTATAATATGCGAGTATACGTCATTGGGGATATTATATATAATCTTTTTTTCAAATGAGTAAATAAGTGACAGTACTATTTTTCAAATAGAAAAGCAAAAAGTATCCAGCTGAAACTGAAGCGATTTAACTAAAAGACCCTTGAATGTTTCTCTTCAAGGATCTGAAGGGGGGAAATAGAGAGGATGAGTGAAGTCTTAACAGACGTAGATTTATGCAAGTCTAGCAGAAGAAAGATTTATGCAAGACAGATGTCTGGAGTGTGAAAGTTGAGAAGGGGCGTTAAAGATATGTGTACAGGGTGGATTAATATATAACGCATTCGATACGATTACGTATAAATATTCTAAGGGCAATGCACTGTAAAATTAAATGTAGAAATTATCAGAGCGTAGAATCATTGTAACGATAATAAAAAATCAAGATAATTGACCACTTCTCCTTCTTCTTCTTCTTTAGTCTCCTACCCTCCGCCGCTGGATATAGGTGTTTTCTGTTTTCCTCCACTCGTCCCTGTCCTATCCCTTTCGCATCCAGCTATTCTGTAAATGTCGTTAGTCTATCTTTTAATACAACTAATTTAAATTCTCACTCTGTATTTGGTTTGATGTAGAATTCACATGATAATAAATTGTGATTGATAAACTACCAACACATGATTGTGAAAATCAATTATCTGTCAGATCATGTAAACAACAACAATTATTTATATTATAGAATTTGTTTTTTTGTATACAAATACTTGTAGACAAAAGTATTGTTCTCCTGGCGTTGTCTAGTAAATGTAGCCTTTCATATTGCATTAATAAAAAAAAAATTCTGCTTAATGCTTACTATTATTCTTAATAGATGGCGCTAGTGTAGATTGAACTTATAACATGTGAAGTGTGGTGCAACATAGTAGCATATATATAACTTCCAAAAATTTGTCAGACGTGGTGTGGAGAAGGGCAGAATGGGGAATGTTGTTAACATTAAGCGATCGCTTAACCCAACCAATGACAGGTCATAAGTCCTGTAAATGCTTCGACTACCATATTCTGTTTCCAAATAATTTACATCTTCGTCTCTATTGAGATACAATTAATCCTTAACAACTTCGTATCTTTACTGAAGAAGGACTGTTTGTCCGAAACATGTCTGTATAATTTTATTTTTTAAATATAGGTGTTGTATATACAAAGTGTTGAAAAAAGAAAAATCGAAATAAATCAATATATTAATTTGAAAAAAAAAAAACAATGTGAATACAGTAATTGAATTCAAAAGACCTGTAGAATAAACAAATAAAACCAAATCATATATTTTTCTTTCTTAATAACTTATTGACAAGGTCGCTTTTATTGCATGCTTCATACATTAATAATTTTCGATATATTAGAGAATGGTAAGGGGAAACATGTCGTTTTATCAAATTTTATAAAACTCCTAGAAGACAGGCGTTTCAATTATAATTTTAGTAAAATATTTAAATAAAAAACTTTGTTATTAATATCACAATTGATTATATTATATCACGACAGCTGTTTTGCTAACCGATGTGAGCATCGTCAGGTCTTACAATCGAAAAGATTGGAAAGATTAGTTTACATACAAAATTATTAGGAGGGGAAGAAACTACACACAATATTGTAATACATGTAAGAAACAATTATAATAAAGATGGGTTACAACAGTAATTAGGTTCAACAGTAACAAAAATTCAATATTGATGAGTCAATAGAATTAGGAAAAATATATAGGAAAGAAATTAACATTAATAGAAATGGGGGTTCGAGAAGTGAAAGACAATTATAATGGAGATCTTACAGCCTGGTTTGATATCAATAAAGGTGTCAAACAAGGTTGCGTAATGTCCCCGTGGTTATTTAATCTGTATATGGACAATTGTATGAGAGAGCTGAAAGGGTTGGATGTAGGTGCGAAAATGAGCGGAGTGTCAGTAAGCTTTCTCTTGTATGCGGATGACGCTGTCCTACTTGCTGACAACGAGCATGAACTACAAGTCCTGGTGAATTGTATGTTTGAGGTATGCATGCGAAATGATCTGATGATGAATGTTAATAAGTCCAAAGTAATGATTTTTGAAAAGGAAGAAACCACGACAGTCTGCAACATTACCGTGAATGGTGAAAACTTGGAGCAAGTAGTTGAGTTTGTGTATTTAGGTAGTATGTTTACAAGAGATGGGAGAGTGGAGAGGGATATTGAATGAAGGGTTGGGGCAGGCAACAAAGTGAATGGTGCACTTAAAGTTGTCATCGCAAACAAAAACCTATCCAAAAAAGCTAGAATGGCAGTGCACAATGGTGTTCTTCTACCGACCCTTATGTATGGAAGCGAAGCATGGAACTGGCAAAAGAAGGATGAAAGTAGAATAAATGCAGTTGAAATGAGATCTCTGAGAAGAATGTGTGGATACTCTGTGTATGATAGAGTGTCTAATGAAAATATAAGAAGTGAATGCGGTGCGAATGATGGTGTCATGAACAAAATAATGAAAGGATCATTAAGATGGTTTGGACATATTGAAAGAATGAATGAAGAAAGAATGGTAAAAAAATTAGATGTTAATGATGTAAATGGAACCAGAAATAGAGGAAGACCGAGGAAAACGTGGCACGATCAAATAAATCAAATATTGAATGTCGGCTATGTGAGGAGTCAGAGAAATCGACGCGCGTGCATGACACGATATATGAATGTTGAGGAAGCGAGAGTAATATGTCAGGAAAGAAAGGTGTGGCAGTCCATTCTTTCTGCCTACCCCTTCGGGGAGACGGCGTGATGGTTAGTTAGTTAGTTAGTTTAAAAATATATGTCAATTATCTTTGTATTTATGAGAAGTTATCTTAAATTGTTTTGGTATAGAATGCATTGTTATAATGTAATGAAGAAATGTTATAATGTAAAGAACAGTTAATAATGTTGAAGAATCCAAGTGTTTCCGCCAAAACTATGGATTGTTTAATTTTTGAGTTCGGAATTAAATAACGCCTTTACTATAGGCCACACAATACAAACGCACTTATCCCTCCATATGTAGAAAATAAAGTGGCAGAAGAATAGTTGAAGCGAAGTATCCAACATGCTTGAACTAACTTCGATATATGTGTACTCGTACATGTATATTATAGTATAGAATAGTATGCATAGGCAGATAAGCTTAGAAAAACATTATTTTGCTCTTAACAGAATTCAGCTTGCATATGAAGTATAATATGTTAGTATTTTATACATTAATTCTAATTGTATTGTATGTATTAAAGCCTCTTACGAATGAATAAATTAAATTTTCATATGAAGCATTCATTTTGTGGTAAGACATTTTAATTTTTATTATTATTTATATTTAAAATAAAATGTGTCTAGTATGTATGAGGTATGCAAGCGATACGATTTGATGATGAATGTGAATAAGTCTAAGGTAATGATTTTCGAAAAAGAAGGAAGCATGACAGTCTGCAACATTAGTGTAAACGGTGAAAATCTGGAACAAGTGGATGAATTTGTTTATTTAGGAAGTATGTTTACAGAGGATGGGAGGGTGGAGAAGGATATTGAAAGAAGGGTTGGGGCAGGCAACAGAATAAATGGTGCACTTAAAGTTGTCATCGCAAACAAAAGCCTATCCAAAAAAGCCAAGATGGCAGTGCACAATGGTGTTCTTGTGCCGACCCTATGTATGGAAGTGAAGCATGGAACTGGCAAAAGAAGGATGAAAGTAGAATAAATGCAGTAGAAATGAGATCTCTAAGACGAATGTGTGGCAAATCTGTTCATGATAGAGTGACAAATGCAAGTATAAGAAGTGAATGTGGTGCGAATGAAAGTGTTATGAACAAAATAAGGAAAGGGTCATTAAGATAGTTAGGACACATGGAAAGAATGAGTGAAGACAGAACGGTAAAGATGTGTAAACGGCGTGAACGGAGCTAGAAATAGAGGAAGGCCGAGGAAAACGTGGCACGATCAAATCAATCAAATATTGAATGTCGGTCACGTGAGGAGTCGGAAAAATCGACGTGCGTGCATGACAAGATGTATGAATGTAGAGGAAGCGAGAGAAGTATGTCAGGACAGAACAGTGTGGCGTTCCATTCTTTCTGCCTACCCCTACGGGGAGACGGCGTGATGGTAAGTTAGTTTAGTTAGTCAAAATAAAATAGAAATAAAAACACTGTACTTTAATTAATACGAATGAAAACGCCAGATTTCTAGAAGTTTTCTAGAAGTTGATTTATATTTTATGAATACAGAGAACAGTTTTATAGAAGTTTAATTATATTTTATAGGAATGACATGTTTCGCCCTTCTAAGGCATTATCAAACATTTGATAATATCTTAGAAGGGCGAAACATATCATTCCCATAAATTATAATAAAGCTTCTAGGAAACAGACGTTTTAATTCGTATTAATTATTTAATATGAAGTTTTACATCATTATTCAAGAAACAATAAATACACTGCACTTCCTCAGGGCTTCGTCACAAGCTTCCTCAGGGCTTCGTAATAAGAGCTTGGGAACAAGCGAAACTAGTCGGCAATTAAAATAACCGCATAGTGGTGAAAAACAAAGTGCAGTGTTTTTATTTCTATTTTATTTTAAATATAAATTTTAGTAAAAAATAATATGAATGAATTATTGCATTTTTAAACATTAATTATTTTTAACTTTAAAAAATTAAACCCCTTGTTGAGTAGAATTTTTCAATTTTTTTTTAAAACAAACAAACTAATCATAACTACATTGCGATCAGCAAGGTCTTCTGCGATGGGTAAATTGTACGTACCGAAGCGTTATCCTCGCACAAATTTCGGCGACCGGGCCTTTGCTGTAGCTGGCCCCTCGGCCTGGAACGCTCTCCCTGCAGACTTAAAGTGCATTGATAACCCGTCAGAGTTTAGATCGAGGCTCAAAACGCACCTGTTCAAACTATCCTATCCTGATGCAAATGGTGATCGACTGCGTCAGGTGCATCCCCCATACTAAAATGTTTTATTTTTAGCAAAAATGTTTATTTTCAACTGTATGTTTATTTTTTACAAAAATGTTTATTCTTAACAAAACGTTCATTTCATTTTTTTTTAAATATTTTTAACAAAATGTTTATTCTTAACTAAATGTTTATTTTGAACAAAATGTTTATTTTTAACAACATGTTTATTTTGAAGAAAATCTTTATTTTTAATAAAATGTTTATTTTTAACAAAATCTATATTCTGAACCAAAATTTTTCACATTAACTAAAATATGTATCTTCAACTAGTTCACAAAATGGAGCTACAGCGCCCTTGAGATGATTAATTCATAAAAATGGCGCTCTATGAATCATCCAATTTATTATTATTATTATTATTATAAAGCCGTTACATTTGTTACACTGCTCTGTCCTGACATAATTCTCTAGATTTATCTACATTCTAGTCGATTTTTCCGACTTCGTACGTACCTTTCAGTATTTGATTAATTTGGTCATCTCTTGCTTTCTTTGGTCATTCTTTCCATTCACGTTGCATTTTTCTCTCGTCCATTCGATCCATGTGTCCATTCATTTTTTTTCCTAATTTCGTCATTCGGTATTCTATCATTTATCGTTTTATCGCACATTCTTCTCAGTGATATCATTTCTACGGCGTTTATCCTACCTTCATCTTTATTTTGCCAGCTCAAAGCTTTGCTTTCATACATAAAGGTTGACACTAGAGCTCAATTATGTACTGCCATGTTTGATTTAGTGGATATATTTCTTTTTGCAGTGATTATTTTGAGAGGGCCATTTATTTCGTTCCCAGCATCGACCGATTTTAAAATAAATTGCCAAAAAAATGTTTTCTCACCATTTATGTGACCTGTATGTTATTTGAATAGAAAAATTAACCAAGGATGATCAAGCTTTCGGAACAGCCGCTATTTTTGCGAAAGCGAAATTTTTTTCTCGAGATGATGGATCATTTTAATTATGTTAATTTGATGGATTACTTATACTTCAATTTATTTGGGTAATATAGTAAATTTCTCTAATGTTATCTTAATTAAAAAATAATCACTTTTTCATACGCATACTCGTATATCAATATATGTAATTTTCTTTAAAAAAAAATCTTTTCATATTTTTTTAATATAATATAATGTTTATTTATACATCAATAAATAACTTTGATTCTTCTTGAATGTTACCAATATTTGTAGACAAATACTGGATTTTACCCATTGCGGGTTAATCATTTTCTGCTTAATGCTTACACCATTTCTGCTTAATGCTTACACCATTTCTGCTTAATGCTTACACCATTTCTGCTTAATGCTTACACCTATTCTTAATAGATGGCGCTAGTATAGATTAAACTAATAACATGTGAAGTGTGATGCAACATAGTAGCATATATGGGTGTTTTTCAAATAAAATGTTTACTCGAAAATTACATGTCCTATGACTTTCGAGGTAATTCTGCAGGCTATTGATTTTAAAACTGTTTTTTTTATATCTCAAAACAACAGAATAACTCACAAATTGATTATTCACTTATCCAAAAGTACTTATATCTGTTTATTTTGCTTAATTATTGGGAATATACGATAGAAAAGAGGTGATTTTTCTAGTGTCCCACGCTCCTTTTTCACTTTATAAACGAAAAATATTCATTGATAAGCTACTTCTTGTCCAAGAGTTTTATGTTATTTGGAAGGATTATATGATCCAGATTCAATAATATTCCTAGATAACAGCGTATTAGAGTTCAAAATAATATAAAATACTGTTTTTATTTAGTCACTCAAAACGACGCTGGTGGAAAATTCCGTATCGCTACGTCGATATACTGATTTAAACGAAAAATTTACTATAAACTAAGTATATATTTGATGGATGGCAACATTTTATAGCTCGTCAACGGTCGCCATGTTCGTAAATTGACACCAGTCGCATTATGTTATGTGAAATAGTGGTCGGACGTCACGACGTGCTGTTTTTATTTTCCACTACGAACGTGATTCTATAATGTAAGTATTGATTGTTTGACTTACAGCTTTTTATGGGTAAAAATGACCGACATCTAGAATTTGAATTCAATGTAATATTTAGTAAAATCATATTCATAAACCTGCATTTTGGAGTTTGTTTCAATACTGGCATCATACGTCACATCCACTACGCGACGTGATTTATTAGTGGAACGCCAAATGTGACGTAGGGGAATTATTACGCAACGAGCAAACTTTTTGAAAAACGCCCATATACAACTTCCAAAAATTTGTCAGTCGTGGTGTTCGTAAGAAGGGCGGAATGGGGAATGTTGTGAACATAAAGCGATCGCTTAACCCAACCACTGACAGGTCATAAGTCCTGTAAACGCCTCGATCACTATATTCTGTTTCCAAAAAACAATTTACATCTTCGTCTCTATTGAGAAACAATTAACTTTGATTCATTTAAAAAAAACTTAGCCGTGAAATTCAATAGCGATGATTAGTTAATAATTAATTTGGCATTTTTATATACCTTATATACAACAAACACTTTATTGAAAAAAATAAAAACCAAACATAATTCGGAAACACAAGCCCTTATTCGGTGATATTATATAAATATAAACATTAAAATAAATATACATTGTTTTTTCACGAATGTGGTCAGTTTTGACAGATATTAAAAATATTAATTTTTAATATATGTACGAGTATTTATATAATATCACTGGTGATATTTTAAATATTTATTTTCAATGTAGCTAACAGCATAAAGCTGTATTACCTCAGGCAGTATGTGGAAAGTGGTAATTATTAGTATATTAGTGTATTTTGATTTTTATTCTGCTTGATATAAAAATTTTGTGTTTGTAATAATAGTGTGTTCTGTCATTATTATTATTATTATTATTATGATTTGTATTTTAAGTGCGCCGTTTTGTAAAATCAATTACTCCAAGGGCGCACTAGGAAATGACTGACCGAACAGTGCAGTCTTCAGATGTTTCTTAAATTTAACGTCAATATCCTCATACTTAATACTAACATGGAGGCTATTCCACGCCAACGGACCCGCAACGCTGAAAGCACGATCATAGAAACATGCTTTATTGGCTCTGACTGGAATCGCTATGTTGTTTGCACTTGTTTCTACTGATCGGAGTGAACGTTGCCTTTCCGTTAGCATGGGTGTCACGCAGAGGTCCGATATATACGCTGGCGCTCTCTGGTGTCGAGCCGTAAACACTGTCAAACACAATTTATATTTTACTCGCTCTCGGATTTTAAGCCAATGAAGGTTCTTCAGGAGCGGCGTGATATGACAGTATTTTTGTTGCCCCATAATCAATCGGGCAGCAGCATTAAATACGCTTTGTATTCTGCTTAATTGATTATTTGACAATCCAGCGTACATTCCGTTGCAATAATCTAACTGTGACACTACAAAAGAATTCACGAGGGTCCTAGCTTCACCAACAGGTGAACATCTCCGTATGTGCTTTAGCTGTCTCAGTTGGAAGAAACCAGACTTAACAAGCCCTGATATGTGCGTATTGTAAGATAGATTGCCATCTAAATGAACACCCAGAAACTTTAAACTCTTTGAAGGAGATATTTCTATCCCTCCTATTTTCAAAGGGTCAAAATCTAGAAGATGTTGTCGCCGAGGAGAGGCCACCCACATGAGTTCTGTTTTTGTAGGATTTATTTTAAGTTTATTCTCGGCCATCCATTCTGAAACTCGGTCAATACATCGCACAGTATCAGCCCTTGTTTTGTCTTTCTCGTCAAAATCGCACAATTTATAGATTAAACGGTCATCTGCATAACCAAATGATTCAAATCCCTCTGCCTGGATGACTTTATCAATATTATTTATGTACAAAATGAAGAGTAATGGCCCAAGAACTGATCCTTGGGGGACCCCACACTTCATTTCGTTTTCAGAAGATTTAGAATCACTTAGACCTACAAATTGACGTCTCTCCGAGAGGTAGGATCTCATCCATTCAAGAGCTGTTCCTCCGATACCGAACTCATGTTTCAACTTCCTAAGTAGTATATATATCATGATCTACAGTATCAAAAGCTGCGCTCATATCTAAAACAGACACTAAAACAATTTTCCCATTTTTAACTCCCGTTATGATATCTGACATGATTCTCATTAAAACTGTCTCATTGGAGTGATATTTCAGATATGCAGATTGGTTAGTTGATAAAAGATTTTTATTCTGGAGATATTTAACAATCTGTGAAGCTACGACCCTTTCCAGAAGTTTTGACATGAATGGCAGGTTTGAAATTGGCCTAAATCCCTCTAGTCGGTCTTCAGGGAGTCCTATGGTCTTAACCCTTAACGTACCGTGTTCAAAACAAAACGCTCGCTCCCATGTGGTCAATTCAGTTTACCGCTAACTTTATCTAAATATCAAGCATATGACTCGATGAATCAAAATTTAATTTATGTCATCTTGTAGGGAATTTCATTAGGAATAGATCGATATCTATAACATACATGGATTATTTGAAAAACATATCATTATTAATTTTTTCTGGAACCATGCGATTTCTGATATGGAATGCGTCACAGCATACGAGCGACTGACACCAAGTATAAACTTGTCTTGCCCCGCCGCGCCGCGCCGCGGCCGGCGGGGCGAGACTTTACGAGATTTTACGTATGATAAAGGCACCTAGGCAAAATGTATAGTACGTTCAAGACAACGAGTACGTATTAATATTTGTCCCTTTTGGTAAAGTGTTAATATTTTCACAGTTCTGATATTATTAAGTTGCGTGCTGCGTTTCCGTCCACAGTCGGTATTATTACGTACCTATGAGAAAAGGCCAAACATATAATTTATAATACGTTCAAAACAGCGAGTAAGTATTTGTCACATTTGATAAAATTGTAAATATTAGCAAAAGAAATTCTACCTTAACACGAATGAAGGTGAGTGCAGTCTTAGAAAATATTTTTTTTTTGGGATGAAGGAAGTAATTTTTTGCTTTTTTTTATTACGAAATATTGAGAACACTTCAATGGAAGATTACAATTTTTTTTATAATATTAGGGTCCATAGGTTTTAAAAAAATCAACTTTAAATTGGCAGTGGAAACTCAATTGACCACATGGCAACGCGACGGTTAATTATTGGTGTTATTATTGATGACTTCAAACTAATTGGTAAACAAGTATTATATAAAGATAAATTAACAATTTTCTTGATAATCGGTAGGAGTAGAGGTAGACATTTCTTGAGGAGCCATGTTGGTAAAGGATCTAGGATACATTGTTTGTTTGGGCACTTTAATATGGTTCGGTTCAATTCTTCGTCACTAATTTGTGTGAAGTCATTTAGGGTTGTCACGCACTGCGCTGAGTCCATTTTCAGTTTTTCATCAGGAAGGGACGAGTGCAACGTTTTAATTTTCTCACTGAAGTAGTTGGCGAAATCCTGTGCTGCGATGGAGGTTTCCGGGCGGGATTTGTTTTTTTGCGTAATATTTGAATATGTTTTACCTATATTACAATCATTGTAATTATTTTAAGGCCCAAAATGAGTTTATTATAACTCATGGGGAGTACATGCTTTGTTATGTATTTTTTATATAAATAAATAAATAAAAATTATTTATATTTACATATTATTATATAATATCACTGATGAGGGGCTTGTGTGTCCGAAACTTGTTTGGTTTTTAATTTTTTTTTTAAATAAAGTGTGTGTTGTACACAAAGAAGAAGAAAATTACAGAATAAAAGTTAATGAATTATTAAAAATAATTTTTTTATTCACTTTTGTTTGTATTTTCTCGACATGTTTCGAAGGTTTTATAACTTTATAATCAGGAAAACGGTGTAAACTATCCAGCTTTCAAAGAGTCGTTAAAAAACGCCCTTAAAGTTCTTCTTCTTCTTGTGCCGTGTCAGGTTCCCCCGACGTTGGCGATCACTCCGGTGAAAAAGTTAACAAAAAAACTTAAAGTTAACAAAAAAAAACTCGAATAGCGAAAAAAAAAGTTTTTCTATTCATAAAAATAACTAGATACCTTTCACATTATTTGAGAATAGTTCAATAACCTGAATAGTTCAAATAACCTGATTTATGCTCAAATATGGAAAGCAACGGAAATTTTCCACATGAATGGCCCAAGTATCATTCCAAGAATCAGCAAAGATATAATATATTATTATACTGCAAACCAATCCCTAGGAAACTTTAAAAAACCACATTAAAATAAAAATAAAAAAATGTTTAAAATGTATGTATATCATATGCAGAAATGTGCTAAGGGGAGAAATATACAAACTCCTTCGGCTGATAATCATAAGCAAAATAGAGGAACGCCAGGGAATTAGTAGAAGGCGGTTGTCCTGGCTGCGAAATATAAGGAATGAGAATAGTTAAAAACTAGTTCAATTGGCGCAAGATAGAAATGCTTTCGCTGCACGTTGGATGACCTAACACGGCACTAGAACAATATGATACACAAAAATGGTTATTATTTACTATAAAATGAAAAATCTTCTTCTTCTTCTGCTTTATTAAGAACTTTGTCCTGTTATTTCTCGGAGCCTGTTTCTGGGATGCAGATATCCAACTGTCTCGCCATCTTTTAGGTGGTCTTCCTGCAGGTCGATTTCCTGTTGGTACTTTATTTCCGGCTATATTTATTACTCTTTCAGAACATGCTCTTTCTACATGATCTCAGTAGCGTCTTCTCAGTCTTCCCCATCGCACGACATCTTCTACATTGCAGATCTTTCTTATTTCAGAATTTCTTATTCTGTCTCGGAGTGTCATTCCCGCAACGGATCGGAGAGTTTTCATTTTTGTGGTTCTTGGGAGACTTTTTGTTCTGATGGTGTCAGCTCTCTTTTCTATTCCATATATCATCCATTATAGGACGTACGCATGTCTTGTAGATTCGAATTTTGCTCTCCTTTAGCATATTTTTATTTTTCCAAACAGCATTCGTCAAGCAGCCAGCCACAACGGTGGCCCTGTTTTTAAGTTCACTTACTTCTCCGTAGAGGTCACTGCTGATTGATACATCAATACCTAAGTACTTGAAATGCATCACTTGTTCTATTATTTTATTATCTAATGCAAGCTTGCATCGTACTGGTTGCCTTGATGAAACCATGCTCTTTGTCTTGTCTATGGAGATTTTCATGTTAAATCTTTGGGATAAAAATGATAACTTTATAATAAATTCAAATAATTAAATGTATTTTGTGCCAATCTTTTAAAATAAATTATTATCGATGTTTGTAATTCTCGTGGGATTACTCCATCCCTCTTTGTAAAGCAAATTTTCTGGAGGTTTCCTTTTCATATTATATTTTAATACAGGATCCATAAAGGTGATAGACAGGACAATCGAAGAATGAATATGTAGGAACCCAAAATCATCAATTTGATTGATGGATGGGGTGTTTAGTTTTTACGGTTATAATATTCCGTGAATATTAAGGTTTCTGAGCCTAATGTTTGAATAACCTATGCTGTTATAGTTGTTGAATGTTGAATTTTATATTACTGAAACATGTATACCTTTAAGCTATACCCGTATAGAGTTATCATATGGTACAAGTTGAACAAAAGTATAACATTTGAATAAATATAACTTCACTTCGCATTTATACTTTACTACACATTTTACAGACAGCTTTCGGTTGTGACTTTTGAACACAAAAAACAAACAAACCATCATGCCGTTTCCCCGCACAAGTAAGCAGAGAGAATTAACCGCCACACCATTCTTTCCTGACACACCTCTCTAGCTTCCTCCACATTCATACATCGAGTCATATACGCACGTCGATTCTTCCGACTTCTTACATGACCAATCTAAAAAAAAATTTCATGCCAAGTTTTCCTCGGTCTACCTCAACTCCGTACTCCATTTCAACATCCGTCACATCGTTAACGTGTACTTTTTTACTATTCTCTCTCCAACCATACTCTCCATATATCTAAACCTACGCAGCGATCCTTTCATAATTATATTCATAATACTTTCTACCACTCTACATTCCTTTCTTATATCAGCATTAAAAATTCGCTTCTATACATAAGGGTTGGGACCAGAACTCCATTGTAAACGGCCATTTTAGCTTTCATTGATAAATTCTGGTTTCCAATTACTATTGTTAAAGCTCCATTCACTTTGTTACCGGCACCAACCCTTCTTTCAACGTCACTATATGTTCGCATATCCGCTGTGAACATGCTACCTAAATATACGAAATCCCTCACCTGTTTCAAGTTCTCTTTGTTCACACTTATATTACAATGTGTCATTTGCTATTCCTTTTAAAAAACTAACACATTTGACTTTCCGACATTCATAAATAAGTCGTTTGACTTGCATACCTCATACAATTTTTGACAATTCTAAGATATGATAATGCCTTAGTTAGTTAAAAAGTTTCAATCCTGGGATTGGTTTGCAGCAATTTCTTCTATTCTTCTCTTCCATTCTTCCCTGTCATGTGCGGCTCTTTTGAAATCTGGTGAAAAATTGAAATTATGGCATGCAAGAGACCTTCTTGACGTATTACATGGCCGATCCATCTTGCACGCCTTTCGGACAAGGTCCTGAAGAACTTCCTCATTCGCGATGTGGTCTCTCCAGGAAATTCCTAATAGTCTTCTATAGGAACACATCTCAAAAGCCTCTAGCCTCCGCTTATCTCTTTCGAATAGGCACCATGTCTCGCAGCCGTACATCAAAATACTCCA
Source organism: Lepidostoma basale (assembly GCA_022606425.2). Taxonomy (NCBI): domain Eukaryota; kingdom Metazoa; phylum Arthropoda; class Insecta; order Trichoptera; family Lepidostomatidae; genus Lepidostoma; species Lepidostoma basale. The sequence goes on from JAHDVF020000099.1 coordinate 242,610, forward strand.
TACATAGGTCTTGATGAGGAGTATTTTCAGTTTTAGGTCTATATTATTTGATTATATTATTTTCGACCTTTTATTAAATGCAAGTCTATCCTGACGATGCCTAAGAAGAGCGAAACATGTAATTCCATATAAAATTTAGTAAAGCTTTTTAAACATTTCTGCTAATGAGTAGAATCTTAACTGAAAAAGTCTTGGTACTTTATTGGGTACAATAAATTTAAATTTTATATCTCTTAGTTGCCTGCAACGATATAAATAACCCTTTCCAAGGAATACTCCCAATTCGTTGTTTAATGTTAATGTGTTTTTCCTTTGTTCTAGGCCACTCCTGAAGCAGATAAAGAATTCTGCCGAGTCGCATATAGTCCTGGATTGTACAACGGAAAGGATATACGATGTCCTGAAGCAGGCTCAGCAGATCGGCATGATGTCAGATTACCATAGCTACCTCATCACATCCTTGGTAAGTTCTTAACTTATTGTGTGCGGAAATCGTTAAAATAAGTTTATCCACGTAATGTCAATACGCCATACTTTGTGTTGTTATGATACACTTTGTATACACAAAACTTATATTAAAAATATATATACAGACATGTTTTGGACAAACAGTCCTTCTTCAGTAAAGCTACATATTTATAAAAAATATTATAAAATTGTTGTTGATTACATGATCTGACAGAAGTTATAAATATTTATTTTGGAACGTTTGTGCTTTTGTTATAACAAATATTATGATTAAATTTGAAATTTAAAATAATAATTTAAAGTTCTTATTGGGGTTCAGGTAATTACTCACTTTATTATAAATATATTATATGTATTAAAAATATATAATATATTATAAATATCAAAAGGGTTGGAAAATCTTGTATACAAAAGTGGCAGGATAGAGACGAGTGGAAGAAATTGGAAGAGGCCTATATCCAGCAGTGGAGGGAAGAAGGCTAGCAAAGAAGAAGAAGATTATAAATATTATAAATAATCAAATAAATTTAACGTCCAATCTTTGATTTATTTCCTTTGTTGTAAGTAATTACTTGAACCCCAATAAGAACTTTAAATTATTATTTAAAATTTTTAATTGATCACAATATTTGTTATAACAAAAGCATAAAGGTTCCAAAATAAATTTGTCATCATGTAAACAATAACAATTTTATAATATTTTTATAAATATGCATCTTTACTGAAGAAGGACTGTTTGTCCGAACCATGCCTACATTTTTTTTAAATAAGTGTTGTGTATCTTCTTCTTCTTAAAGTGCCCAGTCAGGTCCCCCCGACGTTGGCGATCACTCTGGTAAACTCTTCCCTATTCTGCGCTGTCCGGAATAGCTCCTCCACAGTTGTGATTCCCGTCCATTCCCTCACATTTCGCAGCCAGGATATTGATTTCTCTCCATAGTGATTTCCTGGGAAAATATATAACCAGAGTGGTTTCCCGTTGCCTTCTCTGGTGGATTTTCTGTTGGGGTTACCTTCCCTTAGCTGCGGTGATCTGGTTTTGAGGCGCCAGAAACTCGCCTTACATCCTCTCGTTACGTATGCTATGACTCCTCTGCCAGAGTGAAGCCACATTGCCCGGGGTTCGTGACGAGGACAATAACAAGTAGGACTAGCTAGTAGTTTTGCTGGTGTTATGCAAGAGAGCGTTACGCAGTATTTTATAGACTTACATCCTACAGCACAGATGTAAATCACTGCGGCTCCAACTAGCCATTGAACCCTTGTTGTGTATACAAAGTGTATAAAAAAGGAAAATAGAAATAGATCACATCTAACTTAATATAATTTAATAAAAGGTTTAAATTTATAATTATTTTGTTGAATCGTTCTCAATATCATGGCACCCCAATCAAATCGATGTAGGGGGTATCGCTATCATTTTGATACTCGTGACTTGTGATAGGTAGCCAATCTATCGCAATTTGATTGTCACATATATTCTGAATCAGACCAAAGACAGCATGACGCTTACACTGCCATTGCCGGGAATCGAACCCGGGACCTGAATGGTCGGTTATGTAAATTGAAACACAATTCACAAAATAACTAACCATTACGCCGTTTCTCCGGAGGGGTAGGCAGAGAGGATGGATCGCCACATTGTTCTATCCTGACATAAATCTTACGCATCTTTTACATTCACACATCGCGACATGCACGCTCGTCGATTGTTCCCACTTCGAACATGGCCACCTTTCAGTAATTGATTAATTTGGTCATGCCATGTCTTCTTTGGCCGTCCTCGACTTTTATTTCCATTCACACTACGTATATATATCTTTTTAACCATTCTTCCCTCATCCATTTGTTCCATATGTCCATACCATCTTATTTTTTTTTCTTTTTATGGAGTCTACGTTACTTTTGTCTATTATTGGCGTTTCCGCTTAACTGTGCAAAGTTTATCCAAACCATCTTAGTGAACCTTTCATGATTTTATTTATCACACATTCATCCGCTTTACATTCCTTTCTTACTTCATCATTAGATATTCTATCATACATTGTTTTTCCGCACATCCTTCTCAGTGACCGCATTTCTACGGCATTTATTCATACTTCTTCTGCCAAGTCCAAGTTTCACTTCCATACATAAGGGTCGGCACTAGAACTCTATTGTGCACTGCCATCTTTACTTCAGTCGATATATTTCTGTTTGCGGTAATGACTTTAAAATATAAAAATGATTTTCATTTTCGCAAATATTCTGAACGTGTGATAAACTTTGGTAGACAAATTTTTACTTGAATAATTTTTTATCAACACGAAATGATGACAGAATTGAAAAAAAAGCTTCCGTCTCTCCAAGCAATTCATTTAAAAACTCCAAAGTTCTCGTCCGTATTTATCGTCCAATTCTCTTGCAGGGGAGAACAAACGACCTGAAAAGATTTTCTCCTCCGGAGTATCTTAATCCCTGCTTTACATAGGCGGAGGCTGTAGGGACTAATTACCTTAACGATCTTATTTGTTATGTGTCCAAGGGAATAGGAGAATATTTTTTTCAATTAAGGCTAAGAACCGCAAAGTTTATGAACCTTGAATTTTCACGGAAATAAACGTTTTGCAAATTAAGATATCGAATATTTTTTTTCTTCTATTTTTTTCATTATTTAAATATTATCACTGTTTTATTTATTCAAAAAATACCTATTTTATGATTTAATATTGAAACATTTTTAAACTTCATAATTTATTTTTGTGAGTTTTTGTAGCGACAGCAAAATTGAAGTCTCATAGTGTTTGGATCGAAACAATGGATTATCAAATAATACCCACAGCATTTAAAAAATATACAGGGTTATTGGTTATTGAATACATTCCTTCTAAGAGGTTGTAGGGAAAATTATTTCCGATAAATTATATCATGTAAAGCATCAGTTGTTCTTATTGATTGTTTAAGTAACATTTAGTTATTTAATTCAATGTTTTGATGATTACTATAATTAGACGATTTTCTAGTTACTTCTAGTGTAATGAAGATTTCTTTGTAATCTTAAAAAGGATGATAGTTTAAATATCTCGTTTGAAAGTAAAAACGGTGGAGATGTTTTTAAAATAATCTGCTAGAAAATTTATACGCGATTTTTTTATAAATCGCCTTTCTTTTGGAATTTGTCAATAAAAATAATTAAAATGTATGATATTTCCGACTGGTATTTCCTAATGTGAGAAGCAAGTTTTAGTTTTTGTATTGATAATAAATGCCTGTTATGTTCACTAATTAATAAAAAAAAGGTAAAACACCAGATCAAACATAAATTTGAATATATCAATACGTGTGCATCACTGTACACTGTGCATTATCAAAAGTATCAATGTGTGTGCATGATTCATGTGAGGTGTAATAGGCTACATTTGATAACGTCATAGAAGTGCGAAACACGTCTTTTACATAAAACATAATAAAACTTCAAGAAAACAGACGTTTTTATTCGTATTAATTATTAAACGTGGAGTTTGACTTAAGAAACAATAAACATGATATTATTTTATTCAAAATTAAATGGTACCCGAGTGAATAATTGCTAGCTCATTCCCAACCATTATTGCAAAGTATGCTGGACTTAAAAGAATATTCGAAGGGACCCGCGTTGCCAAATCCAGGCGCATATTTCAAATCGTAAAATTTGGTAATGCTTGCATAGCACATTACATACATATGCCAGCCAGAGTAACTTCCTTCAATGAGATTTTTTCGCATGACTAATGACCCCGGGCAAAAGCCGCGTTTGTACTGGGTATCATACATTAAATTGGTATTCATTGCCCACTTTGGCCATAAGCCATCGAATGTTCTGTCTGAATGAATGTTTTGTGATATCCGCTCCGAGTTCACAAAATAAGGATAGACTTTGCTTTTGCGTGATTGCTATGCGAACCCAGCATAACAAAGAATATTGTTCCGAATATATTTACAGAAACATTTTTAAAATATCGGTATTTATTTTCGGAAGAAGAATATTACAACAAGAACAAACCATCACGCTGTTTTCCCGCAGGGATAGGCAGAGTAGATGAACCGCCACATTACTCTATCCTGACACACCTCTCTAGTTTCCTTCACATTCATACGAGTCATACATGCACGTCGATTCTTCTGACTTCAAACATTTAAAATTTGATTAATTTGATCATGCCATGTTGTCTTCCGTCTACCTCGACTCCCAACTCCATTTAAATCGTTATTAGTTAGAAAGTTTCAATCCTGGGATTGGTTTGCAGCAATTTCTTATATTCTTCTCTTCCATTCTTCCCTGTCTTGTACGGCTCTTTTGAAATCTGCATATGATGAGCAGCGCACGTCCACCAACAGGTCTTCCAGGTACTCTTGGCGTGGGCGTTCCCTAGAGTTTGTCCCCTTGGTCATACCCTCCATGATGGCATGCAAGAGACCTTCTTGACGTATTACATGGCCGATCCATCTTGCGCGCCTTTCGGACAAGGTCCTGAGCAGGTGCCTTCCTCCTTTGATTCCTTGAAGAACTCATTCGTGATGTGGTCTCTCCAGGAAATTCGTTAACGTATACTTTATTAACCATTCTTTCTCCACCCATGCGCTCCACATGTATCTTCTTCTTTCCCTTTGCCATTTCCCATCATCTGGGGTCAGCCCTCCTCGTACGAAAACGTTCCTATTTTGATTCATCTCCACTGACAGGTTCTCGCGTTGGAGCTCCTTTTCCATGTTGGCCCACCATGTTGCCATTGGGCGACCTCTTCTTCATGGTTGTGGGGATGCTGAGGGCTTTTTGGACTATGTGTTCACTGTCTCTTCGCATCACATAACTGTACCACCGGAGTCGAGATTCTCTTAATTTTTCCGTTATTGGGGCAACCTTAAACCTACCCCTCACGTATTCGTTCCTTACGTGGTCCAGCCTTGTGACGCCTCCGGCCCACCTCCACATTTTCATCTTGGCAGCGTGGACTCGACGTTCGTGGACTTTTTTGTTGGTCCAGTACTCTGCTCCATACAGCATGACGGGTTTCACTGCAGTCTTGTAGACTCTGCCCTTGGTCCTGATTGGAATTTTTTGATCACACAAGATACCAGATAGAGACCTCCACTTGAGGCAAGCTTCACATGTATAATCTACTTAATTTATTTAATATACTCATTAATACATAATTTGGAATAAAAATATTACTGCCAAAATAAAGACAAAAAGTTGAAGTAGTTAAGAAAATAGAAAGATAAAGTAAATCAAATATTGATATATGATACATAAAACAAATAGAAATGTTAAATATTTAACTAAATTGTGTCATCATTTTCAGTACCCATGTTTTCGGTACTAACGATTGCATCTAAACATTAATGCAATTTCAGAAATGCATTCAATTAATATCAAATTATTAGCCATCAATATGATAATTTGGTTATTTGTACAACATTGATTATGTCAAATTTGTCCAATGGAAAATTTATGAAGCGTTTATCAATATTGTGATTTTAGTATTATCGAAGAAATGTTTGTTAAAGCCATTAGTATTTACATATTGTTTATTGCAAAATAATGAAAAAAATAATAATTAATAAATGATTCGAAATGGATAAAGACTGAGTTTTTTTAGAAACATTGTTTTATTACAACAATATTTTTGAAGTGAGTGTAAAAAACGCGCTTTTTTAATAAGGCAATCTTTGTGAGGAGTCAGAGAAATCTACGCGCGTGCATGACACGGTGTATGAATGTTCAAATCAAATCAAATCTGTTTATTTTCTCAAAAGATATTACAAACAATTTTTATATATAATAGTTTAAGACATCTATTGAGAACAGGTAAAATATAATAAATATATAATACCAGGAACGCGTGAGAGATGGTTCGACATTAGGAATACAATATACTCTCCAAAGTCAAGAGTATTTGTCTTTTGAACGTACAATATGAAAGACATCGATCTCCGAAGCGATCATGTTCAGGAGTTTGATTGCCCTTCCCACCGGCATCACCAGAGGCAGGTAAGTTCTGCATGCTGGGAGATAACACAGTCTGTGCTGACGATGTCGAAGATAACCATCTGGAACATAAAGATGGATAGCCTCCAAGATGATGGAATTCTCAAAGAATCCCCTGATAAGTTTGTTGTAAATGTTGAGGAAGCGAGAGTAATATGTCAGGAAAGAAAATTGTGGCAGTCCATTATTTCTGCCTACCCCTTCGGAGAGACGGCGTGATGGTTAGTTAGTTAGTTATTAAGTTAGTTAGCAATCTTTGTTATTTGCATTATATATAAAGCGTTTCGAAATCAGACACTTAATAATATAATATTTCGAATAATTGATTAAAAAACTTAAACTTTTGTGTGTGAATCAATTTTATATGTATTATTATTATTATAATAATAAACGCGTATGTTTAATGGTTTTACTTGATTTAATTCATATAATTACTTACATAAATAGCAGTTACAAATTTGTTTCGCCTTGTGAGGGCATTTTCAAACTGAAACTAAAAACTAGTCAGTTTGAAAATGCCCTCGCAAGGCGAAACAAATTTGTAACTGCTATTTATATAAGTAATTATATGAATTATATCAAGTAAAACCATTAAACATTAGCGTTTATTATTATAATAATTATAATGGAGTTTTACAAAACAAAAACCTCAACAATCAACAATTTTATATATTTTTCAGGACCTTCACAGCGTGGATCTTGACGAATTCAAGTACGGGGGGACTAACATCACAGCCTTCAGACTTCTTGATCCTGATAAACCAGACATACAGCGAGCGGTCAAGGATTGGGTATACGGAGAAGCTCGATTGGGGCGAAAACTTCAACTTGGACCAACATCTGCAAAGGTATAGTTTTAACCTTTAATCGATTCATCGTAAACTATCGAATTTAACACAGCAAAAAATTGGTTAACATTTGTCACATCCGTTTAAAAAAAAAAAGATGTTAATATAAAGTATAGGGTGTTTTTTTCGAGGTTTGGTTTTTAAACTAGCAATATTGTTTCTACAGACTGTTAATTTGACAGTTGACCGTTGGTTTTGAAGTCAGTACGTTTTGCCATTTTACTATAAATGGACTAACGTCAGAACAGCGCTTGTAAATTATTTTACATATATGATTTCCTTCTGGGGGACAGGAAACCAAAAGGACATCTCCAGACTCCAAAGACAACAAAATAAAACAATAAAATTAGCATATAACATTGACGACCATACCCCAACCATACAAGTTTACAGACAAACAAAACAAATGGACATATCAGACCTGACCAAATATGAGACCTTAAAAATTGTACACAGAGTGACCATGGAAAAGACAAAAGACAGCACCTACAAATTAACTAAAAATTCAGACATACACAGGCACTAGACCAGGAATTGTGACAGATATCACTTACCGATTGCACGAACTAAAACAGGACAATCAAGGATATTGAACAATGGACTGAAACTTTGCAATAAACTACCTAAAGACACAAGGAATCTCACTACAACTCAATATAAAAAATATCTGAAACAATATATAATTAATAGTAAGATCTAAAAATGTAACCATATAACCCAATTGGATTTTTTTTTAAATAAATTGAATAAAAAAAAATTTAAAAAAAAAATATTTTGAAAATCATGTTCGGTTCGCCAAACGCCTCGTGCACAACCTCCATTTAACGTTGAGATAATCGTCCATCCTAGCAAGTTATTCGGAAGACCATGGATCGTTTTCGCACCGCGTACACTTTAGTGGATAATACGTATCCACAAAGACGACAATTGTCGAAAATTGGATTTTACGATTGCGCTTCATTCGAGCTAGCCGTGGCGCTCATATTCCCGAAATCATATTTAAACAATAAAGGCATAAAAGTATCTATTAAATAAAGCCAATATCATAGACATTAACATTATTTTAATGTGTTTTTTTTTTCATAATGAACATGTATTGTATGCCTCTAAAAAAAACACGCTTTATATGTAAAGTCTCATCTCTTTGGAACATTAAATAAGATGTATTGTTTGAAAAATTCTGATAAAGGGACAATAATATAAGGACAATCGACCTATATACCTGAGATTATTGCAGTTTATGTAGTCAGGTTTTCCTTAGTAAAATTAACGGTAAACGAAGTGTCGTGGGAAAACCTTTGATAATGGTTCAGTTGCAGTACAACATCCCTGTTGAAAGATGCTGTTGGACCGTGATGATTTATATCCTCCGATAGGAGAGAAACAACAAATAGAAGAAGATATTATTTATTCAGGGTTAATAATGTGCATATTGTGAGTTAAGTAAACTCAACGCCATTCGAGTAATACCATACCGCCATATGTATTCAATCCTTTAACACGTACTAAGATTTCAATGAGTGATGCCGTATTGCTTACAATGCGTCAGAACAAAAAAGTTATTTTAAGCTTTGTTATGCTATACCACAATAGAGACTTAAGTATGAATATATAGACCTTAACTTCAATTAAATATAACACAATCAGACATTGATATATCCAGGTATAAAATGATTAATATTATATTTTATGATTTAATATACGTAACATCAATAAAGCGGACCTTGAAAGTGATTTAGGACCTTGAAAAATGATAATATTTTATGATTTAAAATACGTAACATCAATAAACGTGGACCTTGAAAGTTAACTAAATGAACAGACTGGAAACATTTGAAATGTGGCTCCATCGCCAAATGCTTAGAGTTCCCTGGACAGACATGGTTACCAATTCCAAAGTCCTGAGGCAAGCTAGAGTTGACAGGGAACTGTTATCTATTATCAAGGTTCGGAAAATTCACATCTGAGTCATGTACTGCGTGGAGAAAAGTACCACCTTCTCCAACTGATATTGGAGGGGAAAGTTGAAGGACGCCGAGGGCCCAGTAGGAGACAAATGTCCTAGCTGCGAAACGTGAGGGAGTGTACCGGCATTCGAAGTGTGGAGGAGCTGTTTCGAGCGGCGCAGGACAGGGACAGGTTCGCCGAGGTAATCGCCAACGTTGGGGGGACTCGACAGGGCACTTGAAGAAAAAGAAGAACATCAATAACGTAAAGCTTTATTGGTTTTGAAAAAAACGTGAGGTATATAATAAATTTAATATTCATATTCTGTTTACTATAAGTTATATGGATATACATGTTTTTCTAAAGGCATCGTCAAATATTTTATTAAGTAGTGGCTTAGCATGGCGAAATGTGTCACACTCACAAAATATTATAAAATATCTAGAAATCGTATGTTTTTATCAAAATAAAATATGCTTATTTAATATAAAGTTTTGCACTACTGTGGAATTCCATCATTTCAAAGTTTATCAAGGATTCCTAATGAATAAAATAAATATGCATTTAATTTTATTCCAGTTGATTCATGACTTTGACCGAAGATGCAGGATGACGATAGCAACGAGTAACCGAAATTGATCAAAGCTAAAAATCTATATATATCTTTATTTTCGTAATTTACAATCAACATGTTCAAAGAAATTTCAAATAACAACATTAATACCATATATGATAATGACATAGGAATCGAAAAAAGAGCTGACACAGCTCGCACTATATCACTTCTCAGGATAAATCCCTTGCTCAACCCTCAAAAAAAAATTACAGGTTAAACTCTACACGACAGAATAAGAAATAAAACAATCAGAGAAATGTGTGATATCCAGGATGTTGTCAGATGTGGGAGACAATAAAGATATAGGAGAGACCACGTGGATTAAAGGGACGCCCAAAAAATACCATACCTTGTCTTACGTGGGAAACTAGAGGCAAGAAAGATCTCTGGAAGATCCCCTTAAAGATGGAAAGACAGATGAGAGTCCACATCAAAAGAGGCCTCAAATTTTGCATAAACAAGTCCTAGCAGAATCCGACCAGTATAAAAAGACGAAGATGACGAATATATTAATGTTTTCGAGTTTTCGACAGACAAGACACTGAGAAATTGCGTGAGGAACAACAGAATAAGAGAAATATGTGAGGTTGAGAATATTATAAGATGGAGCAGAGAGCGAAAAAGGAGCTGGTACGGCCATGTCCAAAGAATGGACACCACCAGACTCTCCTATATTGCATTGCATAATCAGCCTCATGGGACTCATCCTCGTGGAAGACCTCCTAAAAGATGGAAACACAGCTGGGAATCTACCTCACAGGAGGAGCAACACTCTGGAGAACAGACCACACAGGTCTACACTAAGGAAGAATCTTCTTCTTCTTCTTCTTCTTTTTGTCCTGTCACACCTCCGTGGTGCATAGGGCCTCAAGGAACCTTCTCCACCCGACTCTATCACATTCCTGATGCCTAACATCATCCCAGGTGAGGCCTGCCGCCTTAACCTCGTCCTGCAGGGTTCTTTTCCAGGTGTCTCTGGGTCAAGCCAATTAGAGAACAGGTGGCTAGACGCAAATGGCAGTGGATCGGTCACACTCTGAGACGGAACCCAGCCTGCATCGCTCAGGGTGCACTAGACTGGTCACCTATGGGGGAAAGAGAAAGCGAATAAGGAAGAATAAGAAGAAGACAAGTTTTTGACTTTATTTTCTTGATATATTTCAATGGTATTCCATCACTATCAGAAGTTTGATCATTAGTTAACGTCTTTATTAAGATTATGTTCTAAACATATCGAGAATATAAAATTAAAGTTCAAACATATTCTTGATCGAAATATAATGCTTACATATTTCAGGCGAAATCTGTACCAAATGGATAATACACTGAAATCTTCTATGAGAGAGGCTGTGAAATTCAATTAGGTAGCGTTAATGTATGATAAATGATTCTGCGTTTTTATGAAATATGTATCTTCTACGGTCGTACGATCCGATCGGCAAAGGCATTACATAAATTTACGATATCATCATAAAGGTATGAGATGAAGATCTAATGTGTTAGTAAATCAAGGCCTAATATTTTTCTTTCTTTTAGTAGCATTAAACTGTTACAGATAATGTTGGGAGCTTTTTCAATATAAATATAACTTGATTAACGATTATTATGCTTCCATAATGGCTTATGTATACTGAAAACGTATGCTTTATAAGAAACATAATTTATTTCTTCTATATTCACCATTACTTCGCTGAAACGTGTTTTGAAGCTATTATGTATAGGGTGGTTTTTTTTATATACAAATTTAAAATGAAAAAAAAACACATTAATATAATGTTCATGTCTATGATATTGGCTTTATTTAATAGATAATTTTATGCCATTATTGTTTAAATATAATTTTGGGCATACGAGCGCCACGGCTATCTCGAATGAACCGCAATCGTGAAATCCAATTTTTGACAATTGTCGTCTTTGTGGATTCGTATTATCCACTAGAGTGTACGTGGTGCGAAAACGATCCATGGTCTAATATAATAATGGTCCGAATAACTTGCTCGGATGGACGATTATGTCGACCGTTAAATGGACGTAGTGCACGATAAGTTTGGCAAACCGAACCATGATTTTCAAAATAAATTTGCGCAGTTTGCAAGCGCTGTTCTGACGTCAGCACATTCTTTGTAAAATGGCAAAACGTATTGACTAAAAATAAACTCTATCAACTGTCACAATGACACTCTGTAGAAACAATGTTGCTAGTTTAAAAACCAAACCTCTAAAAAAACACCCTATACTAATCACTAAGAAAATGATATGAACTAATTGTTTTTACATTTTAAATAACTCGTATATTATAAAAAATAATGTTACCAAAATTAAAATGACCGTTTCATTATTCATACAAAATTAATAAGTCTGCAGTTGTGTATTTGTGAAGTCTATTAATTGATATTCTGCACCAAATTGTTAATTTCTTTTCTATGTATTTAATATTTTACGTGTTTACCTAAATTTTATAATTTTAATTTTCATGCATCAATTTTCTTTGGATATAAAGGAAAACATGACATTCATAAAGGTAAGTTTATCTTATTTTTTATACTTTTATATTTATATATATCTATATTTTTTATTTTTATACTTATAAAATAATGGAAGTGAAGCATGGAACTGGCAAAAGGAAATATGGAAGTATAATAAATGCAGTAGAAATGAGATCTCTAAGACGTATGTGTAGTAAATCTTTATATGGTAGAGTATCAAATGCAAGTATTATATAAGATGTGAATGCGGTGCGAATGAAAGTGTTATGAACAAAACAATGAAAGGGTAGTTAAGGTGGTTTGGACACATGGAGAGAATGAGTGAAGAGAGAAATGGCGATGTTAAGCATAAACTCGTTAGGGAAATAAATATTTCTGTATTTACTATACGTAATTAATTTGCGTTCATAAAAACTCATTTTCAAATAATTCGTTTACTCTGTTTATTTAGAATTTCATAAATGCGAATATTTAAAGAAATTAAATATTGTTTTTTCCAAACTTGATTTTATTTTTCTCGACCCGTTATAAAGGTTTTTCGCGTTTTTTTTCTTTCTGTCGATGAGAAAGATGTAAATCTTTCGAGATGTATCGAGTAAAATAAACATAAAGTGGAAAAACACTATCATTCATAAAAAAAATCGACAGATGGTTTAAAAAAATTGCTTCGTTTATCAATTTAGATCACAATGAGAATAAATCATTTCACTTAAGATAAATATAGGAAGACTAAAGAACACATGGTACAATAAAATCAATCAAAAGTACATTATGACTTCCATGCCGAAGGTCCTGGGTTCGATTCCCGGCGATGGCAGTGTGATTGTCACACTGTCTTTGGTCTGGTGTAGAATTCACGTGACAATAAAATGACGATAGATTGGCTACCTATCACATGTCACGAGAATCAATATAATAGCTGAAAAATAAAAATTGTAAACAGTAATTGGGTCCAAACGACCTGTTGTGTACATAAAAAAAAAAAAATTATTAAATGTCGATCACGTGAGGTGTCGGAGAAATCAACGTGCACGCATAACAAGATGTATTAAACGCACGATTAATAGAACACTGGCCAAACTATAATAATAATAAAAATTGCTCAATCTGACATGAGTCGGTGTTTTAACAAAAACAGTCGAAATACACTTACAAATTAAAAAGACCGATATAGTGTAATGGAGGTCAATTGGCGGAATTTTGACTTAATTTTAACGCGAAACGATGGATAGCGTTAACACAAGCCTCTGTCTAATGTTAACTCAATTATGACCTAAACCATAATCGGTCAGTTTACTATTAAGCGTGCGAAATGTTGAGGAAAGAAGATAAGTGTGTCAGGAAAGAACAGTGTGTTGGTCTATTATTTTAGGCGAAATCAATTCATCTTTCATATAAAGAAATCATTTAATCTTTCATATAAATTCGTCAAAATTTAAATCCTCAGTAAAAGCTTGATAAATTATCAAGCCTTATACAGTGGTTACAAAAGTAGGCACTTAATCAAAATCAGGGCCTGAATTATTATCCTTCAGAATAACAAATTTAATAAACCCATTAATGATGTTTACAGATATTTCGAAATTTGTTTGAAAGTTTCATTTTAAATCTTCTTCTGAAACCCTTAACAAGAGAATCTTTTAAGATGTTAAACATCTCGCAGTATTATGTTAGAATAACTGAATCTAAAATTGTGTATAACATCTTTAAAAAAAAATCTCGGCTTCTTTTGAAATATTTTTATACCTTATTTGAAAATTAGTAATTTTAGATTGTTAATCTACATCAATCAGGTATCTACAGATTAATAAAACATGCCTACATTATTCTTCTTTTGTAAAAGGGTTTGTCTTAATATTAGAGATCGTAAGTGCATGATAGCTAGATCCGACATGAGCATTGAGAGCTCATTGTGCCATCTAACCATTACAAAACTTTATTTTAATTGTATCTCAATAGAGACGAAGACGTAAACTGGAAACTGAACTTGGATGATCAAGGTGTTTACAGGACTTATGACCTGTCATTGGTTGGGTTAAGCGCACGCTTTATGTAATTATAACATTCCCCATTCCACCTTTGTTATTATGATCATGCATGACAAATTTTTGGAAGATGTACGAGTATATATACTTCAAAATCCATATTTATCTTCACGTGTCAGTTTCAGTCAGCCATCTATGTAGATTTGGTTGCACTTGTGAATTTTTTCAAGAATTAACCTATACAACCGACCCACTAACGCCATCTATGGAGAATGATTTTCGGCATTTAGCAAACTACCTTATTAATACAATGCGAAGGCTGTCGCCCAACATATTGTTAGAAGCCGCTAGGAGTATTATTCCATTCTATATGCCAAAGAATTTTGACCAGAATATTTGAAGACCAAGACAAAACTTTATCATTATATTAGGTCGGATATAAAGACTCCCTCCTTGGACAGCTTTTTTTTAATCTGGCGAAAAAGGCAAAAACCAGTGAAGGGAAAAGAAGTGACTAAAATGAAGCATACAGTAGCATTTAAGTTGTGCGTATGTTGCAATTAAGTGACCGAAATACAAATACACTTTATAAAACCCGTTTTTTTTTACATTCTCTTTCAATATCTCTGCTGAACGCGGTCTCCTCGGAGATCGACGTCTTTCATGTTAGTGAAAGTACGTTCAGGGGAAAAATACTCTTGACTTTTGAAAGTATCTTGTCTTCCTAATGTCGAACCATTACTCATGTGTTCCTGGTATAATGCTGTTTGTGTATAATATCTTACCTGTACTCAATGGATGCCATAAACAATTATGCTGTTATGTCTTTTGAGTAAATAAACTGATTTGAATATGTTTTTTTTACAATATTTGTCATTTATGAATACTTTTTCTTAATCAAAAACACGTAACGAGAAATAACTGTCGTGGTGGAAATTTGCTTTAAGATACGAGCAAATTGACATACGAGCAAGGTTACGGAAGGAATTAAACTCGTATCTCGAGGTATCACTGTACTAATGATTACTATGGACATTAATACTTTTGGTTCCTACTATAACATTCTAAAAATATGTTTTTTTCTCCAATATTTAATTTTTTGTGTTATTTACTATTTAAATATGGACATATTAATGTAAAATATACCTTTTTTAATGTAAAACCTTGAATCAGCTTAAATATGAAAATATATTAATCAGGCATATATTTTTAACTTTGTAAAATCTTGTATATAGAAGGCGAAGGTTTCTCATTTTGAAAAAGGATTCTTATTTTAAATATAAAGGGATTTTTGGAAACATATTTAATTTCGTGTCTCGGGTACTGTGACAAAGCATACACAAAAAATCCACTGTACCTTTCTTGGCAAATACCAAGGTAATCTAAGAAGTTAAATGTTTCTTGTAAGAAAATCTTTATTGGGCCAATACAGGTTCCAGACGTATATAAGGGTCAAAATTTTACACGAGAGTAACCTTTTCGTTTCAATGAAAAACTAAACGTAAAGGTCAAATGTATTTTTCAGAAAATTTACAAAAAGAAAAACGGTTTCACGTGACAAGCGCTAAACGATTGCTTTATATTAATATGACACCTTTTAAATGATAATAAGAAAATGAGAATGAACCGCTAAACTTCTCCTGACATTTCAATCAAAATTCTCTAGATATAAGAAAATGTCTCATCCTAGAATATAATTGAATATAATTTATTATTTATTTATTTACTTGCGATGACAACTATTTGCTTGCGATGACAACAAAAAAGCTAAGATGGCAGTGCACAATGGTGTTCTTGTTCCGACCCTTATGTATGGAAGTGAAGCATGGAACTGGCAAAAGAAGGATGAAAGTAGAATAAAAGCAGTAGAAATGAGATCTCTAAGACGAATGTGGGGCAAATCTGTATATGATAGAGTGACAAATGCAAGTATAAGAAGTGAATGTGGTGCGAATGAAAGTGTTATGAACAAAATAAGGAAAGGGTCATTTAGATGGTTTGGACACATGGAAAGAATGAGTGAAGACAGAATGGTAAAGAAGGTATATGTTAACGGCGTGAATGGAGATAGAAATAGAGGAAGGCCGAGGAAAACGTGGCACGATCAATTAAATCAAATATTGAATGTCGGTCACGTGAGGAGTCGGAAAAATCGACGTGCGTGTATGACAAGATGTATGAATGTAGAGGAACGAGAGAAGTATGTCAGGACAGAAAAGTGTGGCGTTCCATTGTTTCTGCCTACCCCTCCGGGGAGACGGTGTGATGGTAAGTTAGTTAGTTAGTATTTATTTACTTGAAATAGTACACATGTACACAACACATGTTCTAATAAAAACAATTAAACATTCAATTATTAAAATAAGGTTACATTTTGTTTACATATTTATTTAATTATATTCTAAAAAAAATTATGCTCTGCACACTTTTGACATCCCACGGTATATCTTCATAAATTTTAAATGCCTTATACATAAGAGAATTCTGAGATTTGTTTTTTTCTCTGAATGGGAGCCATTGTTTATTTTTTCTTTCTTGTTTCATATTGATGTTCATGTTGGTAACTTCTTATCTTCCTTAAAAATTGTTGGGAGGTGTGTCCATTAATAATTTTGTGAATTTGTAATAAAACGTTGAATGCGGTCTCCATTAATTGCTCTTCCCACCGGTGTCACGAGAGGCAGGTTGATTCTGGCGGCCGGTAGGTAAAACAATCTATGCTGTCGCTGTCGGAGATATGTATCAGGGACAAAAAGCCGAACACCATCCAGCACGGCCGAGTTCTCGAAACATCCTCCACAGTAATCTAAATAAATGGGTTATGAGATGCCCAGCTCTTCGAAGCTGCAGAGAGTTGGCCCCAAGCATTCCCAAAAGAAATACTGTGGGATAGAGCCACGGATTAATTAATACTATCAGGATTAAGTAATCAACTAACCGACACGTAGTCGTCGTTCGATACTCGCCTCAATTGATAGTCGTTTATATTTATTTTCATTTTCCTATTTCTAATACTTTACCAAACAATTTTATTATGTCATCTTGTTCAATAGAAACAAAACCTAGTTTGTATTCCGAGCCATTAAAAGTTCCTAAGCTTTTATAAATAGGTCCCTTGAAATATTTCTGAGTGACAGACAAATATTAGGTCCTTACATATGAAATTGGCGTTTTGTATGGGAGGAACATAAAGTTGATTTTTTTTAAATATAATATATGTATTTAATCAAAGTATGTACCATTGCTATCTATGCACTTTTGTCATCTCATAGGTAGTTCATCGATCCCTTTACTAAAAAAACCATTCGGACGGGAATCAATAAAATCTTTGAAGTCGGTTTGGACTGCCCCATCGGAGTTGAATTTTTTCCCTTGCAAAAAGTTATCCAAATTTCGAAAAATTAAGTAATCTGTTAGGACAAGGTCCGGAAAGTACGGTGGATGTCTTAGACATTCCAATTGAAGCTCTTCTAATTTGGTAGCCGTCTGTTGTGCAGTGTGTGGTCTAGCGTTATCATGAAGCAGCAGTGGTCTAGAGCGATTAACCAGCCTCGGTTGTTTAGCAGCTAGCTTTTCCATCATGGTTTGCAGTTGCTGACAATAGACATCTGCCGTAATCGTCTGGCCAGATTTAAGAAAGCTGTAGTGAACGACACCAGCATTAGTCCACCAAACGCTCACAAGTAACTTTTTTGGAGTCAATTTTCGCTTGGGGCATGGTTTGGCTGGTTCGGCAGGGTTCAGCCATTGCGATGAGCGCTTCCGATTATCATACAGGATCCACTTTTCATCACAGGTAATGATTCGATTCAAAATCCTTTCATTATTGTGCCGGTTGAGTAATGCAACGCAGCAGTCAACGCGCGTTTGTTGATTTACTTCACTCAATTCGCGAGGTACCCACCTTTCAAGCTTTTTCACCTTCCCAATTTGCTTCAAATGGATTAAAACAGTTTTATCACTAACACCGCAGTCTGCAGCTAACTCGGACGTGCTTTGCGATTGAATTCTTCATTATCAACTTTGGTCTCCGGCCGTCCACGGGGCTTGTTCTGCAGGTCGAAATTT
Source organism: Lepidostoma basale (assembly GCA_022606425.2). NCBI lineage: Eukaryota > Metazoa > Arthropoda > Insecta > Trichoptera > Lepidostomatidae > Lepidostoma > Lepidostoma basale. The sequence goes on from JAHDVF020000099.1 coordinate 261,035, forward strand.
CCAGAACGAAAACGTTGGAACCAAAAACGCACTGTGTTTTCTTTTGCGGCACCGTCATCATACACATCATTAATCCTTCGAGACGTTTCTGCAGCACTGGTGCCACGGTGGAACTAGTACTCGTAAATAACGCGATATTTCAAGTTTTCCATTTTGTAAACTGAGTGACGCAAAGAAATAAAACAATTGAGGAAAAAATAAATGAATTATAATTTTCGAAACACAAATGCTTGAGTAAATAGCTGTATAAATTTGAATTTGGAATTCCTAACCAAAGAGAAGATATTTGAGATCAAAGTTGCCAGTATGGCAAAACGCCAATTTCATATGTAAGGACCTAATATATTTCTTTTTGATTTTATACGCAGAACTTTTTGATTATATTTTATTTTAAAGTTAAGAGTCATATCATACAATCATATTTACATATACTCGTATATAATAGTAAAATTAATGTTGTGTCTAAGGTTACCCAGTAATAAGAAAAACGTACTAACCAACCATCACGCCGTCTCCCCGAAAGGGTAGGCAGAAAGAATGGACTGTCACACTTTTATTGATGCGGCACTCCATCCTTCTCTTTTCGCTCCGCGGGAGACGCGGTGTGATGGGTTGCGAACCTCATCGCCACCAATAGGCATCTCCCGTGCACACTTCGATCGTCCAACACCCACAAAATAAATCTTGAACAAATATTATAAAACACAATGATATAAATTGAAATAACAAAATAAAAATAATTTAACACAAAATGTTATTTTTAGATGGTGCACATATTTTCTATTTAAATTATATACCACGAATCCACCGTTTTTTTAATTTAGCACATAATGTAATAACACATCATGTTTTTTTCGATGTTGCACATGTTGACATGGACGATCCGGACTTTTGTGTTTATAAGTATGTTATAAAATAATTAAATAGTCGCGTGAAAATACAATGACAATGCATAAACTTAATAAAACTAACTATTAACTAAAGCTCGAAGAACGTATATTACGACCCTACTAAAATTATCTACATTTTTCAATTTGACATTCGTTCGATTTCAACATATTTTATAATCACTGATAAACTTAAAAGTTTTCTGTAAAATAAAAAATAAAATTCAGCGTAGATACGTAATGCAAAGATATTATAAAAAAGCATTTATTAAAAACTGCATACGAGTATTATGATACATTTTAATTTAAACCATCTTCTTCTCTCTTCTATTTTTGTCCTGTGACACCTCCGTGGTGCAAAGGGCCTCAAGGAACCTTCTCCACCCGACTCTATCGCATGCCTGATTCCTAACATCATCCCAAGTGAGGCCTGCCGCCTTGACCTCGTCCTGCAAGGTTCTTCCCCAGGTGGCTCTAGGTCTGCCTCGCTTTCTCTTTCCCCCCATAGGGGACCAGTCTAGTGCGCCCTGAGCGATGCAGGCTGGGTTCCGTCTCATCCACTGCCATTTGCGTCTAGTGACCTGTTCTCTAATTGGTTTTTCGCCTGCCATAGTCCAGAGAGCGGCATTTGACACTGTTTGGGGCCAATTGATTTTGAATATTGAGCTAAGGCACCTATTTATAAACACCTGGAGTTTACCAACCATAATTAACGATATTGTGTTATTGAATTTGTCGATATCGTATTTATCGTAGGTATATATGAGATCCTTAAGACTTATGTGTGATAGAATGATTTACGATAGATTTTTAAATGCTGATATAAGAATGAAATGTAGAACGGAAGAAAGTTTCATGAACAAAATTATGAGAGGATCAAATATTTTTTGTTATTTTTATTGTTTTCATTATTTAGAATAAACAACATCAAAGAAACGTAATATTTTATATCATGGAATTTTAAATTCCTAAATATTGGATGCTTAAAAAATTTTTGTTAACCCTTAACGTACCGTGTTCAAAACAAAACGCTCGCTCCCATGTGGTCAATTCAGTTTACCGCTAACTTTATCTAAATATCAAGCATATGACTCGATGAATCAAATTTTAATTTATGTCATCTTGTAGGGAATTTCATTAGAAATAGATCGATATCTATAACATACATGGATTATTTGAAAAACATATCATTATTAATTTTTTTCTGGAACCATGCGATTTCTGATATGGAATGCGTCACAGCATACGAGCAACTGACACCAAGTATAAACTTGTCTCGCCCCGCCACGCCGCGCCGCGGCCGGCGGGGCGAGACTTTACGTATGATAAAGGCACCTAGGCAAAATGTATAGTACGTTCAAGACAACGAGTACGTATTAATATTTGTCCCTTTTGGTAAAGTGTTAATATTTTCACAGTTCTGATATTATTAAGTTGCGTGCTGCGTTTCCGTCCACAGTCGGTATTATTACGTACCTATGAGAAAAGGCCAAACATATAATTTATAATACGTTTAAAACAGCGAGTAAATATTTGTCACTTTTGATAAAGTTGTAAATATTAGAAAAACAAATTCTACCTTAACACGAATGAAGGTGAGGGCAGTCTTAGAAAATATATTTTTTTGGGATGAAGGAAGTAATTTTTTGCTTTTTTTTTATTACAAAATATTGAGAACACTTCAATGGAGAATTAAATTTTTTTTATAATATTAGGGTCCATAGGTTTTAAGAAAATCAACTTTAAATTGGCAGTGGAAACTCAATTGACCACATGGCAACGCGACGGTTAAACAAGTAAAAAATGGTTTTGTATAAAAGTAAATTAATTTCACAGACCGAGACTGCTCTGATGTACGACGCCGTTCACCTTTTTGCGAAGGCCCTCCACGATCTGGACACATCCCAGCAGATTGACGTTAAGCCGCTGTCCTGTGACGCAGAAGACACGTGGCCTCACGGATATAGCCTTATCAACTACATGAAAATTGTGAGTATTCATTTTTCTATTTTTTTCACGAATATGCATTATATTATTATAATAACAGATAATTTTCACGTATATTATAATAACAGATAATTTTCACACCTTATTTTTTTTCCAATACTTATTTTTCTTCGAGTACACGTATGTAAAATACAGCTTTGTATTTTGAGATCACATTTGAATAAATTTTTGAAAACATTTTTATTTCTTATTTTTTTTTTACACTTTTCCCAAACATGTTTCGAGACATAGTCTCTCATTCTCAGTGTAGAAATTTTGTTTTTATTTTCCCATAATTATAACCAACTTTTAATGAACTTTATATCTTAATAACTTTATCACTGAAATAATTCACCCCTCCTTGTTTTACCTTTTTTTTAGCGTGTAGATATGTTTGTGTTGTGGCACAACATTTTTCGATACACAAATTTTAACAACACTAACATGCTTTTTCTTTTTTAATTTTTGATTAACTGTATGATTTGTTTTATTATGTTTGTCTTATAAATTTCAAGAAGTAGTGTAAAAGAGTAAATGTAAATTATATCCGCATCACATTTTCACGTTTATGGAGTATTTGGTGAGTAGTTTAATGACGCCTGAATACATCAATTAATCAATGAATATAATCAATTAAATTTATACTGCACTTAAGCAATTAATTATTTAAGCTCCGGTGGTAGCAAAGCCGGTTGGTGGTTTAAAAGAATAAATTGGTTTATACTCGTATACAAATTTTACGAGTGTATTATTATTATATTCAACCAAATGTGTTAGCTTTTACCAAAAGACATTCATTATAAACATTTTTACAGGCAAGACATTAAAAATCGCTCATTACATTATTACAGCGTGAGCCAAATCGATGTAAAGGGTAGGTATAGCTATCATATTGATTATCGTGACATGTGATAGGTAGCTAATCTATCGCCGTTTTATTGTCACGTGAATTCTGCACCAGACCAAAGACAGTGTGATAATTACACTGCCGTTGCCGGGAATCGAACCCAGATCCTTAGGTGTGGGTGTCAAAGCACTTACCTCTCGGCCACGAAGGGTTAGATGATAGATGGTTCGACTTTAGGAAGACAGAATACTCTCTAAAGTCAAGAGTCTTCTGAATGTAAAAAGACGTCAATCTCCGAGGAGGTCATGTTCAGCAGATTTATTACTCTTCCCACCAGTGTCATCAGAGTTAGGAATCGATGTATTATATATTACAACAACAACAATAACAAACCATCACGCCGTTTCCCCGCATGGGTAGGCAGAGAGAATGGACCACCACACTACTTTATCCTGACATACCTCTCTAGCTTCCTCCAAATTCATACAGCGAGTCATACACTTAATATCACGAGTTATTATATACTATATTACTAGAAATCTGCATTAACTATCTAGGTTGTTGATGGAGCACTCTAAGTGAATACTGAAGTATAAGGCTTTTAAATTTTACCGTTACAATTTCTGTAAAATATTGCATATCGTTTTAGAACGTGCTATGTACCGTGAAAATGCTCTGAGTTAGCTTGTATACTAAGAAAAAGCATTAAAGATTGTGGTTTCAATGCCATATGTATAGATACTTAAAATATATACTATACATGTTATTCCACTGAACGTAAAGCGCACAACTGGAGAAAAAGATGCCGAAAATACTCTCAGCTCTAGGGGAAGTTAGCGATTTTCTCTAGAGCTTTTACTTCCTTTGCCGTGAGCTTTCGTCTACTTGCTGTAATATCCAATTCAGGACTACCAGCCACTACTTTGGTAATAGAAAACGGAGCTTTTTAGAGGTCCTTGTGCTCAGAGGGAAGCTTTATTGGGACCAAAGTGCCTTGGGCTTTTCGACCTGTGTTGGGTCCTTTTATCCTCGCGACATGGGCGAGTCGAATCAAATTTACTTTTTCACGATTTATTGCGGGAGTGCAACTAAATCACGGTTGATAACGTCTAAGTATTGTAAAAGAGGAATTGCACCTACCCTGAGAACTACCCCTAATACTACCCTTATGAATAACCTCAAGTCGCGTGAACCGTGAATATCAATACACTATATTAACCATTTTAAATTTTTTTTATTCTGAACGTATCTTTGAGAAAATTTTTCGATGCATGTTGAATAGTTGATTATTGATAAAATAAGGTTTTAAAATAACTTTTCGTATTGTTGGGCCTTCCAATGACACTATCAAATTACCATTTAAACTTTCGATAATGCCTTAATAAGAAAAAAAAATGAGACGTGCAATTTTATTTATCAAAGTTATAGAAAACATTTTTTTTTTTACCAATATACAGTTAGAAGATCATCATCGCCACCAATAGGCATCTCCCGCGAACACTACGATCGTAAAACATCCACAAAATAAATATAAAATAAATAATATAAATTACAATGATATAAAATAAAATAACACAATAAAAATAATTTAACACCTAATGATCTTTTTAGATGGTGCACATATTGTCTACCTAATTAATTTATGTTCTACGTATCCATCGTTTTTTAAATCAGGTGTAATTAGGCACTTAAAACAAACAAACACCAGCAAGAACTTTAAAATAATATTGAAGAAATTATTCAAATTGTCATTGGAACAAATGCAAAATTTATTTTTACACGTCAAAATTCTTTATATAAACGAAAAAACTATATTTCGCACGCTTAATAGTAAACTGACCGATTATGGTTTAGGTCATAATTGAGTTAACATTAGACAGAGGCTTGTGTTAACGCTATCCATCTATTTTTCACAATACGCTATCTATTCGTACGTGTTTTTTGACTGTTTTTGTTAAAACACCGACTCATGTCAGATTGAGCAAATCTTGCTTTTTTTAGTTAAGCCAGTGTTCTATTAAACGTACAATATGTTTCTATATGTATTTGTTAAAAGGGCATAAATAAAATACGGTTCTCTTTTAAAAAAAAAAGATTTCAGATGTTGAATATAAGACAGATCCAGTCATTTCTTATACCTCAAACATGAGAAGGGTAGCAAAAATAAAATATTTATAACCATAATTCTAAACTTAAATTTGAAACGAGATTTATATTTTAAGAGTTCCAACCCCTCTCCCTTTGCGAGGGATGTGCGCCGATATTTTGATGAATTCGTACGAAAACAACGTAATAAAATTAGCATGCCTCAATTTGATTTGAATTTCGTCGTGCGAATTTTCGAATAAATTCGCAAGCGCTAACTGAAGTTTTCGATTCTGTCGCAAACAATGCGATGATGGAAAACAATTCGGAAAATATTCCCAATGTCGGGGGACTCTAGTATGACGACACGCATCTGTTTTTGTTCCATTTGCTTTTTGTTTTATTCCGGATTGCGTTAAAACAAAACAATACCAAAACATTGTTTCTTATACAAGGTTGAGAAACAACATTGTATACTGATTGAATATTAACCCTAGAACCCCACACTGTCTGACGTATACATTGTTCTTACACAGGGGTTATGAGGTACCCCAAAACTAAATAGTCCATAAATAATATAAATAAAGTACGTTTTAGGAAATTATACCGTTATTTCATTATTATAATTATTATTTTTTGTTGAAAAAACTCCTTACATCATTAAATGGTGAAAAAAGAAAGAATATCAAAGGAAATATACATAGAACCTTATAAATAGGAATATGCCAGTTGTTTCCTTGCTGCCATTGTCGTAAAGGTATTCACGGATTCGCCATAATTGCATCCAAAGAGGTCTATCTCTTTTGCAACCTCATTTAAAATACGAATCGCTTTCAATACAGGAGAACTTCGAAGGGCCTCTGTGCGGCAATTTGGGGCATAAAATAATATATGCCCCCTTGCTCTGCTATAACTATGGGGAACGTGTAGATTTAGTTCTCTTGGTATTCCTGGATTTTAAATACCTCCAGATAATAGTTTAAAAAATTGCTTACCTAGAAAGATCATTCGACGAGTTTCAAGAGTGTTGAAATCCAACATTCCTGTGAGTAATAGTGAGGGGTACATAAAAGATAATAGTTATACTCCCTGCGGTATAAATATCTCAAAAATCGTTTCTGGATCCTTTCTTGTTCCAGGATGACTGTTCTTTCTCTGGGGTTCCAAATGATAGATAAGTACTCTAAGTTACTACGAACCAGCGTTTCATACAGTCTACGAATCGCCGTTGTGTTGGAAAAAGATCTTGCGTTCAATATTAGATAGATGTAAATGATAATATTAGATAGATGTAAATAATATGTGAAGTTGGACTCACACGTGATACGCAGATCCTTAATATGATCAACGTGCTGTAAACATTAATACGGAGATTACAAATCAGCTTTATAATTTTTACAATTAGATATCGATTTAAGCATTTTTGATATACTTTGACTTAGTGTTACAAGCAAATTGGAATTTCGCACTATGTGCACCGGGTCTTGCTTTTATGATCCCTGTTTCTTGGGCAAAAACCACAACGCCCCTGTGAGTGACATTCAGACCCGAGAGGATCGACAGGCAAAGGTTTTTTGAGAATCGCCGAAGTACTTTCTTTTACAAATATCCTTCCTCTTGTATGTAGAAAATACTAACGTTGTTACTACACTGGGGTATTCCAGCACCCAAAGACACACGTGCACACGTCTATACCATCCGGCTGTCGCCGCGTCACTGGCTAATCCGTAACGCGTGACCTCAAGGTAAAATACGCAGGAAGTCAAAGTTGTGCATTATAAACCAGAAAAGTAATTTTTTTTTAAAAACTTCTGGGGTGCCCTAGCACCCCTTGTAAGGTTCTAGGGTTAAAAAAAACACTTTGTTAAGTTTTATAACTAGAAGAAAGAAAGAGGGGACCGGTTCGGTCTCCTGCAATGTGGATGTCCATGTAAGGAACGACCTGAGGGCGCTGGGAGTAGAAAGGCAGATGACCCAGGATTGCGAAACTTGCCGGAGCCATTTTAGGAGAGCAGACCCCAAAAAACGGAAAATGACTAAGTGAAAGACATTTCTTTAAAAATAATTATAACATTATAAAAAACGTCACAAGTTTTTCTGTATCATATGTCATATGCAGTGGCGGTACTCTCATAGAAGCCCAGAAGCCCGGCTTGCGTAATAAATTTTGAATCAAAACCCTCAAATCTAAGTAATCATGCCCCCGCATAAACCAACAACCCACCAAATCACCTCCCAACAATGTTCCCATTAGACGTAAGAAATAGCCACAAGAGCTGAACCTCTGTAAGCAAGAAGAGATTTTGATTCAAAATTTCTTACACAAGCCGGGCTTCTGGGCTTCTATAGGAGTACCGCAACTGGTCATATGTCATCAAGCAAAATTTCACAACGTTTTTTGATCAATATAAAATGTAACTGTTTAAAATCTTCGTACTAGAATCCCTTTCCTTTTAAGAAGATGTTTTAAACTGGAAACCGCACTGTCAGCGGATAATATTTGACTGAGAAGCATATCCCGGCTTACCATCTTTTCCTCGCTTCAAATCGATGAAAACCCTGCGATTCGTACATTTTACTGCGAAAAGACACATAACTTACACGCTGAACCGCTTTTCGCGATATTTCCCTGCAATTTTCCCCTTGCCTCCTCTATCGCCCCCTCTAAACACCCTTCCCACGTCGTTACATTACGTTACCTTGAACTCCACTATCTCATCTTTGGTCTATCAACATTTCCTTTACGTCTGAGTGAATATCATAGATACGAGAAATGTAACAAATTTTATATAAAAAAACCTTTAGGAATTTTTGAAGTATATTGAATGTATTTTTTGCCTATACAAAGAAACATCATTAAATTTTACGAAGGTATATATGTATTTGTGTATGATTGTCAATGTACACATTTACGTAGTCTTATAAAAAATATTTTCCTTTTATTTTTCTCTATATTCGCCTTCACTTTGTGTTGTGAATTCATATTTGAATAAATAGAAACGCTCTTTGTATAATATTATTACAACGCTTTATTTTTTAATTGCAGACTTGTTGGTCTTTCTCCGTTGTACAAATGTTAACTTACGTTTATAATTCTTATATTTTTTCAGTAATTTACTAATAGTCTGCAACATAAGCGTGAATGGTAAAAACTTGGAGCAAGAAGATTTTCTTTTTTTTTTAAAAGACTAATACCAAGGATTTAAATCAATGATATTAGAATTTATTATTACAATATTCAATGTGAGCAGAAAATAGCTCATTATTATGAAGAAGGAATCTGGTCGTGTCCAGGCTTGAACCCAAGTCCCCTGGATCAGGAGCCAAGCGTTCTATCCCCTAGACCACCACCCGACTAGATTAGATCGTATGTAGTATGTTTACAAGAGATGGGCGAGTGGAGAGGGATATTGAAAGAAGGGTTGGGGCAGGCAACAAAGTGAATGGTATACTTATAGTTGTCATCGCAAACAATAACCTATCCAAAAAAGCTAGATTGGCAGTGCACAACTGTGTTCTTCTACCGACCCTTATGTATGGAAGCGAAGCATGGAACTGGCAAAAGAAGGATGAAAGTAGAATAAATGCAGTAGAAATGAGATCTCTTAGACGAATGTGTGGATACTCTGTGTATGATAGAGTGTCGAATGAAAATATAAAAAGTGAATGCGGTGCAAATGATGGTGTTATGAACAAAATAATGAAAGGATCATTAAGATGATTTGGACATATGGAAAGAATGAATGAAGAAATAATGGTAAAAAAATTATATATTATATTTACGAAGTAAATGGATCCAGAAATAGAGGATGACCGGGGAAAACGTAATACGATCAAATAAATCAAATATTGAATGTCGGCCATGTGAGGAGTCAGAGTAATCGACGCGCGTGCATGACACGATGCATGAATGTTGAGGAATCGAGAGGAATATGTCAGGAAAGAAAAGTTTGGCAGTCCATTCTTTCTGCCTACCCCTTCAGGGAGACGGCGTGATGGTTAATTAGTTAAAATATAAGTAAGTTTTGATCATTTTATATCAGACCTGACCAAATATGAGACCTTAAAAATTGTACACAGAGTGACCATGGAAAAGACAACAGACAGCAGCTACAAATTAACTAAAAATTCAGACATACACAGACACTGGACCAGGATTTGTGACAGATATCACTTACCGATTGCACGAACTAAGACAGGACAATCAAGGATATTGAACAATGGACTGAAACTTACTACCTAAAGACGCAAGGAATCTCACTACAACTCAATATAAAAAATATCTGAAACAATACATAATTAATAGTAAGATCTAAAAATGTAACCATATAACCCAATTGGGTTTAAAAAAAAAAAAAAAAAATACTAAATACTCGATATCTGTATACGACAAAATATGGAAGAAGTGACGTCATTATGACGTAGGCCTGTGATTTCGTAATACATAAATTTAAACAACGTTTAGTCCAGATGAATTATTATCGTAGTGTGGGGACTTCGTTGAACGGAAATTCGTAATGCGGATGTTCCATTGTCCTCCATACAAAAGCGAACAGGTTACTCAGAATAATGATTAGTTAATGACGTGGGTAACAATTGTTTACGAACAGTGTAAAACAATTCATTTTATCCTAAATATGGCTAATTTTGGATCAATTTTAATACCAAATTGCTTGACAATTTTTAATTTTTTATATGGAAAACTAATTTGATTTTCTATGTGCTCTAGAACGTGGTATGTAGAAGTTAGTATGATTAGGAAGGGACTATTAGAATAGAAGGAGACATGACAATGATTTTAGCTACATTTGATATTATAAGGATTAATTGTATCTCAATAGAGACTAGTAATATATTAGGTCCTTACATATGAAATTGGCGTATTGCCGTACTGGCAACTTTGATCTCAAATATCTTCTCTTTGGTTAGGAATTCCAAATTCAAATTTATACAGCTATTTACTCAAGTATTTGTGTTTTGAAAATTATAATTCATTTGTTTTTTCCTCAATTTTTTTTTCTTTGCGTCACTCAGTTTACAAAATGGAAAACTTGAAATATCGCGTTATTTACGAGTACGAGTTCCACCGTGGCACCAGTGCTGCAGTGCCGGAAAAGAAAACACAGTGCGTTTTTGGTTCCAACGTTTTCGTTCTAGAAATTTCGACCTGCAGAACAAGCCCCGTGGACGGCCGGAGACCAAAGTTGATAATAAAGAATTGAAGGCTACTGTGGAAGCGGATCCATCGCAAACCACGTCCGAGTTAGCTGCAGGCGGCGGTGTTAGTGATAAAATTGTTTTAATCCACTTGAAGCAAATTGGGAAGGTGAAAAAGCTTGAAAGGTGGGTCCCTCGCGAATTGAGTGAAGCAAATCAACAAACGCGCGTTGACTGCTGCGTTGCATTACTCAACCGGCACAATAGTGAAGGGATTTCGAATCGAACCTGTAATGAAAAGTGGATCCTGTATGATAATCGGAAGCGCTCATCGCAATGGCTGAACCCTTCCGAACTAGCCAAACCATGCCGCAAGCGAAAATTGACTTCAAAAAAGTTACTTGTGAGCGTTTGGTGGACTAGTGCTGGTGTCGTTCACTACAGCTTTCTTAAATCTGACCAGACGATTACGGCAGATGTCTATTGTCAGCAACTGCAAACCATGATGGAAAAGCTAGCTGCTAAACAACCGAGGCTGGTTAATCGCTCTAGGCCACTGCTGCTTCATGATAACGCTAGACCACACACTGCACAACAGATGGCTATCAAATTAGAAGAGCTTCAATTGGAATGTCTAAGACATCCACCGTACTCTCTGGACCTTGCCCCAACAGATTACTTTTTTTTCGAAATTTGGATAACTTCTTGCAAGGGAAAAAATTCAACTCCGATGGGGCAGTCCAAACCGACTTCAAAGATTTTATTGATTCCCGTCCGAATGTTTTTTTTAGTAAAGGGATCGATGAACTACCTACCTGTACTTAATAGATGCCTTAAACATTTTCCTGTTTGTAATGTCTATTGAGTTAATAAACTGATTTGATTTGATTTGATTTGAGATGGCAAAAGTGCATAGATAGCAATGGTACATACTTTAATTAAATAAATATATTATATTTAAAAAAAATCAACTTTATGTTCCTCCCATACAAAACGCCAATTTCTTATGTAAGGACCTAATATTAATGGTATGGACCCAAGCATCATCAGGGCAGTATAACAACAAGTTGTTATACTGCCCTGATGAAGCTTGGGTCCAAGCGAAACTAGTTGGCATTTATTACGGTGGTTAAACACAAAGTATTTTTAACTGTTAAATAAAACAACTTTCTCTTTTGTATCACAATTGTATTTTATTTTATGCGACAGCTGTTTCATCAATTTATGCTGACTTCATCAGGTGTTACAATAATATATCAAATGTCAAATTCTAAATTTGAAAAATTTTACATTTGATATATTATTGTAACACTTGATGATGTCAACATAGGTTGCTGAAACAGCTGTCGCATATAATAAAATACAAAAAACAAAGATATGAAAAACGTTGTATGATAGAATACAGAACGATGAAATAAGAGAGAAATGTAAGGCAGATGACGGCATTATGGATAAAATTAAAAAAGGATCCTTGAGATGGTTTGGACATATGGAACAAATGGATGAGAGAAGAATGGTTAAAAAGTTGTACACAAGCAGCGTGAGTGGAAAAAGAATGGAAGAACGAGAACGACCAAGGAAAACATGGCATGACCAAATTAATCAATTACTAATAGGCGGCCACATTCGAAGTCGGAATAATCGATGTGCGTGCATGGTACGATGTATGAATGTAGGAGAAGCCCGAGAGGTATGCCAGGACAGAGCAGTGTGGCGATCCATCCGTGATGGTTAGTTAGCTAAGATATTTACTTTAACAGATTAAAATGTTAAGGTGGCATAGTGTTTCGGCCAAAACAATGGACAAAGTTTTTTTTTATTTTTATATGTTTTAAATGTTTATCCACAAAGTGAGTGCTTCATACGAAAAATTAAAAAAAAAAAAAAAAAATTTAAATTAACTATACGTATTTAATGTCATGTTAAGCTCCCAAAGTTTTTGCGAACTGGAAAACGAAATGTAAAGAAAACCAAAACATAACAACAAACAAAAAATACACCATTGTGTCAAAAATGTTAAAATGTCTCTCACTTTTGAACGAATTTCTCTGTAATTTTGTTAAAGAGCGCATTATTCACAGTTTATTCCGTTACCTAAGACAGTGAATCGTACATCCGTTTTCTCGGTACAACATTTCCGGTTCTGCTTTCAGAGATTCAGAGCTTTGTATAAAAGTCCCTGAATAATGTATAATGAATGTCAGAAGCATCCCCTTGTCAAGGCGTCGCGACGCCGCGAACTTTCCGATTGAACTTTTAACACATTACTCACTTAAAATATCGTTGATTTTAACAAATATATAAATCTTAATTTAACATTATAATTATAATATATAAAACTATTAAATTATATCCTTGAAAATAAAACCTAACTTATTTTCTAAAAGTTGTTAAACATTTGTTAAAGAGAAGCTATAAAATGATAAACTTTCATATGAAGCACTTTATGTAGTGATGTGTCATTATTAAAAATAATTATAATACACTTAGTAAATTGAAAACAACTTTGTTTAATCCTGACATGTTTCGTAGAATACCTTCATATTCAGGTGTAAAATTATACATAATATAATATATTTTTACACCTGAAAATGGAGGTATCCTCCGAAACATGTCGTGATTTGATTAAATAAAGGGTTTTTCAATTTACTAAGTACATTACTATGGGATTACACAGTGTTAATGCCTAATCGTTCAATAAAATAATACACTTGTAAAATTTGTATATAAACCACTTTATTCGTTCTATATAGAATATACGAAAGGAAAACCTTAGTTTATTATGTTACCCTGGCAATTATCTGGTGGGAGCGAAACCGGTAGGTATTAATGATTAATAGAAAGGTTTATAAACAAAAAAATTATATGTGCATTCTTATTATATATAATAAATAATAGTCAGATAAATGGAACATTTATAAAACACTGAGTATGTATACATTTTTCGATGTTTGTTTGTTAATAATTAAAATTTAAACATAAACACTAAATTAAACACTTTTTGTAATTGGTATACAATCACTTTATTTGTGAGGATGGGAGGCCTAGTATGTGTAAGGCCCTGAAGAAACTCGCATGGAGCGAAACCGGTAGGCCTTCATCCTCACAAATAAAGTGGTTGTATACCAAGTACAAAAAGTGTTTAATATGTCCAACAACAAAATAATGGTTTCTTATCAAAGTTTAAAATAGTAAGTTTATAAATAAATTATTTTTAAGATAATCTAATGCTTTCACTGAAATCTATTGATAGAAATTAAAATAATTATAAAACAAAGGGATATTTTTTTAATAACTACGCTCACTTTCGTCTTTATTTTGCCAGCCAATTCCTTGGATTGAAAATAGCAAAGAAGATAATTTAAAAATAATATCAGTTATCTACAAGCTTTAAGTCACATTTGATATCGTATTTTTCATCCGTGACTGTCGAGTGAAATATAATAAAAGCTCTGACAGAGAACAAATTATTCACATCGTGCTTTCCCGTTGATAAAGAGTTAATATTCCAATAATTTATTGTCTTCGAAGTTACACTCAAACCAAACCGTTATACGCCCTCCAAATGGAAGTTTATCGCTTTGTGTGAAAGCAAAATTAACCCGAATAGTGGCTTTGTTGAAACTGTTCTCAAAACCCTTTGTTCTTAATATTTATTGCAAGCAATCTCCTCATACAACTTGTGTTAGTTAATTTTTTATATAATAGTACCAAGAAAAACTTTAAGCGGTTACTTAATTTATTGTCACAGTATACAGAACATACATGTGTTTCCGTTAATATGACTTCCATAACAGTATATACATTTACTATTTACACATAAAATACACTTACTATTTTTATAACTTAGGTATCTTAATACTCATATGGAGTATTATGAAAAGACTCATCATACTTATTAAATAATTTATTTAACTAAGAAAATCGTATAAGGCTATCCGTTTATCGCTTGGTGCGCCTTCATGGACCAGGATTACACAACTGCACCTAGAATCGGGAATCCCGATGATAGATGAATTCATTCTGAAACTTGCCGAACGTTTTTACAAAGGACTCCCTTCACATCCTAACCCCACAATAAAAGACCTCTCAAATTACGACCCAAACACTTCCAGCCGCCACAAGCGCCCAAAATCGATTCTCCTTCAGAGGAACACTCCGGGCCACACAAATCATGCCCCCGAATAAAATAACAACCCATCAAATCACCTTCCAACAATGTTCCCATCAGACGTAAGAGGAATAGCCACATGAGCTGAACCTCTGTAAGCCAAAAGATCCAAGTCCAAGCATTTAATTCTGAAGTATCTCTACATGAGGGAATATGAAAGCTATTCGTGGCTCTATCCCACTGTATTTCTTTTGGGAATCCTTGGGACCAACTATCTGCAACTTCGAAGATATGGGTATCTCAAAACCAATTAAATAGATTAATCAGGCGATATTTCAAGAATTCGGCCGTGCTGGATAATGTTGGTCTTCTTGTCCCTGATCTCTGACAACCTCTTGTGACACCGGTGGGAAGAGCAATTAGTCTGCTGAACGCGGTCTCCTCGGAGATCGACGTCTTTCATTTTAGTGAATGTTCGTTCAGAAGACAAATATTCTTGGCTTTGGGTAGTATCTTGTCTTCCTAATGTGGAACCATCTCTTATGTGTTCCTGTTATTATATTTTATATACATATTATGTTTTACCTGTACTCAATATATGCCTTAAGCATTATTATTGTTTGTAATATCTGTTGAGATAATAAACTGAAATGATTTGATTTATAGTATACATTTTATATTTTAGCAGGGCAAGGGGTCATATCTTATGTTATGCCCCAAATTGTCATACCGAAGCACTTCAATGTTTTACTCTATTGAAGGCGATTAGGTTTTTAAACGAGATGGTATTCGAGTTATACTTATTTCTTCTTATTTAACTACATGTTCATACTGAAAGCTTGCGAATATATTCAGCATTCAACTTAATTGTCTCATTTTTCCCAGACAAGATATTTTTCAGCGTCCCACGCATCGAATTTAAGAATACTAATGATAAGAAAAACAAAGATGTGTCTGCTTACATTCACATGATTCTGTACGCATTTCCTTAGATGTTATTAATTCCCAATAGATTTGCGTAAAAAATTGCGATTCGTAAAGATTTGCGATAATGGCGTTAAGATTTATTCCACAAAATACTTAAAATAACACTTTTTTAAGGTTAAGGCGTTAACACTATCGAATTTCATTGTTAATTTTGCAAGAAGACATTTAAAAAAAACTAACTAACCAACACGCCGTCTCACCGAAGGGGAAGGCAGAAAGAATGGACTGACACACTTTTCTTTCCTGACATATTTCTCTCGCTTCCTCAACATTCATACATCGTGACTCCTCACACGGCCGACATTCAATATTTGATTTATTTGATCGTGCCACGTTTTCCTCGGTCTTCCTCTATGTCTGGTTCCATTTACATCATTAACATATAATTTTTTTACCATTCTTTCTTCATTCATTCTCTCCATATGTCCAAACCATCTTAAAGAAATTAATACAATTAATACATCAAGAAGAAATTATTACAATGTTATTACCCTATTTTCTTTTTCTTCTTCTTTTTCTACTTCTGATTGTATCTGTTTAAGCATGATAGCAACTTTCTTAAATAAAATAATAATACACGTTTAGTATTTTGAATTAACACTTTATTTGGTAACACCAACCGGTTTCGCTCCCGAGCTTCGTTAGGGTGAGAGAATACACTGAGTTTATTATTTCAGATTTGATTTATTCTCTCTTCTTTAGTTTATTTTCTCACCCTGGCGAAGCTCAGATGGGAGCGAAACCGGTTGTTGTTACCAAATAAAGTGGTGATAATACAAATAACTAAAATTGTATTATTATTTTACATAATAATGTCTCACCCCAAATTGAGTGCTTCATACGAAAGTTTATCACCTTTCTTCCTGTGATGAAGACGACCAGCCTTCTCTCCATCTCTCTGTCGATGCCAGCGAGCCTGGCGAAACCGGTCGCTGTAGAAATAAAGACAAAAGTGGAAGTAGTTAAAAAAACTTGGTTTTATTTTAATCAAATGTATTTATGTAACATTTGATAAGGTTTTGGACAGGTGAAACATGTTATTAATATAAAATATAATAATACTTCTAGAAAACAGACGTTTTCATTCGTATTAAAAAAGTTATTTCATATTTTTTCCTTATGCAATATGATTAACATTAGTTATTCTTGGTTTCACAGACATGATGAAAATTTTTTTTTACCAATGTTAAGAAATAAGTATTTTTTGTTTCACTTTGTATTATATTAACCCTTAACGTACCGTGTTCAAAACAAAACGCTCGCTCCCATGTGGTAAATTCAGTTTACCGCTAACTTTATCTAAATATCAAGCATATGACTCGATGATTCAAAATTTAATTTATGTCATCTTGTAGGGAATTTCATTAGGAATAGATCGATATCTATAACATACATGGATTATTTGAAAAACATATCATTATTAATTTTTTTCTGGAACCATGCGATTTCTGATATGGAATGCGTCACAGCATACGAGCAACTGGACACCAAGTATAAACTTGTCTCCGCGCCGCGGCCGGCGGGGCGAGACTTTACGAGATTTTACGTATGATAAAGGCACCTAGGCAAAATGTATAGTACGTTCAAGACAACGAGTACGTATTAATATTTGTCCCTTTTGGTAAAGTGTTAATATTTTCACAGTTCTGATATTATTAAGTTGCGTGCTGCGTTTCCATCCACAGTCGGTATTATTACGTACCTATTGAAAAGGCCAAACATATAATTTATAATACGTTCAAAACAGCGAGTAAGTATTTGTCACTTTTGATAAAGTTGTAAATATTAGCAAAACAAATTCTACCTTAACACGAATGAAGGTGAGGGCAGTCTTAGAAAATATTTTTTTTTGGGATGAAGGAAGTAATTTTTTGCTTTTTTTTTTATTACGAAATATTGAGAACACTTCAATGGAGGACTACAATTTTTTAATAACATTAGGGTCCATAGGTTTTAAGAAAATCAACTTTAAATTGGCAGTGGAAACTCAATTGACCACATGGCAACGCGACGGTTAACAGCCATAGTGTAGTGCGAACGCTATAATGTTTATCCTATTAGCTTGTTAAAGTTTGCAGAGCTTCAAGCATAAACAAATTACCGGGTTTTGGAATAATTAATGAAACGATGAAAGCTTATAATGAGATTTTCTGCAAATATTAAAACAGTTAACACTAACAAACTCGGTTTCAGTTGTCTACATTGAAAATGGAAGCATTAATGTGGTATTGCAATGATGTTTGTTCATATTTTAACAGATTGAATTATCTATTATAGTGAGACATGGGACTTGTAAAATATGTATGAAAATAAATTGAATTTGGAAATAATTATGTACGTTAATAGAGTAAAATGTGTAAAATATTGTCTGAATATGGAATAAGTACAAAACTGATCACGGCGATTAAGTCGCTATACACGGAAAGCGCTGCTAGTGTCAGAGTAAATGGAGATCTTACAGCCTGATTTGATATCAATCAAGGTGTCAAACAGGATTGCGTAATGTCCCCGTGGTTATTTAATCTATATATGGACAAGTGTATGAAAGAGCTGAAAGGGTTGGATGTAGGTGCCAAAATGAGCGGAGTGTCAGTAAGCTGTCTCTTGTATGCGGATGACGTTGTCCTACTTGCAGACCACGAGCATGAACTACAAGTCCTGGTGAATTGTATGTATGAGGTATGCATGCGAAATGATCTGATGATGAATGTTAATAAGTCCAAGGTAATGATTTTTGAAAAAGAAGAAATTATGACAGTCTGCAACATTAGCATGAATAGTGAAAATTTGGAGCAAGTAGTTGAGTTCGTGTATTTAGGTAGTATGTTTACAAGAGATGGGCGAGTGGAGAGGGATATTGAAAGAAGGGTTGGGGTAGGCAACAAACTGAATGGTGCACTTAAAGTTATCATCGCAAATTAAAACCTATCCAAAAAAGGTAGAATGGCAGTGCACAATGGTGTTTTTCTACCGACCCTTATGTATGGAAGCGAAGCATGGAACTGGCAAATAGAAGGATGAAAGTATAATAAATGCAGTAGAAATGAGATATCTTGGACGAATGTGTTAATACTATGTGTATGATATAGTGTCGAATGAAAATATAAGAATTGAATGCGGTGCGAATGATGGTGTTATGAACAAAATAATTAAAGGATCATTAAGAAAGGTGGTTTGGACATATGAAAATAATGAATGAAAAAAGAATGGTAAAAAATTATTAACGATGTAAATGGAACCAGAAATAGAGGAAGACCGAGGAAAACGTAGCATGATCGAGTCCATCAATTATTAAATGTTGACCACGTACGGAGTCGGAGAAATCGACGTGCGTGCATGACAAAAAATATGAATGTTGAAGAATCGAGACCAGTATGTCAGGAAAGAATAGCTTGTGGTTAAATATTTCTGCCCACCCCCTCGAGGAGACGGTGTAACGGTTAATTAGACCAGGGTGTTGATATAACCTTGAACTGGTCGAACCAAATAATACAAATATGAATAATAATTTATTTTAAAACAATTAAAGTTTTAATCCTTTTACTAAAATAAATCACATTTAGATATTTGATTCGTTGGAGAGTTGAACGAATTTTAAGTTCAAAGCTCTTAATATGCTTGGTAAAGTAAATTGATTTAAAGCTTTGCAGTGGAAACAAAAATAGCGTATTTCTGTAGTGCGGTTTGCTTCTCTGCTAAGTCAATCCTTTAGTACTGACATCTATGGGAGGAAAACAAATTATTTGAGTGCATTCTCTATGGGCAACCATTTATCTCAGAGGATAATTAAATACAGATTAAGAGAAAACGATCGTTTGTTGCGATTACGTTCTTAGATTTGTTTTATTGTATTCTGGAAGTAACGAATAAACATTGAAGTATAATAGGTTTTTGATTGTTTATGTTTTGAACTATAATACTATAATTCTATCTATGCGGACGAATTATTTGTCTTGGTGTCGAGAATGTATGATTTTATGATGAATGTCGGAAAGTCAAAGGCGATTGTTTTTAAAGGGAAGAGCAAATGACAGCTTGTAACATAGGTGTGAACGAAGAGAATTTGGAGCAGGTGAGTGAATTTGTGTATTTAGGTAGCATGTTCACAGTGGATGGCCGAACGGATAGTGACGTCGAAAGAAGGGTTGGTGCGGGTAACAAAGTGAATGGAACTTAGTTAGTTATTGGAAACAATAATTTATCTATGAAAGCGAAAACGGCCGTTCACAATGGAGTTCTGGTCCCAACCCTAATGTATGGAAGCGAAGCATGGAACTGGCAGAAGAAGGATGAGAGAAATTTTGTCACATTTGATAATGCCTTAGAAGGGCGAAACATGCCATTCCTATGAAATACAATAAAACTTCTAGAAAACTGACTTTTTCATTCGTATTAATTATTTAATATGGAGTTGAACATCATTGTTCAAGAAACAATGAATATTTATTTTTGTTTAAGAATAAAAAAACGTGTAATAAAATTGAATTATTTATTTCAGGTCGAGATGAAAGGTCTTACAGGAGTAATCAAATTCGATCATCAAGGATTCAGGAGTGACTTCTCACTTGACATAGTGGAGCTAAGCAAGGACGGCCTTCGAAAAGTAGGAACTTGGAACTCCACGGAGGGGGTCAACTACACCAGGACATATGGGGACTCGCAGCGAGAAATAGTGGAGATTCTGCAAAACAAAACACTCGTTGTTACTATTATTTTGGTAAGAGAAACCTGAAATATTCAATAAAAAGGCGAAAACAACTTGATTACAGTATTATATTATAATCTACCCTTTAGTGTGGCTGGCTGCATTTGCAGTAAAAAATAGTTTTGAACTACATTTACAGCTCACATATTAATATATCTTATAAACCCTTTAACTTCAGATCCTGACTACTAAATTTTATAATTAATATGAATGAAGGCGTCTGTCTTCTAGGAATTTTATTATATTTAAGATGGAATGACATGTTTCGTTCTTCTAATGGATTATTAAATGCCTTCGACCCGTACATTTGATTATTTAGAAGGGCGAAACATGTCATTCTATCTTAAATATAATGATATGTCATTCTATCTCTTAGATGTAAGACGTTTTCATTCGTATTAATTATTTAATATTGAGTTTTACATCATTGTTCAAGAAACTATAAATACAAAATTTTACGTAATATTATGATTAACTCGTCATGTTAAACTTTAGTCAGCCACACAATAAGGGTAAAACGACATACCATATACTCGTATACCTCTATTTATTTAAAGCTTCGATAATGTTGTTAATATAGTAGAATATTCTAATAGAAGTCCATTGCTCATAATGAAGGAAATATTTTAAACTTAAAACATACATTTTACAAAGATTTATTTTACTTGCATTTGGTTTCTTCTTCTTGCTTGTAGTAGACCAATGTGGTCTGTTCTCCAGAGTGTTGCTCCTCCTGTGAGGTAGACTCCCAGCATTCCTTCCATCTTTTAGGGGGTCTCCCACGAGGACCACCTATGAGACCATTATGAGGTTGATTATGCGATGCAACCTAGGGGAGTGTGGTGGTGTCCATTCTATGAACAAGACCACACCAGTGCCTTTTTCGCTGTCTGCTCTATCTTATAATATCCTCAATCTCACATATCTATCTTATTCTGGTGTTCCTCACGCGATCTCTCAGTGTCTTTGCTGCTGTCGTCCTCAGTGTCTTCATCTCGGAAGTTCTCAAAACTTGTTTGGTCCTTACTGTGCCTGCGCTTGCTTTGACGCCATATGTTATTATTGGTCTTACGCATGACCTGACCTGCTCTATGGGTTGATTTTTCATAACCAAGTTACAAGTTTTGGAAAAGAAGGAGGAAGAAGAAGATTTTGGTTTCGACCGGTTTCGGCAGCTTATAGACATTTTTTGAAACCTGTATTTAAAATTGTAATAATGAGGGTTGAAATTGAACAATTTAAATCCATTATAAATGGCCTAACTAAGTGATTGTACAAGTTTTTTTTTAAATATTTTATGTAAGTTCATGATAAGGGATTTTAAAGCAATTCATCACAAATGGATTATATAGAATCGAAAAATATCAAACCATACCAGTAAATAAACCTAACAAACTTTGATGTGGATACCAGAAAATGACAGTGGTAGCATGTAATTGGCCTTACTTTAGTTATTCTAAATATTTTATTATATATTGTTATTGATATCGCTGTTTGTTACCCTTAATAAATAAATAAATGACAGCAAGCTGCCGAAACCGGTGGCGAAAGATAGGTAGAATAAAATTATTCTTCCGTATGAAGCACTTAATTTGTTAAAAAAAAATTATAATACTTTTTCTTTTACACCAATTTATTTTGTTTTATCAAACCAACTGGTTTGCTCTCGCGGGAGCATCTATCAGTGTTACAAAACAATTTAAATCATTCAGCTTGTTTTTGTAACCCTGAAGAAGCTCGGGCTAAAGCAAAACCGGCTAGTTCCAAAAAATTCAATTAAGTGGTGTTAAAACAAAATACACAAGTGTTATACATTATTTTTAAAAAAAACTAAACATACAGTGTCCAAATGAATGCCTTAAATTTGACTGACTTTTTCGCCATATTTACAGAGTTCACCCTACTCCATGCGCAAGGAAGCCAGCGAGAAGTTGTCAGGAAATTCACAGTTTGAGGGATACGCTATAGACCTGATCCAAGAAATCTCACGGATCCTCATGTTCAACTACACCTTCAGACTGGTGCCGGACGGGCGCTACGGATCCTTCAACAGGGAGACCAGGGAGTGGGACGGGATGGTGAGGGAATTGCTGGACCAAAGGGCAGACCTCGCCATTGCTGACCTAACCATTACATTTGATCGGTAAGAATAGTTAATACATATGACTTGCTTAGAATACATACATTAAATTAATTGCCTAGATTTCCACGGTTGGTAGCAACATATTTTTTGGGATCTTGGAAAAATCCGTTTAACTCGTCTTTCTGGATCGACGTTTCGGAGATTGTTGCAGTCTTAATCTTCAGAGCGGTTATAAACTCGGAGATGTCCCATTGGCTTGGCACATTTCCAGCAATACGGCACAACGTAGAAGGAGGAAAGCAAATATTACCCACCACACATTTATAACCACCCTTAAGATGGAGATGATGATCTGCAACTTTGATCCAGAAAGACGAGTACCACGCATTTTCCCGAGATCCCAAAAAACACATTTCTTTTTTTTAATATGCCGATATAGCATTTGAATTTTAACCTTCTCTAACCCGTACTGTCTAGCTATTATACGAGTATATTGTTAATCAGTTTATTTTCTCAAAAGATTTTACTAACAAAATTAAAGTTAAGGGCATATATTGAACAGGTAAAATATAATATATAATACCAGGAACGCACGAGATATGGTTCGACTTTAGGAAGCCAAGATACTCTCTAATTTCAATAGCATTTGTTTTCTAAGCGTACCTTCACTAATATTAAAGATGTCGATCTCCAAGGAGATCGCGTTCAGCAGACTGATTGATCTTCCCACCGGTGTCACTAGAGGCAGGCTGTATCTGGCGGCCGGTAGATAAAACAATTTATGTTGTCACTGTCGGGGATATCTATCACGAACAAAAAAAAACTAAATATCTCTCAATGAATATTTTGATTTTGATTGGTGTTATACTTCATATTTGAATAAAAACAATGAATATTTTATTATAATGACGTATTTTGACTAGAGATTTGATTATGCTTTCAATTTGTGTTGATCTGTGTACCTTGTAAAGTAATATGTGATTTTTTTTGTGGATTTAGTATGTTGAATGTTTTTAACTAACTAAATAACTAACTAACCATTACGCCATCTCCCTGAAGGGGTAGGCAGAAAGAATGGACTGCCACATTTTTCTTTCCTGACGTATTTCTCTCGATTCCTCAACATTGATACATCATGTCATGCACGCGCGTCGATTTCTCTGACTCCTGACATGCCAGACATTCAATATTTGATTTATTTGATCGTGCCACATTTTCCTCGGTCTTCCTCTATTTCTGGTTCCATTTACATCGTTAACATATAATATCAAGGGAGAATATATTGATTCCCGATAATATTTTAACAAAATTTTTGGAGCTAATAGTTTAACAAAATAATTCATTTCTTGATAATAATTAAGTCCCTTTTACCACATGAATATACAGTTGTGCTCCTGACCTAAACAGATATTAAATACAGGATGCGTATATAATTCGTATCTGGCTTAAAATTCTTCTATAAAACGCGACAAGGAAGTCACTTTGTCTTTGACTCCCGTATCAGCCAAAATGAAAACACAAAACACGAGCGAGCTAAGATAAATAGCTTTCCGAACACACATAAAATACATTATACATTTGCAAAGGGCTGACATTTGCATGTGTGGGTGACGTAGGTCGTGATAATATTTTATACCCTTCTCAGAAAACTACCCTTATGTTGTCATAAAAGCCTTATCAAGTCACTTCTTTTGCGTGGGACGCCTAAACATTCTAGCTGCGGGGTAATTAATTTAGGGGATGAATTAAATATCGTCTGCCAGTTATTGACTGTGCCCGATTCATTAGTGTTTGAGAATAAATTAGAAATTCAAACAGTGGGCGGCGCACAAAACCTGATTTATTTCAGGCAATTTTAAAAATAACGAAATTTTCTTCTCGCATTTCTTATTTTGAAGAGTTTGCTCAAACCGTCCAAGCAAGAATTTCATGATAGATAACTCAGCGACAGCATAGATTGTTTTACCTACCGGCCGCCAGAACCAATCTGCCTCTGGTAACACCGGTGGAAAGAGCAATCAGTCTGCTGAACACGAACTAGTCGTTGAACGACGTCTTTCATATTAGTGAATACCATTGACGATCGATCTATCTCACATGCTTTCCTGGTATCATATATTATATTTTGTATTTTCTCAAAAGATGTCTTAAACTTATATTTTGTTTGTTATATCTTTTAAGAAAACAAACTGATTTCATTTGATTTGAAAGCCCTATATATGTAACTAACTAACTTACTAACCATCACGCCGTCTGCCCGAAGGGGTAGGCAGAAATAATGGACTGCCACACTTTTCTTTCCTGACATATTTCTCTCGCTTCCTCAACATTCATACATCGTGTCATGCACGCGCGTCGATTTCTCTGACTCCTCACATGGCCGACATTCAATATTTGATTTATTTGATCGTGCCACGTTTTCCTCGGTCTTCCTCTATTTCTGATTCCATTTACATCATTAACATATATTTTTTTTACCATTCTTTCTTCATTCATTCTTTCCATATGTCCAAACCATCTTAACGATCCTTTCATTATTTTGTTCATGACACCATCATTCGCACAGCATTCGCTTCTTATATTTTCATTCGAAACTCTATCATACACAGAGTATCCGCACATTCGTCTAAGAGATCTCATTTCTACTTCATTTATTCTACTTTCATCCTTTTTTTGCCAGTTACATGCTTCGCTTCCATACATAAGGGTCGGTAGAAGAACACCATTGTGCACTGCCATTCTAGCTTTTTTGGATAGGTTTTTGTTTGCGATGACAACTTTAAGTGCACTATTCACTTTGTTTCCTGCTCCAACCCTTCTTTCAATATCCATCTTCACTCACCCATAATCTTGTCAACATACTACCTAAATACAAGAACTCATCTACTTGCTCCAAATTTTCACCATTCACGCAGACTGTCATGATTTCTTCTTTTCAAAAATCATTACCTTGGACTTATATATGTACATACAATTATATACGTACCTTATATCTACATACAATTTTATGTACATACAACTTATATGTAATATGTATTATACAACTTATATGTACATACAACTTGGCCCTATGTATGTACGAGTACATATAATAATAAAATGTTTAAACATAACAAAGTATAATATATACTAAACAAACTTACGAATGAAGAAACGTTGATTTTGATATTAAAATACGCCAAAATGTTTATTCAAAATACAGAATAAATATACAGGAACTTGATAATTAGTTAATTAAATTATGATTAGTTAGAGAAGAACAATTTCAACTAGTGAAGTCAATAAAATACAAAATTTGAAATTTTCGTTTATGTATTATAGAATAAGACAGATATATTCACAATAAACAATAGAATTCACAAGAAACTGACAATAGACATCTGCCGTAATCGTCTGGCCAGATTTAAGAAAGCTGTAGTGAACGACACCAGCACTAGTCCACCAAACGCTCACAAGTAACTTTTTTGGAGTCAATTTTCGCTTGGGGCATGGTTTGGCTGGTTCGGCAGGGTTCAGCCATTGCGACGAGCGCTTCCGATTATCATACAGGATCCACTTTTCATCACAGGTAATGATTCGATTCAAAATCCCTTCATTATTGTGTCGGTTAAGTAATGCAACGCAGCAGTCAACGCGCGTTTGTTGATTTGATTCACTCAATTCGTGAGGTACCCACCATTCAAGCTTTTTCACCTTCCCAATTTGCTTCAAGTGGATTAAAACAGTTTTATCACTAACACCGCAGCCTGCAGCTAACTCGGACGTGGTTTGCGATGGATCCGCTTCCACAATAGCCTTCAATTCTTCATTATCAACTTTGGTCTCCGGCCGTCCACGGGGCTTGTTCTGCAGGTCGAAATTTCCAGAACGAAAACGTTGGAACCAAAAACGCACTGTGTTTTCTTTTGCGGCACCGTCGCCATACACATCATTAATTCTTCGAGCCGTTTCTGCAGCACTGGTGCCACGGTGGAACTCGTACTCGTAAATAACGCGATATTTCAAGTTTTCCATTTTGTAAACTGAGTGACGCAAATAAAAAAAACAATTGAGGAAAAAACAAATTAATTATAATTTTCAAAACACAAATACTTAAGTAAATAGCTGTATAAATTTGAATTTGGAATTCCTAACCAAAGAGAAGATATTTGAGATCAAAGTTGCCAGTACGGCAAAACGCCAATTTCATATGTAAGGACCTAATATTAAGTTTTATATAAAAGACGTGTTTCATTACAAATACTGCCAGTAACTAATGGTTTCTACTATGCAGGACATAAGAGCTCATATCATTTTATCTTGCGATGGGAATACACTTATTTAATAAAATAAAAATAGAAAAACTAAAAATTCATAATAGTTATTATTATTATCCAAAAAAGCTATGTATGGAAGCGAAGCATGAACTGGCAAAAGAAACATGTAATTCCCCTAAAATATAATAAACCTTCTAGAAAACTGACGCTTTCTTTTGTATTAATTAAATGAACTCTAAAGTCAAAAAAACAGAATTTAATTTACAAAAAATCGCCAATATAGAATTTCACGGTGTTGACAAAAAACAACTTTTTCTTCTTTCTCCTACCTTTGTCCCGTTATCTGAGGTAGGCTCTCCCAATTTGATTTTGCCAAGCTCCGTGATCCTGGGTCGTCATTCTTGACTGTAGAAATCCATGTTGCAGGAGGCTGACCCGGTTTCCTCCTTCCATCTTTCATTTGCAGGACTTTTTGGACAATGTATCATTATATATCCTGCTCATACGGCCATATCATCGCAGACAAAATTCCCTAGCTTTTTCCACTATCGACATTAAGATATGCGATACTAATTTATATCAGGGTTCACTGATTCATTCTCATTAAAAAATTTAAACATCTTCCAGATAGGATGAATTGTATCTTAATAGAGACGAAGATGCAAATTGTTTTTTGGAAACAGAATATGGTGGTCGGGGCGTTTACAGGACTTATGACCGGTCATTGGTTGGTTTAAGCGATCGCTTTAAGTTAACAACATTCCCCATTCCGCCCTTCTTACGAACACACCACGTCTGACGAATTTCTGGAAGTTGTATATATGCAACTAAGTTGCACCATACTTCACATGTTACTAGTTCAATCTACACTAGCGCCATCTATTAAGAATGGGTGTAAGCATTAAGCAGAAAATCTTCCGGATAACAAAATGCTTTTTCTAGTAACTTGGTTAGTAAAACCTCTCTAATTAAAATAAAATATTTATTCCACCTTCGATAATTGTTTTATAAAACACTTTAAACTTACATAATGTAAAATTTTAACAAAATTTGGAAAATGTTATATAATAATTTTATAATAATTATACAAAATATTTGTTGTTAACTTGTTGTGGGCGTACATTAATTAAAATTATTATAATACACTTAAGAAAATGGACTAATGTATTGAAAATTATAATTTAAATTTTACTTAACTTATTGAAGAAAGTTTTGTTACATCAATTTAACAAGTAATCAATTCAAGTATATACGAAAATCCATTTAGATTTTCGTACAAAATTGTTAAATTATCAATAATTAAATAAAACGATGTTTTTTAACTACTTCCACTTTTGTCTTTATTTCGACAGCGACCGGTTTTGCCAGGTGCGCTTGCATCGACAGACTGGTCTGTCATCGACAGACTAGCTTCTTTAAAATGAACGTCCATCAAGAGATTTCAGTGAAATCCTTTTAAATTAAAATTATACATAAAGGGTGCGCTTAACCCAACCACTGACAGGTCATAAGTCCTGTAAACACCTTGATCAACCATATTCCGTTTCCAATTTGCATCTTCTCTATTGAGATACAATTGATTCTTAAAATTATTGTATCGCATTTTAAATCTGTTTTTTATATTAGAATCTCTTTGTTTAGTTTTTATTATATTTTTACACCTGAAGATGGAGGTATCCTCCGAAACATGTCGTGTTTGTTAATATTATGTTAACAAAGTTATTTTCAGTTTCTTAAGTATATTACTTTGGAATTCCACAGTGTTAATGCCTTAGCTTTCATAAGTTAATTTTTCGTATTCTATATTTTGTAAATATAAAACTTACATTAAGATAAAAAACAACTGTTTGACAAAGGGAGTATTGCACTTCCACTTAGTTTGAGGTTCAGTCGCTTGGTGGCATTTGTCATCAGGGTACAAGGATTCTGAATTGTCGTGGAGAGCAATTAACTTGATTAAATGAAGCTGGAACGTACGGCAGAGTGACGTCAAGATAGATTACTGGCCTAATGAATTAGCTTCCAGTTTCCCTAATACATACTGCATTGCTCGTGTATTTGTATCGAATAGCATTTGGTACACAATAACACACATTGAATTCAGATAGAACAAATCTGGTTTATAGCTTAAAAGACTTATTGTGTTATATTAAAAGACTAATAATGTTATATCAAAGGACTAATTGTGCTATAATATAAACATGCAATGATCAAATTTGATCAAATTTTAAAGGTCGACGTGCGTCTATGACTCGTGGTATAAATGTGGAGGAATCTAGAGAGATGTGTCAAGATAGAGTAGTTTCCCGATTCATTCTCTCTGCCTTCCTGTGCGGTAAACGGCGTGATGGTTTGTTTAAAATACCAGTTATATTAAATAATTAATACAGAAAACGTCTGTTCAAGAAGTTTTATTATAATTTATTATTATATATAATAATAAAATTTGCCTTTTATAAATTTGCCTTATTTAGGCAATATCAAGTACATTTAAGATATCTACAAGTAGTGTGAATGGGAAAAGAAGTCGTGGAAGGCCAAGAAAGACGGCATGACCAAATTTATCAATTACTGAAAGGTGACCATGTTCAAAGTAGAAATAATACACAAGCGTGCAAGTCACGATGTGTGAATTTATATGATAGAACAGTATTGCGGTCCACCCTCTCTGCCTACCCCTCACGCTAGCGCTTTTCAACCTGGGAGGTTGGTAAAAATTGAGTATGCGAAATCTGTTGACAATTTTACAACAAATAAAACAAAGGTGGGAAAAAAAGAGATTTTTTTTCATTTGGGAAAAAACAGTGATTTTTCCCACCTTTGTTAAATATGTTTGTAAAATTGTCAACAGATTTCGCATACTTAATTTTAACTATGACTAACCACACTAATGAGTTTTTTGCCCTATAAATAGTAAGTCTTTTCATTTGTTACTTCGGTTTATTGTAACACCTGATAATGCCAACATCGGTTGGCGAAACAGCTGCCGCGACACTCTCAGTGAATAAATAGAAATTGTGATATTGTATTATAACGTTGTTTTTAATTTTAACAGTAATAATGTTGAGGAATCATAGTGTTTCTGCCAAAACAATGGTGTATATTATTATAACTTTGAAAAAAAAATGATAGGGAGACGCGGAATTTTTTTTTACAAGGAGTCGTAGTAGCATAAAGGTTATTCACCTCTACCTCAGGGGAAACGGCGTGATGGTTATTTAGTTAGTATCAAAAACATTTCGTAGTGCTTTATCAGTAATATAATTTCATAGTACATCAGATGAGAGTAGTGATGTCAGGAGTTCCACTAAAGAACACCAAGGAGTTTGTCTACCTCGGGAGCAAAATAACATGGGACGGTCGGTCTAAGAGCGAGGTCGACAGCCGTATACATCAGGCTAGGCTTGCATTTAATAAAAGGTCGAAAATAATAGAATCAAATAATATAGACCTAAAACTGAGAATACTCCTCATCAAGACCTATGTATGGAGTGTCTTGATGTACGGCTGCGAGACATGGTGCCTATCCGAAAGGGATAAGCGGAGACTAGAGGCTTTTGAGATGTGGTCCTATAGAAGACTCTTTGGAATTTCCTGGAGAGACCATATCACGAATGAGGAAGTTCTTCAAGGAATCGAAGGAGGAAGGCACCTGCTCAGGACCTTGTCCGAAAGGCGTGCAAGATGGATCGGCCATGTAATACGTCAAGAAGGTCTCTTGCATGCCATAATGGAGGGTATGATCGAGGGGACAAACTCTAGGGGACGCCCACGCCGAGAGTACCTGGAGGACCTGTTGGTGGACGTACGCTGCTCATCATATGCAGATCTCAAAAGAGCCGCACAAGACAGGGAAAAATGGAAGAGAATAATGGAGGAAATTGCTGCAAACCAATCCCAGGATTGAAACCAGAGAAGAAGTGCTTTATAAAGATTAACAAGTCATTCCCATAAAATCTACTAAAACTTCGAGAAAAACATTTGTTTTCATTCGTATTAATAAACGATAATGAAGTTATCAGGGAAGTTGTACCAGCAAGGAAATGTTTGTGACGCCTTATTAGAATATAAAGCGAAACTCGTCAAACAACGTTTACACGGCGAATCGTCTGCGTTTTAATGGAAGAAAAACAGGGTGTTAATTGGGCTATAATTTAATTATAAAGTTTGTACAGCTAGTTCCTTATGTATTTAATTACATAATATACAGGGTGTCAACAAGTTTGCCTTGCAAACAACATTACGGCACGCACTTGTGCAGCTGTTTGTAAAGTAATACTCCCCAGCCTTCGGAAAAGCATCATTCCTCCTTTTAATGGAGTTAGCTGTATACGTTACTAGCTACGGGGAAACTGTTTATTTTACTTAATTAGAGTTAGTCTCGAGTGTTGAATGTCAAGAAATTATTTTAAATGTATCTGCTGTCTTATGTTTAAGGAAATCCTCCTTTTTTTATATTATAAAAAACTGTTCCAATGACAATTTGAGTAATTTCTTCAATACTATTTTTAAGTTCTTGCTGCTGTTGGTTTATTAAGTGCCTACTTACTGATAAAATATATCAAATACTGAAAAGCTGCCACATTCGAAGTCTGAAAAATCGACGAGCGTGCATGTTACGATGTATGAATGTGGAGGAAGCTAAAAGGTATATCAGGACAGAACGGTATGGCGATCCATCCTCTCTGCCTACCCTTTCGGAAAACGGTTTGTATGTTAGTTAGTTAGTTATCAATAATTTTTAACTATTGATACAAAATATGCATAGATTTGGTTAAAGGAGTTGAACTGAAGTCAAAACAAATCAGTTATTTATCTCAAAATACATTGAAAAACATGTTCACAGCTTAAGGCATCTATTTGAGAGCATATGAAATACTAGAAATACTAAGATAAATATTTCGAGAGAGCATTATGGTTTAGAAACGCAATATGCTCTCTAAAGTCAAGCGTATTTGTCTTTTGAGCGTACTTTCACTAATATGAAAGACTTCAATCTCCGAAGCAATAATTTTCAGTTTGATTGCTTTCTCCACCGGCACCACCACGTCACCTGAGAGTAAGAGTTTTCCAACTAACAAAATTTCACATTTGGCTTTTTTTCGTGAAAAGAGTTCTTACTAACTTTATCTATACGTATAATTAAAAAAAACATGTAATAGTATTGTCATTTTGATGTTACGAAAAGAATCAAGTTCCATCTGATCATTCAAAACACACGATTCACTAAAGAAGGATTCATTTACACTTAGAACTGTATTATTCTAACTGTCGCCAGAGAAAATTTACACAATTCTCGGTAAAAGAGTTTCATCTGCTTCAGATGGAACCCTTTTATTCCAAGATACACACCCGACCAACAAAACTTTGACTTCATTTTTCTCAGCTTTTTACTTTTGACAGTTGGAACCTTCTTACTCTCAGGTGACGACCAGAGGAAGGTTTTTTCTGCATATAGGAGATAAAATAGTATGTGCTAACGCTGTCAATAATCACCCGGAACATATAGATGGATACCCTCCAATATGACGGAATTCTCAAAGAATCCCTAATAAGTCAGAATAAATGAGTGGGAGTAAACCCATTCCTCTTTATCTGTAGTATAACCATTGAGTTGACGTAAAGGCAGGCACAGTCAGGACTAAACAATTTCTGAGATGAAGACAATGAGGATAACAGCAAGACACAAAAAGATCGCGTGAGAAAGACCAGAATAAGAAACGAGTATGTTGACGCCAGTGAGCCTGGCGAAACAATTCGCTATCGAAATAAAAATAAAAGTGGAAGTAGTTCATAAAAATTTAATTATTATTTAAAATGAACTTCCATAAATTTTTTTTTAAATCATTAGATTATTTAGTATTTAAAAAAATCATATTTTCATTATTCTAACCCGGAGGTTCCCAAACTTTTTTGTCCAGTAGACCCCTTGCCGATTTCTTATGTTTTGTGTTGACCCCCTGCTTTCCAAAAATAGATTTTTTTCAGGTTTAAAAAAATCCGAAACAAAAAGCCGGAATTCGTTGTCGAATGTCCGATCCTTGCCGGATGAACTAAAAATAAGGTAGCCAACGATTTCGATATTCGTTTTAGTTTCAATATTCGGCTTTAATTTAGTTCAACCATCTCGTGGACCCCCAAATTTTTTACATTGTCGTAGACCCCTTGCAAGTTGTCGTAGACCCCTGGGGGTCTATATAGACCACTTTGGGAATCAATGTTCTATCCGGTTTGCTGCATCATACCTTATTAAATAAACATCGTTGCGAGCTACCATACCTAGTCAAGGCTATTCTTCTTTTTCTTATTACCCACATATCGGAAGTTGGACAACATCGTGACTATTTTCTTAAGCGCTCTTGAGGTAAGTTACTATGAAAACGGCGCTATGCAAATGAGCATAAGTATTATGATTTTTCTTTTTACTTTTTATAGAGAAGGTTTTCTAGCCAAGATTTTATTTTCTCTCGACACATAATTTTCTGTTAATTATACCTTGTCAGGAATATAAGGAAAATATTTATTGTTTCTTGAATGTAAAACTCATTGTTAATAATTGAAATGATTGTAAACATCTGTTTTCTGGAAGTTCAAATGTAATGACAACCCGGAACATATCATTCCGAAAGGGTAGGCAGTGATTCTGACACACCACTCCAGATTTCTGCAGATTCATACAGCGGGTTATTCCACTCGATTCTTTGACTTCTAACATGGCTGACTTATAAAGTTTGAATAATTAGGTCATTCCATGTTTCCCCCGATCTTCCTCGACTCCATTCACATCGTTAACGTATACTTTCTAAACAATCATTTTTTCATTCATGCGTTTTATGTATCCAAAACAACGTAATGATCCTTTCAAAAATTTGTTCATAATACTTTCTTCTGCTCTACATTCATTCTTGATATCAGCATTTGAAATTCTGTCGTGGATTTTTTTGACACACATAACTAAATAACTTACTAACCATCACGCCGTTTCCCCGGAGGGGTAGGCGGAGAGGATGGATAGCCACATTGTTCTATCCTGGCATAATTCTCGCGCATCTACTACATTCACACATCGTGACATGTACGCTCGTCGATTGTTCCTACTTCGAACATGGCAGCCTTTCAATAATGTACCATGTCTTTCTTGGCCTTCCTTGACTTCTTTTCCCATTCACACTACTTGTATATATCTTTTTAACCATTCTTCTCTCATCCATTCGTTCCATATCTTTAAATTATCTAAATGACCCTTTTTTATTTTATTTACCGCATTCATCTGCCTTACATTCCTTTCTAACTTCATTCTTTGATACATTGTTTTTCCGCACATTCTTCTTAGTGACCTCATTTCTACGGCATTTATCCTTTTTCTGCCAACTCCAAGCTTCACTTCCATACATAAGGGTCGGGACTAGAACTCCATTGTGCACTGCCATCTTTGCATCAGTCGATATATTCATTTTTGCGGTAATGACTTTGAGTACACCATTTATTTTGTTTCCAGCTCCACGGAGTTTCAAGTTTAGATTATCTCTGCAAAAAAATCTGTAACCTTCATTTTGAATTCGAATACATACGATATATCCCTATGTTTTGCGAATTTTGTATAACTTATTGGTCCGGAGCCGGATCGAGTGTGACTCGGTGATATGGAGTCCCCACGAGGCGAGATACTCGCTCATGTTAGAGAGGGTTCAGAAAATATTTCTGAGTTTGGTAGCTATGCGTGGCTTTATCCCACTGCATTCCTCTTGGGCATGCTGGGGACCAATAGTTTACAGATAAGAAGGGATGGGTGCACACTTACCCATTTTTTCAGACTTATCAGGGGATTCTTTGAGAATTCCGTCATCTTGGAGGCTATCCATCTTTATGTTCCGGATGGTTATCTTCGACAGCGTCAGCACAGACTGTTTTATTTCCCAGCATGCAGAACCAACCTGACTCTGGTGATGCCGGTGGGAAGAGCAATCAAACTGCTGAACATGATCGCTTCGGAGATCGGTGTCTTTCATATTTGTGAAAGTAAGTTCAGAAGACAAATACTATTGACTTTGGAGAGTATCTTATATTCCTAATGTCGAACCTTCTCTCATGCGTTCTTGATATTAAATATTTATTATATTTTACCTGTTTTCAATAGATGTCTTAAACTATGAAAATTGTTTGTAATATCTTTTGTGAAAGTAAACTGATTTGATTTGATTTGATTAATAAATTCGTTAATATGGATCACCCTATCGAGTTGAAAATATTCCTACAGAACGTAGTAAGCGTTCAGTACAAGTTCCGCAAGTTGTGCGCGCGGTAATCGCGGTAAATTGCAGGTGAAACTTGTTGGAGGAAGTCTAGTTTGTAGTTAATCGCTCCACCAAACTTCCCGGTATTAAACATCAAACATTTACCGAGGAACAGGATGTTATCAGAGGTTGGCGACTCCAATTAGTGGAAACATAACATAAATACAACATTCAAATTATATATTCAGTAAATGCACTTCCGTTTATGTATTTGAATGTACTAGATACCTACGAATAAGATAAATAAAGGGTTATACTGACGTCCTCCGTATCAGAGGTATCCGGTTTAGTTTCCGGCGAACCAAGTGTGATTTAACAATCACTCTGCCTTTGATCTGGAAGAATTCACTTGACAATAAAAATAGCGAGAATCAATAATTTCAAGTGTTTTAAATAGTCCATTGCTATGGCCGAAACCGCTATGATACAAGTACTTCAACGTTATTGTTCTTCTTATTATGGTATCGTGCCAGTTCCCCCCAACGTTGGCGATCACTACAGCAAGGGTATTCGCCATAGTGATTCCTGGGAAAAGGTGACCATAGTAGTTTCCCGTTGCCTTCTCCGGTGGATTTTTCTGTCGGGGTTACCTTCCCTTAGCTGGTTGGATCTGGTTTGGAGGCGCCAGAAACTCGCCTTTCATCCCCTCGTTATCTGCTGTGATCACACGGTTATGAGTGTGACCCCATTGCCCGGGGTTCGCGACAGGGACGCTAACGAGTTGGACTAGTCAGTGGTGTTGCCAGTGGAATGCAACTGGGTGTTTCGCCGCATTTTATAGAATCGATTCTTCCGACTTCCTTTAAAATTCAATTAATTTGGTCATGTCATGTTTTCCTAGTTCTATCTCGACTCCGAACTCCATTCACATCGTTTCGTATACTTTTTTAACCATCATTTCTTCATCCTTGCGTTCTATGTGGCCAAAACAATGTCTCGTGTTTAAAATATTCAAAATATTTTTTTGTCTTAGTTCCAATCCAAGAAACTTTTTTTTTTGTTATTTACAATGATCATCTGATACGATTAAGAAAGATATTTATTAATTAAAGAAAGATTACATACTAACATGTATACTTATTGTTTTAAGTGGTTATAAATAAAGTTTTAAATCTTTTAATTAATTTGTTTTACTTTAATAACAATGTTAGTTTTCAAATTACAAAACTCATTCTTACACTTCACTTACAAAGGACTAATTACTGTCGGAACGTATTATTTGTTAAACAAAACATGACATTTCCTGGGGCTACAGAGTCCTGTTTTACAAATTACTAATTTGAATAAAACGGCGGTTTCATGGGTTTGATGAAAAAAGGACACCTTTATCCTTTATTTACATAGAATTAACTCTTTGAATAGCAAAATAGCGCCCTTAAAGAGAATATAGTCGGTGAAAACCATTTTTACTGATTATACCAACAATATTATTTAATTTTCGGGGTACATGAAATCTTAAAAAAGATTCTGGGGTTCTTTAAATTCAAATAGTGTACCTGTTAAAAACATGCGCTTTGTAACAGCTACTTTTCTTAACGAAGCAGATATTTTTACTTTCATTGATATATATTCTGAAAAAGAAAGGGACAGTAATAAATATTTATATTCTAGAACGAGGCGATGAGAGCGAAATATGGAACTGGCAGAGGAAGTATGAATAATATTTTTCTTCTTCTTCTTCTTCGTCAGCCTTTATCGGTCCACTGCTGGACATAGGCCTCTTCTTTTCCCTTCCACTCGTCTCTATCTCCTGCCAGCCGTAGCCACATTTTCTTCCTCCACGGCAGCAATGTCGTCGGCCCACCTTTTTTGCGGCTTGCCGACGTTTCTCCTATTCTCCCATGGTCTACACCTTATTATTTTCTTGGTCCATCTATCCTCACTCTGTCTCGCCACATGACCCGCCCATTGCCACTTCAGTCTCGCTAGTCGTCCCATGATGTCCGTTATTTTTGTTCGGCGTCTAATCTCCTCATTTCTGATTTTATCTCGGAGACAGACGCCGAGCATATGTCATTCCATGGAACGCTGCGTGACTCTTAATCTTTCTACATTTCTCTTGGTGAGGGTCATAGTTTCCATCCCATACGTCATCACCGGCAGTATGCATGAATCATAAACTTATGAATAATATTACAAAACTTGAACATTTTAAATAATAAAACTCTTTGTATGTAACAACTGTATGGTTATTATAACAAACAAACCATCACGCCGTTTCCCCGCAGGGGTAGGCAGAGAGAATGGACCACCACACTACTCTATCCTGGCGCTTCCTGGTACCTAGCTTCTTCCACATTCATACAGCAAATCATACACGCACGTCGATTTAAATGGTTATTATAATTGATTCTTAATAGTTTTGCTTGGACCCAAGCTTCATCAGGGCAGTATAACGACTCATTTTTTAAACCAGTTGTTATTCTGCGCTGATGAAACTTTGGTCCAAGCGAAACTAGTTGACATCAATTGTAATAACCATATTCTTCTTTTTTTGGTGCCATGTCAGGTCCTCCGTTGGCGATCACTGCAACGAAGAGATCTTTGTCCTGCGCCACATGGAACAGGTTATTCCTGTCCATTATTTTATGTTCCGTAATCAGGATAAGTGTCTTCTACTTACTTTCTAACTTTCACACTCGACAACAGCTCTCTATTGGCTCTGGCTCTCTGTAGTACGTTTGCATTACTGATCCTATCAGTCCACGGTATACGTGGTTAATTACCATACAGTGGTTAAAAACAAAGTGTTTCATTATTTTATATCTATTAGTTTAAAATGTCTAACCACAGAGTGAGTGCTTCATAAGAAAATTTCATAATATTATTACTTCACGAAATCCATACTTACTCGTAATTCAAATTAAACTAAAATTCTATAATAACTTATTCACTAGCTTACTAACCATCACGCTATTTCCCCGGAGTGGTAGGCAGAGAGGATGGACAGCCATATCGTTCTGTTCTGACATAACTCTCTTGCTTCCTTCACATTGATACATCGTCACATGCACATACGTCGATTTTTCCGACTTCGAATGTGGCCGCCTTTCAGTGTTTGATTAAGATAATCAAATGATTTTATTGAAATCTCTTGATGGAAGTTCATTTTAAATAATATTATAATTCAATAAAACGATGTTTTCATCTACTTCTGGCGAAACCGGTCGCTGTCAAAATAAAGACAAAAGTGGAAGTAGTTAAAAAACATCGTTTTATTTAAGTGTTTGATTAATTTGGTCATGCTATGATTTCCTTGGTCTTTCACGATTTCTCTTGTTTTACGGTTTTGTATTTACATTTTATTCCAAATTCAATAAATTCCATCGTCCTGTGAGTCAACATACGACCCTTTATTACTCTGCATATGAAAACGTAAAATTTACTAGGGAAAAACAAATGCAATAGAAACGTGTTGCCATTGGTTGGCCGCAGAAATACCGTGTGACCCAAAACACGTAGCATTTTTAACGCTACAAAAGGCAACATTTGGTATGAGTAAAATTTATGTTCAAAACAACGGGATAAAGGTAAAATGCAGGCGTAAATCGTTAGGAAGGATCATATGTGGAAAACTTTAGGATAAAAGCTATTATATGGTGTAAAAGTAGGTCACTTTAGTTTTTTTATGTTTTTTTGAAAGGCTAATACATGGACGGATAGTGACGTCGAAAGAAGGGTTAATGCGGGTTACAAAGTGAATGGAGCTTTAAAAATAGTTATTAGAAAAAAGAATTTATCAATGAAAGCGAAATCGGCCGTTCACGGCTTCTTCTTCTTCTTCTCCTTATTCTCCGTCTTCTTCTTCGTCTACCTCTTCTCCCCCTTCTTCCTCTTCTTCTTCCTCTTCTTCCCCTGCTTCCTCTTCTTCCTCTTCTTCCTCTTCTTCCTCTTCTTTTTCTTCTTATTCTTCCTCTTTTTCCTCTACTTCTTCTGCTTCTTCTTCTTCTTCTCCTTCTTCTTCTTATTTTAAAAGATCTGACGATCTGTGATACAGAAATAATGTCTCCTCGGGTGATGAAGACCAGCTATCGCTCCATCTCTTGGGTGGTCTTCCAGGTGGACAGTGTCTGGAAGGGATTTTGTAAGCGGTTGTATATATGCGAGTCTGTATGGATAATAATCCATTCTGGCTACATGGTCCCTCTAGTATCTTCTTCTGGATCTACTCCACCGAATGATATCCTCTATTTCACAAGTTTTTCTTATATCTGCGTTGTAATTATTAAAATAAACTAACTAACTAACCACCACGCCGGCTCTCCGAAGGAGTAGGCAGAAAGAATGGACTGACACACTTTTCTTTCCTGACATATTTCTCTTGCTTCCTCAATATTCATACATTGTGTCATGCACGCGCGTCGATTTCTCTGACTCCTCGCTTGGCCGACATTCAATATTTGATTTATTTGATCGTGCCACGTTTTCCTCGGTCTTCCTCTATTTCTGGTTCCATTTACATCGTTAAAACATATTTTTTTCACCATTCTTTCTTCATTAATTCTTTCCATATTTCCAAACCATCTTATTGATCCTTTCATTATTTTGTTCGTGACACCATCATTCGCATCGCATTCACTTCTTATATTTTCATTCGACACTCGATCATACACAGAGTGTCCACACATTCTTGTAAGAGATCTCAATTCTACTGCATTTATTCTACCTTCATCCTTCTTTTGCCAGTTCCATACTTCGCTTCCATACATAAGGGTCGGTAGAAGAACACCATTGTGCACTGCCATTCTAGCTTTTTTGAATAGGTTTTTGGTTGCGATGACAACTACAATTAAAATACATATAAATATATCAAAACGGGAATACAACAAACAACAAACAACTTTCAACATTCTTGAAATTAAAAATTAGGGAAACCATTTCACACGACATGGAAAACCACAACATAGAAGAGCGCACTCACGCCCTTCTTACAGAGACAACTAAACGTAAGAGCGTTAATGTACCCCAATAACGGTAAAGTTGTACTGTTATCACCGGCAGTGCCGTTGGCGGTTTCTGAGTTACCGTAACTTACCCCTGAACCGACGTCACCGTGCAACTTCAGCTTACTAATGACGCCATACAAAATAAGAGGTTGCTTACTTTAACAACGGAGCTCTCAACCCTCGCGAAGGGTTAAAAAGTCACTAGACCTTCTGGGTGTAATACACCCG
The DNA here is from genome assembly GCA_022606425.2 of Lepidostoma basale. NCBI lineage: Eukaryota > Metazoa > Arthropoda > Insecta > Trichoptera > Lepidostomatidae > Lepidostoma > Lepidostoma basale. Next base: position 301,607 of record JAHDVF020000099.1, read on the forward strand.
GATGAAAGTGAGAGATTGAAGGAGAAAATTGACAAACGAATGATATTTTTACAAAAATATTTTCATTACGGATAAATTTTAATCGAAAATAGGTTGATAAAGTTTACACTTTTGAGTTTTTCTCTTTCGACATGTCTCGAAGGTTTTTTACCTTCATTATCTGGAGAACAATATAAACTTAATTCGTTTAAATCCTTATTCCGATGATGTATTTATAAGACATGCAACGATATTTATGTGCTTTGTGATTGGTACTCGAAACCATTGCACATATGCAGGAATGGTTGCACACTCACCCATTTCTTCAGACTTATCAGGGGATTCTTTGAGAATTCCGTCATCTTGGAGGCTATCAATCTTTATGTTCCGGATGGTTTTCTTCGACAGCGTCAGCACAGACTGTTTTATCTCCCAGCATGCAGAACCAACCTGCCTCTGGTGATGCCGTAGGGAAGAGCAATCAAACTGCTGAACACGATCGCTTCGGAGATCATAAGTCTTTCATATTTGTGAAAGTACGTTCAGAAGACAAATACTTCTTGACTTTGGAGAGTATCTTGTATTCCTAAATTCGAACCATCTCTCATGCGTTCCTGGTATTATATATTTATTATATTTTACCTGTTCTCAATAGATGTCTTAAACTATAATGATTGTTTGTAATATCTTTTGAGAAAATAAACTGGTTGGATTTGATAAATCACTGAAGTTTTTTTAAAACTGTTATGTTAAATTGCAAAAAAACGTTTGTTGAATAAAAAATGTCTTGACTGCCAATACAAGGTTTAAATTCTTGATGGTTTTGTTCTTGCCATGTTATTCAGGTATTTCATATATAATGTAAGTAAGACGGAAAACGCAGGAAGTAACAAAAATGATCGATTTCCTTGATGATCTTCACTCAGCAAAGAGCCTTGTGCTAACTTTGACAAGCTTTTGTTCTCTAACATTCAAATGTGTAATAACACATTACACCATTGTCTCATGACACTTAGAAAATGCGAGAAGTGAATGTTCATTACCTTGGTGCACAATCCTCACAAAGGATTTGACGTTTACGTTCCCCCTTTAAAAGTTTTCACAGGGAAATAAAACAAATGCTTTTTGCTTTGCTAAAAAAAATATTCTAATATGAGTTGTAAATTCTAGCTTCAAAATATACATTTTAATAACCAATAAATGTGTTTTTCTTAAAGTAAATAGAAAAAATGGTTTTCCATTTAAGCTTATTTATATCACAAAATAATAATATTGGGATATTAAACTTCTTGGAAGAAATTCTTTTTGTAAATTACAAATAAAAAATCGAAAATGTGAGTTTATTTTTAATACAACTACAGTTGTATTCAACTTATATATAGGATTATCATTTGGAACAAATATGATAATACTACAAATAAATGTTAATGAAAATTTCACTACAAATTTTATTTTATTTTTTATTTATTGTTTCTTGAACAATGGTGTAAAATTCCACATTGAATAATTAATACGAATGAAAACGTTTATTTATTTTTTTTATTTTTTTAATAATAAAAAAAAGACTAACATCAAGGATTTATATCAATGATAATAGAATTTATTTACAATATACAATGTGAGCAGTAAATAGGTCATTGTTATGAAGAAGGAATCTGGTCGTGTCCAGGATTGAACCCATGTCCCCTGGATAAAGAGCCATGCGTTGCATCCCCTAGACCACCACCCGATTGCGTTATTTTATTTTATGTGAATAACATGTTTTGCCTATCTAAGGTTATCAAATGTTGATAATCCCCTTTTATCAACATTTGATATAATAATATCGCATTTGCTTATCACATCATATTTGATAATGCTTTAGACAGTCGAAACATGTCATTCACATAAAATATAATAAAACTTCTAGAAAACAGACATTTTCATTCGTATTAATTATTCATCTTTTATATTAAAAGCCGGTAATAAAATATAATACAGTTCACAGATTTTTTTCTTTATTCTATTTTTACACAACTTTTTAAATTTAATATAATTCGGTAAAATTTACTTATTAATGAAATATACATAATATGTCAATAAATTTGTTTAGTTTGTGTTATAAAATATAAATAAAAAATATTGTAAGAATACAAAACGTGAAAATATTAATTTAAAATAAAATTTCTTAAAAATATTTAAAATATTGTAAGAATATAAAACGTAAAAATATCAATTTAAAATGAAATTTCTTATGAAAAAAATAATTCATCTATATTAAATTGAACAATTATGTAAAAAATTATCTAATTGATAAAAATGTTTATAAGAAGTTTTGATTTTACGGAAGAATCATAATTCTTGCTAGAGTATCAATTATTGTTTAAATTCGCTACTTAAAACAAAAATTATTTCATTCCTTTAACAGACAATTAAATTTCTGAAAAATATATGTTTTCTATTATATTAACTAACTAACTAATCATCACGCCGTTTCCCCGAAAGGGTAGGCAGAAATAATGGACTGTCACACTTTAACCGATGCGGCACTCCATGCTTCTCTTTTCGCCCCGCAGGAGACGCGGTGTGATGGGTTGCGAACCTCATCGCCTTATCTTTAATATTATTATTATAATATTGGTATTTATTCGAATATGTTTAAATTTCAATTCCGGTGTCTGCAATATTCAATTAATTTTTCTTTTTCTAGTGAACAAGTGGTCGACTTCACAATGCCGTTCATGAACTTGGGAATTTCGGTGCTTTATCGAAAACCGATCAAACAGCCGCCAAATCTCTTCTCGTTCCTCTCACCCCTCTCTCTGGATGTGTGGATCTACATGGCAACCGCTTATCTCGGAGTTTCAGTTCTACTCTTCATTTTGGCAAGGTAAAAAATATAACCATTTTACAAATCTATTTAATGACGAAAAACGCTTGATATCTTTTGATTTGCAAAATGAATTTTTCAAACGTATTCATAACTACAACTTTGATAATTGATATGAAGGTATACTACCTTCATAATATCACTTTTGAGATGCATAAAAAACAGGATATTACAGTGTGGAAACACCGTTAACCGTCGCGTTGCCATGTGGTCAATTGAGTTTCCACTGCCAATTTAAAGTTGATTTTCTTAAAACCTATGGACCCTAATATTATAAAAAAAATTGTAATCCTCCATTGAAGTGTTCTCAATATTTCGTAATAAAAAAAAAGCAAAAAATTACTTCCTTCATCCCAAAAAAAAATATTTTCTAAGACTGCCCTCACCTTCATTCGTGTTAAGGTAGAATTTGTTTTGCTAATATTTACAACTTTATCAAAAGTGACAAATACTTACTCGCTGTTTTGAACATATTATAAATTATATCTTTGACCTTTTCAATAGGTACGTAATAATACCGACTGGATGAAAACGCACCACGTAACTTAATAATATCAGAACTGTGAAAATATTAACACTTTACCAAAAGGGACAAATATTAATACGTACTCGTTGTCTTGAACGTACTATACATTTTGCCTAGGTGCCTTTATCTTCGCCCCGCCGGCCCGGCGTGCATACAAGTTTCGACCCGACCGGCAGACGATGTTTAGTCGACCGCATGCTATGACGCATTACATATCAGAAATCGCATGGTTCCAGAAAAAAATTAATAATGATATGTTTTTCAAATAATCCATGTATGTTATAGATATCGATCTATTCCTAATGAAATTCCCTACAAGATGACATAAATTAAATTTTGATTCATCTAGTCATATGCTTGATATTTAGATAAAGTTAGCGATAAACTGAACTTACCACATGGGAGCAAGCGTTTTGTTTTGAACACGGTACGTTAAGGGTTAAATGATAGTCGAAGGGGCCACCGTTTGACAAACCTAAATAAAACCAAAAAAAATATGAATTAATTTGTTTGTAAAAATTAAATAGACCATTGTGTGGCCGAAACACTATCATACTTTAACATTATAAACTTTTAAATTAATTTTTTTTTTTTTTATGTATCACAATTGTACTTTAATTCTTCGCGACAACTGTTTCGTCAACCCATGTTGACAACATCATCAGGTGTTACAATAATACAAAAGTATCGTGGTACCTGTTCGTCCGTCAGGTCTGTAGTCTAGATTTCTTCCTCTGTCTTTCTAGTTCCTATTTCTCAGACATAACCAGCGGTCCATTTTTTAAATTGACATACACATAATGGTTCGTAAAAATGACGAAAAATTCACATTCGATAAAGTATGGTAACATCTGATGATGTCAATATAGATTAACAAAATAGCTGTCGCGAAGAATAAAAATACAATTGTGATACAAAAAACAAAGTTTTTAAATAAAACAGTTTCTTGTTTGTAAAAATTGCTAATTATTTTTTGAGAAAAACACATTCAGTTAAAAATTCTAAATTATGTAATGCCCTTATGTTATAAATAAATTCCCCATGAAAATGTCTACAAAAATTGTTTTGTATTATTTTTAAAGTTTTACTTTGTTCCATCTAGAAAAGATTTTTTTTATAAATACACTCTTCGAAATACAACTTATATGCCTTCAGTTTAAAAAAAAAATATTGTGAATTTATTAGGGCATATCTATCCTAAAATGTTTTATTATTAAATGAAGTTCTAATATGAATTGAATATATATTAAACGTTTCATGTACTGATTAAGGTTTACCCCTTACGAGTGGCACAAGCCAAACCCCTGTAACCCTTCAGACCCTGATCGACTGGAAAACATCTTCTCGATGGTGAACTGCCTCTGGTTCGCCATCGGGTCCCTCATGCAGCAGAGTTGTGACTTCCTGCCAAAGTAAGGAAAACTTAGCCACCACAAAATTCCACAAAAGGTGATATGATTGCGTCAAACGTTCGATCGATAGATATTTTAACCTTTAGACCGTAATATTATATAAGTCGTTGCGGACAAAGGGTAAATAATATGTTTTAATTACTAGAAATATATTGTTTCTTTTACAAATATATGAAACTTCATACTATAAGGCCTGAATTACGGAAAACAAATATTTTCGATTATACATATATCAAAATAGAATGACATTTGCTTTGTTAAGCTATTATCAAACTGGATATTTGATTATACCCTAATTGTATTAAAAAATGTCACCCTCTTTTGACATATATTATCACGTATTGTAATTTTTCATTAGAGACATTTTAAGATTTTTGAAGAATAATATGGTGTTATTCTGGCTATATTGATCATACACTATCGCCTTCTGGCAAAATGAGACTGAACATAATGGGCGACTTTGTTTCTCCAGATAACGGGATGTTTTTAAAATACATTGGCATATTTAACTCATTATGAGAATTTTAATAATACTGCTCTTGTCTTACCGAAGGTGAGGGCATTGAGAAAATATAAGTTAAATTCTCTGAAAAGCTTTTTCAAAAGCAAATTTTAAAACGCCTTGTTTGCTCTGACAGCTGTAAGAAACTAAATTTTCGATTTGTCGTATAAAAACACGTGTATGATCATAGACATTGATATAAAAAGGTATAAATCATCCTTGAATTTAAACAAAAAACAAGACAAAAATGAATAATTAATGCGAATGAAAACGTCTGTTTTCTAGAAGTAGTATTACAATTTATGTGAATGACATATTTTACCTTTCTAATCTAAAGTTTACGGTATTTGATAATGCCTTATAAAATATAATTTAATAAAATATATTAATGTGAAATATCATTCTTTTAAATAATAATAAAACTTCTAGAAAACAGACGTTTTCATTCGTATACTTTATTTAATATGGAGTTTTACATCACTGTTCAAGAAACAATAAATAAAAATGATTACAAAAGCCAAAATAAAATTGACATGTTTGGATGACACATTCATATCACACTTTCGATGGATCATGATAAATGCAAGAAGTAAAGGCAGGTAAGGTAATCCCACTAGAGCTCATCTGTAAGTGAGGGTTCATAACCATTTTTGTTTATTTTTCTACCTTGCATCATCTAACACCTGTCCTTTTTGTGTTGGGCCTTCAGGTTCAGCCCCTACGAGTGGGACAACCCCCACCCTTGTTTGGACGAGCCCCAAGTTTTGGAGAATCAGTTCTCGCTCCTCAACTCCCTTTGGTTCACCATCGGATCCCTAATGCAGCAAGGTTCAGACATCGCACCGAAGTAAGTGTAAAGCGGACTTGCCCCTTTTGGTTCGTTGGATACTTTGTGATGCTTATGAATTCAGAAAATAGCTTTCAATTATTTGACCTAACCTAACACAACTTAACCTTACCCAGCTTAATCTTACCTAATCAATTGAACGAATAATTAAAAAGATACACATTTTTTTTAAATATTCACAATGTTTAAACAAGAAAGTGAATTGATTAATTACATATAAATAAAACTCCTTAATAGATAACTGGAAATTTTCAAAACGTTCAATTCACTATCCCTTAGAAACGCAATTTAAATGTTTTAATACACTCAACACACTCAAAGCACTTAAAACACCCTGTATTATTTCAAGTATTATCCCGGGCTACCAATTGACATTAAAACATATTTTGTTTCAAAATAAAGATGTTCTGATTTTGCTGCACTTCCCTATCCTCTTTATATATTTTTGTTTCATCTTTTCAACTGTTTATTCATGTATTCTTTTGGCTTTTTTTAAAGCATATTTTATCATTACACCTTTATAATAGACTTACCTGCTTTTACTTATTGTAGACCCGGGATTATATGATTTTTTTTTTTTTTAATGTTTTAAATAATACCTTGTATTTAATCATTACATATTACATATTGCTATCAATAATTGACAAATTTTTGATATTGACGGTTTCAAAAATAAGAATACGTAAAGAATATTATTTTCATATGAATGTGAAAAGTTACATTCAAACCTGTATAGAAATAAAACTATTTGTAATGCACATTGATTAACGTTAAACATTTCTTTGTAATTTAATAATAAAATTCAGTTTTTTTAACCTAAACGTATATAACACATTAGATAATAAATAAGTGTATATAACACATTAGTTAATAAATGTAGTGTCACGTTTAGATAACGGAATGTACGCTGGATTGTCAAATAATCAATTAAGCAGAATCCAAAGCGTATTCAATACTGCTGCTCGATTGATGATAGGGCAAATCAAATACTGTCATATCACGCCGCTCCTGAAGGAACTTCACTGGCGTAAAATCCGAGAGCGAGTAAAATACAAATTGTGTTTGACAGTGTTTAAGGCTCGACACCATGGAGCGCCAGCATATATATATCGGACCTCTGCGTGACACTAATGCCAACGGAAAGGCAACGTTCACTCCGATCAGTAGAAACAAGTGCAAACAACTTATTAATTCTAGTCAGATCAAATAAAGCAAGTTTCAATGATCGGTTTTTTAGCGTTGCGTGTCTGTTGGCGTGGAATAGCCTCTATGTGTATGAGGATATTGACGCTTAATTTAATAGCTTCTAAAGATCGCAGTGTTCGGTCAGTCATTTCCTAGTGCGCCCTGGGAGTATTTGATTTTACAAAATGGCGCACATAAAATATAAGTAATCAAAATAATAATAATAATAATAAATACTTCAAATTCTATGACCAATTTTTTGTATTCTTACATGGTTATAACAAAATTCAATATGATTAATGCATACCTAATTGCATTGTAATACTATAGACAAACGCTAATCGTATATCTACACCTATAATCTAGTTATATATTAACACTTGAGGATGGAGATTACCTCCGAAACCTGTCGTGGTTGATATTTTTCTTTTATAAAAATATTTAATAAATTAAAGTGCAGAGTTATTTTTTTCAATTCCAAAATTTTAACTTGATGATCTTTATGGAATATATATAAGAGTTGAACAGATAACAGACTAATTAGAATTAAATTTTATACAAATCTAGAAAAAATATTACAAACTGTTCACGTATAAATTAAACGAGATTTTTTAATTGTTTTTTTGGCGTTGTAGGGCTGTTTCAACCAGGATGGTGGCTGGGATGTGGTGGTTCTTCACCCTTATCATGATATCATCTTACACCGCCAACCTGGCTGCGTTCTTGACAGTTGAGAGAATGGATTCTCCCATCGAGAGTGCCGAAGATTTGGCCAAACAGACAAAGATTAAGTACGGAGCATTGCGAGGAGGATCTACCGCCGCATTCTTTAGGGTAAAATACCATTCATTTTCTTCGTCTAAAACAGTGTGATGAGACATTCCATACTTTTCCTTATTAGCTTACTGGTAGAATTTTGGCCTCTATTTAAGTAAAGTTTTAAAGTTTTTTCGTTTATATAAAGAATTTTGACAGGTGTAAAAATAAAATTTTCATTTGTTCCAATGACAATTTGAATAATTTCTTCAATATTCTTTTAAAGTTCTTGCTGGTGTTGGTTGGTTTTAAGTGCCTAATTACTGCCAAATAAAAAAGTGGATACGTGGAACATTAATTCAATCATATAACAGCTAATTTAAAAAACGGTGGATACGTGTAACATAAATTAAATAAACACAAAAGTCCGGATCGTCCGTGTCAACATGTGCAACATCGGAAAAACATTATGTGCTAAATTTAAAAAGCGGTGGATTCGTGGAACATAAATTAAATAGACAAATGTGCACCATCTAAAAATAACTATTTGTATTAAATTATTTTTATTTTGTTATTTTATTTTATATCATTGTATTTCATATTATTTGTTTTAGATTTATTTTGTGGATGTTGGAAGATCGAAGTGTGCGCGGGAGATGCCCATTGGTGGCGATGAGGTTCGCAACCCATCACACCGCGTCTCCCGCGGGGTGAAAAGAGAAGGATGGAGTGCCGCATCGGTTAAAGTGTGACAGTCCATTCTTTCCGCCTACCCTTTCGGGGAGACGGCGTGATGGTTAGTTAGTTAGTTAGTTATTTAAGTAAATGAAGGTTTAAATTTGAAAATGATTTCTGCTTCTCAAAGGGCTATGTTATGTCAGGTATCCCCGACGTTATCTATCACTATAATTTAGATCCGTTTTATCTGTTTAAGAAAGTTCTATTAAAATTCTTAATTTTTATTTAATTGAATTATTTTGATGATTGCTGTTTCAATCTAGTAAAACTCCATTATAAACTTAATGTACAATATAATTCAGGCGTGATTATTTTTTTCGGTTTTACGTTGATTGATGTATACAAAAACAATAGTAATAAATTTGTGTATTTATATATTATAAATTTCTATATTTATACAAATATTAAATTATTTTTTGAATCTTACTTAACCTAAACTTAATATTTACTTAAACATTAATTATAATATTTATAAACTTCACCAAAAAGTTACTCAAACTAAAACTCAACTGTTTTAAAATGCTCTCGCAGGGCAAAAGAAGTTTGTATGGGTACAAGTGAAAAGTTGGCATTATTATATTATGTTATATTGATGAGTGATTAATACACGATGTGTACATTTATTTTATATAATAAGTAAAATCAGTAAAACCTCTGCCGTGTCAGGATGCCTGAAGAATCTGGTGTGGAAGAACAAGCACATGCGTATCGACAGCAAGATCAGAATCTATAAAACATGAGTGCGACCTATCATGACGTACGCTGTAGAGACGCGGGCTGACACTGTGCGAACCAAGAGACTACTAAAAACATCGGAGATGAAGGTCTTAAGATCAATTACTGGAAAAGCTCTCCGAGATCGTGTCCACAACGTAGACGTAAGAAAAACTTGCGAAATAGGGGATATCGTTCAGTGGTATAGATCCAGGAAGATAAGGAGGGACCATGTAGCCCTACTGGATGGTGACAGACTTGCATATACAGCCGCTTATGAAATCCCATCCGGACACCGCCCTCCTGGAAGACCGCCTAAGAGATGGAAGGACAGCTGGACCTCATCATCCAACGAGACATGATTTCTATGTCACAGATCGTCAGATCTATACAGTATCGGCCCGCTTCTCTACAGCATACGTCATGATAGGTCGCACGCATATTTTATAAAAAAAAATAACAAAAAAGACTTTTTAAATATGTTTTTTTAATGTTTCCAGGACTCTAACTTCTCAACGTACCAGCGCATGTGGAGCTTCATGGAATCCGCTCGACCCTCGGTGTTCACGTCCAGTAACGTGGAAGGCGTCGAGAGAGTGGTAAAGGGAAAGGGAAGCTACGCCTTCCTCATGGAGTCCACCTCCATCGAGTATGTCATTGAGAGGAACTGCGAACTCACTCAGGTTGGGGGCATGCTGGACTCCAAGGGATATGGAATAGCTATGCCACCAAGTAAGAACAATATTTATTATACAATTATTTTCACTGTATTTTGAATTCATATTTATCAAGTTTCACATTTTTATACACAAGTAATTAAATAAGCAACAAATTTCTAACCTTCTTATATTTCTTCTATATTCGCCATACTTGTAATTGCTTTATTTTTCTTTTTCTTTTTTTATACACTATGTTTATGCGACACTTATATTAAAAAATTTAAATAACATAGACATGTTTCAGACAACCAGTCCTTCTTCGGTGATACATATTATAAATATACACATTAAAAATTATATAAAATTGTTAACATAATCTGACAGATGTTATAAAGATTTATTTCTAACTAACTAACTTACTTACTAACCATCAGGCCGTTTTCCCAGAGGGGTAGGCAGAGAGTATGGATCGCCACGTTGTTCTATCCTGGCATAATTCTCTTCTAAATTCACGCATCGTGACATGCACGATCGTCGATTGTTCCTGCTTCGAACATGGCCGCCTTCCAGTAATTGGTTAATTTGGTCATGCCATGTCTTCCTTGGCCTTCCTCGACTTCTTTTCCCATTCACACTACTTGTATATATCTTTTTAACCATTCTTTCCTCATCTATTCATTCCATATGTCTAAACCATCTTAGTGACCCTTCCTTGATTTTACTTATCACGCATTCATCCGCCTTACATTCCTTTCTTACTTCATCATTAGATATTCTATCATACATTGTTTTTCCGCACATTATTCTTATTGACCTCATTTCTATTGCATTTTTCCTGCTTTCATCCTTCTTCTGCTAAATTCAAGCTTCAATTCCATACATAAGGATCGGGACTAGAACTCCATTATGCACTACCATCTTTGCTCCAGTCGATATATTTTTATTTGCTGTTATGACTTATTATGAGTGCACCATTAATTTGTTTCCAGCTCCAACCCTTCTTCCGATATATTTCTCCATTCTTCCATCTTCTGCAAACATGCTTCCCAGATAAACAAATTCGGTAACTTGCTCTAATTTCTCAACGTTCGCACTTATGTCACAGTCCGTCATACATTCTTTCAGATTACGATCACTCATATTCTAAGTACTGTGATATTATAAGCATAATACTGACAAATCGATTTATTGATTGTTTCCGATGCAGTTATAACCATTCCCTGTTATGTTCGTTGCTTATATTTCACCCTCGTATCAAATGACATGAACATACGTTTATAGTCCATAAATAATATTTTATATACAACACTTTGCCAACGCCCATAAGGTGGTTTGGTTTAGTCATAAAAATAGCGCTTTATAAATCAGCTTTAAGGAGCTATTCCGAATCAATGAGTATCATTTTATTTCTATAAAAGTGCTCATATTGATAAGGAAAGATCAATCTAAGATTATTATATTTATTGTTTTTTGAACAATGATGCAAATCAAAAATATTATTCTGCTAAAAATGTCCAAACAATAACATATGTATGGAAGTGAAGCATGGAACTCGCAAAAGAAGGATTAAAGTAGAATAAATGCAGTAGTAATGAGATCTCTGAGACGATTTTGTGGAAACTCTGTGTATGATAGCGTCGAATGAATAAGAAGTGAATGCGGTGCGAATGGTGTTATTATGAACAAAATAATGAAAGGATCATTTAGATGGTTTGGACACATGGAAAGAATGAATGGTAAAAAAAGTATATCGCATCTTCGGTAAGACAAGGGCATAATTGTTAAAAATTCTCAAAATGAGTTAAGTATGTCAATGTATTTTAAAAACATCCCTTTATCTGAAGGAACAAATCTCATTTTGCCAGAGGGCGATAGTGTATGATCAATATAGCCAGATAAAACGATATTTTTCTTCAATAACCTTTAAATGTCTATAATGAAAAATTACGAAACGTGCAATTGTGCCCTTCTCTTACCGAAGGTATGATATGTTAACGAAGTAAATGGAACTAGAAATAGAGGAAGACCAAGGAAAACGTGGCACGATCAAATTAATCATATATTGAATGTCGTCCACGTGAGGAGTCAGAGAAATCGACGCGCGTGTATGACACGATGTATGAATGTTGAGGAAGCGAGAGAAATATGTCAGGAAAGAAAAGTGTGGCAGTCTATTATTTCTGCCTACCACTTCGGGGAGACGCCGTCTTCTCCTTGGGCGCCCCCATTTGACAAAATCTTATTCGGTAACGAAGGCTTTTGCCAGATATACTCGTACATCGTATAGACAAGACTTTCATCTCGTTTATGCTTGGTTCGAGCCGTATCGGCCCTGAATTTTACCGCGTATGTTAAAATAGGTCGGACGCTAGTTTTGTAGATCTTCATTTATTTACAATATATCGATATATTTTATATTATAACATAGTTTTCACAACGTTGCAACACGAATTGCAGAGAATTTTGCCTAACGAAGACATTTATTTGATTTTACAGATTCTCCATACAGGACAGCAATCAGTGGTGCGGTGCTGAAGCTACAAGAAGAAGGAAAATTGCATATTCTCAAAACACGTTGGTGGAAGGAAAAAAGGGGAGGTGGTTCTTGTAGAGTAAGTACCACTTTTTTTATAATTAGACATGACCTAGAAATAAATTCACCAAATTATAGGGAACATTTGGTCTTCATCTGGATCATCGCTCTTGTGCATTTGTTAATCTTTTTTTTTTTAACAAATTAACTATTTATGTATCTTTTGAGTAAGAAATGTAATAGTCCAACTATTTAAGGATAATGTTTATTTTTATATATTTTGGATACAACATTCACATTTATTAAAAAAATTAAATATCTAAAATTTTTTGGACTAACCAGCCCTTCATCAGTGATATTATATAGATATTTAAAATATTATAGAATTGTTTACAAATATAATTAATATTTTTAATTGAAATTTTTTGGTAGAAGCTCATTTTAAATAATGAAAACATAAACAATTTGGCACAAAATTTCTTTATTATAATGTATTATTTATTTTTAAATACATAAATTTTAAATACATAATTATAAAGAAATTTTGCAACTGTCAGTTTTGACAGATGTTAAAAAGATTTATTTTAATACGTTTATGCTTTTATTATAACAAATATTATTAATAAATTTAAATTTTAAAATTAAAATTTAAATTTCTTTTTGGGATTCAGGTATTAACTTACAACAAAGGAAATAAATCAAATATTGGAACTTGACGTTAAATTTATTTGATTATTTTCTTTATTTTTAATTGTTATATTTAATTTCTAAAATTCCGAGATTGTTCAAAGTTATATTTCTATTATTAACATGCAAAATTTCAACGCCATTATCTTTATTAAATTAATGATCTTTTTCAATGAGATAGTTTGCAAATTCCGAAAAGTTATTATTAGAGATACATCTTATGTGCTTCTCTTGAATGTTACCAATACTTGTAGACAAATACTGGATTTTACCCAGTGCGGGTTAATCATTTAAGGATTGATTGTATCTCAATAGAGACGAAGATGTAAATTGTTTTTTGGAAACAGAAAATGGTGGTCGAGGCGTTTACAGTACTTATGACATGTCTTTAGTTGGGTCGATCGCTTTATGTTAACAACATTCCCCATTCTGCCCTTCTTACTCCACCACGTCTGACAAATTTTTGTAAGATGTATATTAGGGTGTCCCTTATATGGGCAAAAAAAAATTTTTTTGGATTATTGAAACGCATACCCCCTAATTATGTTTAATAGTCTACTAGTTACCCAAATACAGAATTTCAACTTCCTACGTTAATTCTAACCCGTGCCGACTTGCCCTCAAAGTTTTAGAAAATAGGTGATTTAAGTGTCTCTTAAATGTAGTTGTAGATGATCACATAAAACCACTATGTTAGATAAATATTAATGAAAACACATATTTATATAATGTTTTTCTTGTAATCATCAAAAAAGATCCAAATTTATATTTATTTACTTGGATATTTCCTCTTCAAAATCTCTTTTTTTACAGTCTGGGTAAATTTTTCTATGTTCTTGCACACAACATAATATGAACTGCTTATGTTCTTCATCTGCGGTAGTCAACCATGAACGTCTGTCATAAGAATAACAGCTCTTTTAGCTGTGTCATTTACTGCTTTTAAGCTAGTAACCTTCTTTTTAACTTCCACAAACGCCGCGCTGTCTTTCTATGAAGATACAATTTCTTTAAGGAAATTACTATCATATTTTAGTTGTGAAAATAAATCTTTTCTCTATACAGAAACAAAATCACTCAAAGATTTCCATAAAACAAGATAACAAATACTTGTAGTACCTATAAATAAAACAAATTAGTTCTAAATTAAATACCAGATTAAACACTACTTACGTACCATATAGAGAGCCAGACATCTGTTCCTTCGATGGAACATATCTCTTTCCCGATTCACCAAAACTTTATTTTTGTAAGTTTTCTACAATGTTTCCTTTGGTCTGCTCATCAACGTTGTCTTCAAAAATTAAAAGGACGGCTATTTCCTCTGACAAGTACCACAAATGTTGACTGAACTTGTTTAAAGCCGCTTTGGAAATCGTCAACTTCTTCGTAATCTTTTAAGGTCTTTAAAAAACAAAAATCTTGATTTGGAGCTTTTATCGCCAAACTACATTCAAGCCAGGGCTTTACATAAACTGCCACAATAAATAAACAAACATCTGGTAAAGCTTGTTTGTCCTTAGCGCACATTTTAAACTGGGACTGCAGCAAACGTATTTTTAAGGAGTAAATAGCTCTTGCCATCCATCGTGCTTGATGCATTGGGCCAGCAGGTCTGTTTATTTTATTTTCATTGCCTCCACCCAGAAAAACAATAGCATGCTCAATATGAGTTCCCTATAATCATCTCGTACAATCGATTTTGCGATTCAAACGCACTTTTGAGCATCAGTTCTTATATATGATGGCGGCCAGCAAAGAATAACAAACCTCCTTCTAGTTTTTGCACACAAGCTCCGTTCAAGTATCCTGTATATGATGCTGTCGTATCATAGCACATTCAAGAGCATCGGCGTGTGCGGTATCGAATAAATTATCTAATTCAAGTTGAAAGTTCTCTTCGCGGCGCCTATGTAAGCCCTGAATCTTCTTGCTATTTTTTGCAGTTCTCGTCAGACCTGATAAAGATCCACTAACTTCTTAACATAATTACGAACAGCTCTGGTATGTATTCTAGCCTTTTTTCAAAACATATCGGACTCCAGAATGACAAGATTTGCGCTTTCATTAACAGTCAAATTAACTTCACGTATTTTGAAAAATAGAGCTGCGAGAACTTGAAGATTAGATAGTTGTTTGCACCTGTTATTTGATGATTTACTTCACCAACCAAGAAAATACTTTTTTAATTGCTTCTTAGTTCTACTGACATCTTCGAAATATAAAACAATCCATGGTTCCTACCCGATAAGCCGAAACTAAATGCTAATAACAACGACAACGCGCCGCTCCTGTGACGCAATTTGTATGGGACATCTTTACGCGCAAGTCGGCACGGGTTACACTGTTCCGAATAAGGAAAAATTTGGTTTCGGATGTTTTAGGCCCAAATGAATAAAACAATAGCCTATGCATTGTAAAATTAAAACTTTGAAAAATAAGGGACACCCTAATGTATATATGTTACAATGTTAGGAAACACTTCACTTTTTTTAATCTGCACTAGCGCCATTTATTGTTATAATATTAGGTGTAAGCATTAAGCAGAACAAACTTTATTAATGCAATGTGAAAGGCATCATACATTGCTAGACAACGCCAGGAGAATTCTTCTCCAATATATTCTGTTTCCAAAAAACAATTTACATATTCGTCTCTATTGAGATACAATCAATCTTACGTGCTCTTTTATTATTAATTTAAAATAACGCCTTGTTTTACCTATACAAAAAGATAAGAATATTTAAGAATATTTGAAAATATTTCTAGGACTTTTTTAATTTTTTTTTTTTTCATATTTGCAGGATGAGACTTCCAAATCGTCCTCTGCAGCCAATGAGCTAGGACTCGCCAATGTTGGCGGGGTCTTCGTGGTCCTGATGGGCGGCATGGGCGTGGCCTGCGTCATTGCCGTCTGCGAGTTCGTGTGGAAGTCCAGGAAGGTGGCGGTTGAAGAACGGGTAGGAACCACTGTCCTCATGGATACCTAGCCCGAGATCACGGTTCTGGACCACGACGATGTTCTCTATCACCTCTGATGTACCAGAACGGGGAAAACGCCCTTTTAGACACAATTTGTTCATCTAATGATCCTATATTTTATATATTAAAAAAATCTCTGTGATTCTAAACAAAAACTATTGCATTTTCGAGGCGATGTCTTTACTAAATTTTGATATTTTAAAAAACAAAGTGTGGTTTTTATCATACTGATTTTCCATAGATATATCAATAGTTTTATATATGACTTAGTTCTTTTAGTGAAAAGTTTATTGCCAGTTATTAAAATATATTGTTAAGAGTATAACGAGTAATAAACAATTAATAAAACTTAATGTTTAATGAATGCTCGATTGCTTTGCTTCGAATGCTAAAATTAATTATAACTAGAAGAAAAAGTGAAATTGAAACCTGATATTTTTTATTAAAATTATTTTAGTTATTTTATGTTGTCACGAAAAACAATTTTAAAATATGTTTTCTCTATGAAACTGTTTCGCCAACTTAAATAAATAGCTGTCGCGATATTTTCATTGAATTGAAAATAAATAAATTTGTGATATTATAACAGTGTTATAAATTGAACAGTGTTGAAATATCATAGGGTTTCTGCTAAAACAATGGATTTTATATGATTTATTGGGGTTTTCATTGATAGCGCTCGAACTTTGAAACAAAATGAAATAACTCTTAGTGATATTGCCACAATTGTTTAGTTTTAACGGACATTCAATGACATTATGTATGTAATATAATTTCGGTCTAATGGCCGCCGTGGCTTCACTGCAGGTTGTGTATTCTGGTGGTCAAAGGGCTTTTTAATAGGGACGCTCAAACTTTGACAGCGTATAGCAGCCATTTAAGCAAAGCGATAGCTGTCAAATTTGACAATAATACAAACTTAGCCTTGACATTTTATCATAGAATGCTACACGCTTCAACAACGCGTTAGAATTGTTGAAATGTAGTATCGAACTCAGTGCTCCGTTCGCCAATTTATGGCATTCAAGGCCGTCCTACAGAGTCGTCGCACAATACGTCGTGTCGTTTAATGCATAAATTTGAGATAACCGGGTCAGTGGTCGATAAAACAATGCTTGTAAATACGTTAAAGAGATGGCAATATCACTTGGACAGGTTGTTTTATTTCATTTCAAAGTTTGAGCGCTCTTAATGAAAAATCCAATATTTAATAGTAAAGGTTTTTGTTTTTGATAAGGCATTGTCATATAAATCAAATCATATGATAATTCCTTAGGCGAAACGTTTCTCTTCTTTAAAATTTAATACCTTTTAGAAAACAGATGTTTACATTAACACTAAATACTTTGAAATTATTTTCGTACGTGCTATTGACTAGGGTGATTACTTTTAAATAACGAATTTCACTCATGTACATTTTATATACGACAATTTAACTAACCTTAGAAGGAAATATACATATTTTAATTGCGTAAAGCTATATACAGCATAAGTGGGGAGAGCGGTCTAATATGTTATTATACAAATGTTTTTGAGCTTATTGTATTGTATATAAAATATGTGGGTAATACTGGTTATTTCATATATTTCTTAGAACGTATTATTATTGGAGTATTAAAAAGATAGCAAAAACTATATTAGTTATACATATTTATACGTATATGTTAAAGAAAATGTTTGTTCACTCAATTTTTTTTTCCGTAACAAATTCGATTTGCAAGGGCATTTAGAAATATCCATTTGGCATATTTTCAAATATTTCATGGAAGAAAAATATAAAAGAATATTAGAAATATTATTTCATTAATGTATAATTTTTCGTTAGTTTTTGTTTTAAAAATAATAAACGGAATAAATTTTAAATCATTGATTTAAAATATTCTAGAATGCCATTTTGAAAATACAACCATTATATGCTTTTTCGTTTTCTTTTTCTTTTTCGCTTTTCCTATTCATATGGTTCTATGTATATTTTCTTTGATATTCTTTTATTTCACCCTTTACATCGATTTGGCTTGCGCTGTAATGATGTAAGGAGTTTTTTCAACAAAATAATAATAATAATAATTATTTATCGGTAAATTTTAATTTTATTAGGACATCTTGAAAATTTACTTAGGTTGAAGTGTTATATGAAATAAAAATAAAAATTGTACGTTTGATGGTACTCTTATTTAGGGAAACATTTGAATAATAATAGTAATAAATAATATGCTAACTTTTAAAGAGCTTTTTTGTGCTGTTTTCACCTCAAGGGCGTATTAATCATATTACCGAAAAAACTTACAGTGAAATTTTGGTTTCTAAATATCTTATTCTATATATCATATATAATATTTTTTGTATCACTTATTATAATGAAATTCCCGTCAGATAATCAGGTTATTTAAAAAAAATAGCATTTATTTTAATATTATAGGAAAATTTATGGATTAATGCTTTAAAATGGTGTATATTAAGAGTAATCTGAGTTTTTTTTTTTTAATTAAAACACTATTCTGTTTTTCTTCAGTTCTAAATATGTTTTAATCTGTTGTTTTGTTCGTTTTGTTTTTATTTATTTATTTATTCTTTTGCATGTATCAGGACTTATGAGCAATTTCACCATGCGTGAACGTCCTTTTCATTTATGGTAATTATTTTTATTTATTTTAGTTATATTTATTTATATTGTCGTCATTATAGAATCCTTTGAACTCTTGATATAACTAATTTACAAAATTACAATCTTAGTTGTCTGGATATTTTTTCTTGCTTTCCGTCCGGTTTTCTGTGGAAATGTGCATAGGAGGTAAGTTAAAAACAATATACTTCCATAGTATGTCTGAATTTTACTCATAGATCATTTCATAAAATATTGTACTGTTTAAATTATTTTTTTTAACTCGCTAACTATAAAACTATCACGCCGTTTTACGCCGTTCCCGCGGAGGGATAGTCGGAGAGGATGGACAGCCACACTGTTCTATCAATGACATTACTTTTGCGACTCTTCAACATTCCCGTTAATCCATTGTTCCAACTTCAAACATGGCCGCCTTTTATAAATTGGTTAATTACGAGTAGGTCATTCTATGTCTTCCTTGGCTTTCCTCGACTTATTTTTCCATTCACACTACTTCTATATATCTTTTTTACCATTCTTCCCTCATCCATTCGTTCCGTATGTCTAAACCATCTTATTATCTTATCTTCCGCACATTTTTCTTAGTGACTTGATTGCTTAAAGTAAAATAAAACGTATTTTTTTGTAATTTACAAATAATGAGCATGGAAAAATCCTTATGCAAGCCTGTTATTATAATTAAACAATCATGTTTTTATGGTGCAGTAAATTCTAATTTTATTGATTCAAACCCATATGAGTGTATTTTAAAATATTTGAAATCTTAACTACTTACTTATACAGACGATGTCGTCCATTGCTAGACAGAGACCTCCCCCATGTTTCTCTACAAATTCCTATATTGTGGCTTCTGCATCCAGTGACCAGCGGTCGTGTGTGACATCTCTCTCTGCGTCTTCTATATCCACGAAGTGTCCACTCCAGCACCCTTCTGGTCTACCATTTGAAATATCTTCTTCTTCGTTTCAAACATTCTCTCTCCACTGCTGGATATACACCCTTTCTATACATTTTCTATGTTTGGCTATTCGTTGCCACCTAAAAAAATCCACCTTTTTTTAGGTCTCCTTATGCGTCTTCTGTTGTTTCAAGGCCTCCACTTCAGGATTTCAGGTGACCATCTAAACTCATCCTGACTCGCCACATACCATGCCCACTTTGAAATATAACATTTAAAATGTGTTTTTTTTCACATGCTCATTAAACATGTTCTCATGATTTCAGGCATCACTTTGCTCCGAAATGGCGTCCGAGCTTCGCCAAGCTTTGCGCTGTCAGGGCGGTGGAAGTGGCACGGGCAGCCTGAAAGGAGGGACCCGAAAGAGGGCTCCGACTGCCGGCCAGACAGACATCAGCGCCGGCCAACCCACGGGGCTCGGCTCCCCGTACATGCACTATGGCTTCGGCGGCAAGGACTCGCTCAATTGACAGCAATGATCAGTTACCTTCTCCGCCGACTTTGAAGGCGGAGGGGGTTAAACTCGACCCCTGACTCAAAATAATTACAAAAATAGCTAGATAACACGCGTAATTTTAAGTTGCCGGTAAAAAAACGGTTTTAAGAAAAGAACTGTGGACAACAGAGCTAAAAATGTACGATCCCATCGTGTATCCCAAAAGACAATAAGATAGCCATTTTGTTTTAGGATAATAAATATTGTAGAAAATGTGTTTGGCATTGTAACAAAGCCATTAAATGTGTTTAAAAACTTGAATTGTGGAATCTAGCCAATGGTTTGTGATGTGGAAAAAAATCTTGATTCAGATGGTTTCTTGATATGGTAAGATAAGATCACATCTTTAAATTGATCTTCGTACTTAATCGGTTGGCGTATACTTCTTTAATGAAATATAAAAAGTCGTTTTAAAATTCATAATGCTCAAAGTGCATAAATCAAACGTTTGTAATTTAATATTTGTATAAGCTGTAGGTTTTATTAACAAAATGTAAATAATAACTTTAACGTAAAACCTAAAGTTTTTTTATTATTTTAATGTAAGTCTTTTATGATAAGGAGTGTATCTAAAATCTATTACATGTTAAATTTACGAAAATATTTATTAAGTAATTTTAAGTATTTCATGCCAAATCGTAAAAATCTTCTTATTTTAATAGTCGAAGATTTTTAAAGCATTTAACCCATAAATATACAAATAACGAATGTATATTTATCAACCTTTATAAATTTAGAAAACAATATTGATTGTGTTTATAAATATCATGTAATATATTTTTCCCAAATGGCCATACTATTTCCAATTTTTTTGCAATTGAGACATTCATTGGAAAACATATAAGATCAAGAACAAATAAGAATGTTTTAATTCTATAATATAATATTAAAAGTATATAAATAAAATATGACGTTACATGTTACGTTTCATCTCTAAAACCCCGGCCAGACTGTTGTAAACAAGCCTCCACCGGCGGTTTACACCAAAGTAAACACTTGTTTGCAACAAAAATTCAAGAACCTCTGTGGACGGACGCGTGTTGTAAACCGCGTGTGGATGCCGCCGTTGTAAGGTGAGAGCCTTGTTGTAAACCAGTGCGGACGCTAACACCAACCGGGGGCTCCACAAGCCTCCCACTAAGGTGACCCGGTCTGGCAGAGCCTTAACACATTAAACAAATTTGCAATTGTTTCACGTCAATATACACTTTTGCTTAAGTTTCAATATCTTTGTTTGTTAATACGAACAAATCATTCATCTGAATTAAATATAATCAAATAAATTAAATTATCAACGAATTAAAATATTATCATTTTTTCAATATTATCATCCGAAATGAAAATTCCTATAGTATTTCTATTGCTATGTCTCATTATTTAAGTAAACAAATCTTAAAATATTAAAAATAATAAATAAAACGTGTATACTTTGTTTTACACCACTTTATTTTGTTTTATAGAACCAACCGGTTTCGCACCTACCAGAGCTTTGTCAAGGTTAGACAAATGAAACTGCATATTATCCTGTAACTCTGAGGAGCGAACGAAACCGGTTAGTTCGCTAATATAAAATAATGTGGTGTGAAAATAAAGCACCCCAGTATTATAAATTATTTTTTAATAATACCACACCACAAATAAAGATCAAACTACTATAAAAATATTTTGAATTTCTATTATTTTTATAAAAAAAAAGTCATATAAGATAACAAATATTTCACACAATCTCTTCCTTATTGTAAATAAATATTTTACTTTAGAAAAGAATACATAGAAATATGTTGTTTGTGGTATTTATAATAAAACCCTTTTAGAACTTAAATCAAAATGTTAAAATTCTTATTAACTTATATTTTTATGTAAATATGTTTTTTTTTTGGTTTGTACATATTTACTAGTTTTCTTTTCGGCCGTAATACGTATTATTTTAAAAATTATATATGGAAGTTTAATATTTATCAAACAATGTATATAAATTAATTATTAGTTAGTATTGTCTATTGCATATGTTTTAAACTAATTAATTAAGAAACAAAGTTACAATTTACGATTAATCATTTAAAAAATACTTGTAATTTTATGGAACTTTCGAATAAATATAAATGTTTCGTAAAACTGACTTATTTTATTCGTTTTCAGATTTTTTTAAATTTACATACTAGAACATCACATGAAAAAACAAAAATTTCACTAGGAAGCGCAAATAAAACATATTTTTTTCATAAATAATAATCTGTACCTAAGAGACATAATTGGGTCGGCTCTCGAAGTGGTACAAGAATACACATACCATACTTGGCCAAATCATTCAATTAAGTAGAAACAATTTCGAGAAAGAAGCCGACCGAAGAATTCAGTTGGGTTGGGCGGCCTTTGAAAAATTACGTAATGTTCTCACCTCTAAAATACCACAATGCCTCAAGACTAAAGTCTTCAACCAGTGCGTCTTACCAGTCATGACGTACGGAGCCGAGACGTGGACACTGGCAAAAGGTCTAGTCTACAGATTCAAAGTCGCCCAACGCGCCATGGAAAGAGCCATGCTTGGAATAACCTTGGAGACAGATTTAGAAACGATTTTTTTCGAAAACAAACCAATGTGACTGAGGTGGCTCTAAGGATGAGCGGGCTGAAGTGGCAATGGAGTGGAAACCGCGTACAGGATTCCGCAAAGTTGGACGTCCCCCTGCCCGCTGGACCGACGATCTGAAGAGGATTGCTGGACATGGATGGATGGGAGCGTCAATGGATAGGAGGCGGTGGCGTGCTTTGGGAGAGGCCTACATTCATCAGTGATGATGAAGAGCCATAATGTCTTAAAATGAGTAATGGTTCGCCGAAATGAGTTATAACGGCTCTTTCAATGTTCGTTAATATTTTAAGTATGTCAAAAGTTTATTGTCTCTCTGAACAGCAATTTCTTACTTTATTATTTACTGTGTACTGGATATAATATACTATAAACTAGATACTGATCTCGATAATACGAGTACAATAGTGAGTATAAAACTCATTTTGGACAAAAACTCACTTAAGATTTTATGTCTCTCAGGTACAAAGTTTCAAACTGATTATTATTAAGATAATCAAATGATTTTACTGAAAACACTTGCTAAAAGTTCATTTAAAATAATAATGAAATAAAACGACGTTTTTTAACTTCTTCCACTTTTGTCTTTATTTCGACAGAGACCGGTTTCGCTAGGCTCGCTGGCATCGACAGACTGGTTTTGGCCACAATAATCGTTTTAAAATAAAAAAAAACATCGTTTTATTTTATTATTATGATTATTTTTTTTTTATTATGATATTTTTCCCCTGTACTGTGAGATTGAGGTTGTTTTTTATGTTATGTCGGTTGTTAACCTTGCCCGCCAACCCTATTGTAAGATGGAGAAGATAGCGAAAAACGGAATTAGTATTGTCATGTTCAAAGAATGGACACCACCAGACTCCCTTATATTGCATTACATAATCAGCCTCATGGGACTCATTCTCGTGGAAGACCTCCTAAAAGATGAAAGGACACCTGGGAAAGGTACCTCACAGGAGGAGCAACACTCTGGAGAACAGACCACATAGGTCTACAACAAGTAAGAAAAAGAAGAAAAGGGAGATTGTTTTCTATTAAAACAGCGGGATTACATCGTAATTATGAAAAAATATTTTTTTTTCCACTAATATGAATATTAACCGTAAAGGTTTTTAATTTATATATTGTTTATTTTATATTTAATCCTTACTTCGTGTAAAACATAAAGAAACATTTGTTTACGTCATCACATGCCCTTAAAGAAACCAAAAATACACAGTACGTACCCAATGAGAGTTGAACAAAACATCATAAAATAACAATAACAAACTATGCTGGACATAAAGATTGAAATGGGGAATGTTGTATTACATAAAGCGTGCGCTAAACCCAACCAATGACAGGTCATAAGTCCTGTAAACGCCTCGACCACCATATTCTGTTTCCAATTTGCATCTTCGTCTCTATTGAGATACAATTAATCCTTAAAATGATAACCCGCAATGGGTAAAATCCAGTATTCGTCTACAAGTATTTGTATACATTCAAAATGTTGAAATTTTTCAGTGCTTAAACTGTATGCACCTGTTTCAGCAGCAAAACTTTCATCGTCTAGTTGTGTTGATTTTTAACTTAGACCGGTTTCTGCAATTCGCTGCCCCATATACTCGTACATGTGTATTTTCTTCAATAATACGTGATATTATAAATATTATGTACATTCTAATCTCCAAGCAGATGCATGTGTCTGAAACGTGTCGCGATAGTTCTATTCTTAGAGAATCTCTGCGTTTGCCAAAAACCGGGTGTTTAGAAAAAATCTCAAAAATTAAATCTCACATTGTATTAATAATTTCTAATACCATTGATTTAAATCCTTGGTCTAAATACTTTTTTATCTCATGAATTTAATCTTTCTATTTTCGCTTCAATATTAAATAACTTTTGAGAAACTTGTACTTTTCACAAACATGTTTCGGACTGTGCACGTCCTTCGTCAATGTAAAAAATATTTTTTACGAAATCGCTGCATTCAATTATTTTCTTTTCATTCGACACTCATACACAGATGATGAAGGTATAAAACCTACGAAACTTATCGAGAATAATATACTCAAAAGTGAAATAAAACGTTGTTTTATTATATAAAATATTCGAATTGAAATATATTTTGAATACATAGCTGATTTAAGATTAAGAGTTCTAGTTGAGATTAAAGGTAAGGGGTACTGTAATTCTTGAAGTTATACTTAATGTATTGTTAATATATAATTTTTACTGATCTTTATTTATTTAAACTTTATTTTGGTTTGCAATGCAGTGTAAAAAATGATACAAAAAAGAGTTATTTTTATTTCAAGTATATTAACATATATTTAACTTTTTTTACAGATTAACATATAAATTAATATCATTACCAACCCTTTACGGGATGGACACTCGAACACAGAGTGCGAAATTCAACTGTATTTATTTATTTTATCTTTATTTTTGTTGCAATACAGTGTAAAAAATGATCTCAAGAAAGAGTATGCCAACTTATATTAAATTTATTTTACAGATAAAAATATCATAACCAATACTTTACGGGAACGATTAAATCAAATCAAATCAATTAATTACCTCAACAGACAATATTAATATTTAAGGTATCAATAGATGCCTACATTAATAAAGTAATAAATTACAAGTAAAATATAATATGTACAATATAATACCAGGAACGCAGCAGGTTCGACATTAGGAAGACAAGATTATTTATCTTCTGAAAGTACTTTCAGTAATATGAAAGACATCGATCTCCGAGGAGAACGCGTCTACCGGGAAGACTGAGAAGACGTTACTGAAGAGGCCGTGTGGAAAGAGCGTGTACTAAAAGAGTTACAAGTAAAACGGCAAATAAAGTACCAAAATGCAATCAACCTCCAGGGTGACCACTCAAAAGATGGCGAGAACGCTAGACATCTACATCCCAGCAACGGGCTCATAGAAAAAACAGGACACAGTCGTAAATAAAGCAGAAGAAGTATGTATTTTTATGAAAGTTTTTTTTTATTCATTTTTAACCACCCTGTTACCGAATTATTCGCATCAGATCGTCGCCCTAATTTCCCCTTTTATTTTTTCCTGGACAGGAGACAAAATCCAGTAGGTGTAAGCCAGCAAAAAAATGAAAATTAACAGGTAAAAAATAATGGTTCTTAAATAAAACTTCACAATATTGAAAACAGAACATCAAAAAACACCAGCGTTTTTAGATTCTACAAAACTTAGTTCATAGTTTCCGGGTTCGATTCCCGGCAATGGCAGTGTGATTGTCACACTGTCTTTGGTCTGATGTAGAATTCACGAAATAATTAAATGGAATGTTCCCTCACGTATGAAAGTGAAGCTTGGAGCTGGCAAAAGAAGGATGGGAGCAGGATAAACGCCGTAGAAATGATATCACTAAGAAGACTGTGCGGGAAAACGTTGTATGATAGAATACCGAACGATGAAATAAGAGAGAAATTTAAGTCAGATGACTGCATCATGGATAAAATTAAAAAAGGATCCCTGAGATGGTTTGGACATATGGAACGAATGAATGAGAGTAGAATGATAAAAAAAAGTTGTACACAAGCAGCGTGAGTGGGAAAAGAAGCCGAGGACGACCGAGGAAAACATGGCATGACCAAATTAATCAATTACTAAAAGGCGGCCACATTCGAAGTCGGAATAATCGACGTGCATGCATGGTACGATGTAGAGGAAGCCCGAGAGGTATGCCAGGACAGGGCATTGTAGCGATCCATCCTATCTGGCTACCCCTCCGGGGTAATGGCGTGATGGTTTGTTAGTTAGTTAATTATAAAATGGCAATAGATTAGCTAACTATCACATGTCACCAGAATCCATATAATAGCTTTACCTTTTACATTGATTTGGCTATTAAGACCGTATCAACAAAATAATAATCCACAGAAATCCTGGCAGACTACAAGCAAGGTTGTCTGATGACATCAAGAGAGTGGCAGGAGGTCAATGACACACGAGTGGCGAATGATGGAGAGTTGTGGAAGTCGGGATGAGAGATCTATGTCCAATACTGGGCGATTAAAGGCGATGATGATGATAATTTCATTTCAACAACGCATCTCATGTGTCTATGACGAATAGTCAAGATAATAATTCTGCTGGTTTCTACTCATTATCTTGTAAATGTATATGAACGAAAATTACTCGAGAAAAAAGCATTTCCTTCAAAAAGACGTGAATGAGATGAATCACAATGTTTTCGTCGTAAGAAAATGTGCTCTGATGTTTATTCAAAGAAATTTTGACTAAATGAACCCGGACTTGTTCCAAGAAAAACAAACATTCATTAGTTCTTTCTTAGCTGCTTGAATACGGTCTAACCGTAAATAAGCTCCTTTCGTCCCATTTAAAAGCCACAAACAGCAAGTTCAAGAATTTCAAAAGATTTTGGGAATGGAGAGTTTTGGTATTTCGTATAATAAATAAAACACAATATTTAGGTAAACAAAAATTTGCAAGTCCTTATGTATATTGTTTAATATCTATGATAAAATATTTCCATTTCAATTTATTTATTCAAAAAATTATAAACATTACAGAATAACAAATCCAATTCGTTTATAATCACAATATAGAGAAATAAAATTAACAATTTTTAAAAAAAGAATTACAAATGATATAATAAGAAAACAAATGAGAGCAAGTAAGAATAAAATAAAACAGAAGACAATTAATAAAAAATATTCGAGAACAGTTTGGTAAAGATAAACTATTTTGTACAATAAGAAGAGAAGCAAATAGCAATTTAATACATAAGAGATAGATGCTTTCTGAGGGTAGCCTCACTATCGTGAAAAATGTCCACATCCGAAGAGATGCGGTTTAATAAGATTATTGCCCTGCCCACGGGCATTACCTTAGGTAGATTGGTTCTACATAGTGGCAGGTGAATTAAATTTATTTACAGTTTTCAGTGTATATTGGTAAATTAAAAATAAATTAAAAAGGTTTTCGAGGAACTTTAATTATATATCGTGGTCGCTGACGAAACCAGTCATCACCAGTCAATGCCTAAAACAGAGAAACATGTCGTTCATATTTTATGTGAACGACATGTTTTTCTGTTTTAGGCATTATCAAATGATAACTGATAACATTTTATCATGTCTCGGATAGGCCTAACATGCATTAACAGTAAATATAATAAAACTTCTAGAAAACAGACGTTTTCATTCGTATCAATTATTCAATAACTTCTTCTTCTTCCTTGTTGTAGATCTATGTGGTCTGTTATCCATAGAATTGCTCCTCCTGTGAGGTAGACTCCCAGCTGTCCTTCCATCTTTTAGAAGGTCTTCTACTAGGACGAGTCCCATGAGGCTGATTATGTAACGCAATAGAGGGGAATCTGGTGGTGTCCATTCTTTGAACATGCCCATACCAGTCCCTTTTTCGCTGTCCGCTTCATGTTATAATATCCTCAACCTGACGTATCTCTATTATTCTGGTGTTTTTCACGCGATCTCTCAGCGTTTTCATCGTCCTCAGTGCCTTCATCTCGGAAGTCCTCAAAACTTGTTTGGTCCTTACTGTGTCTGCCCTTGCTTCGACGCCATTTGTTATTATTGGTCTTACGCATGCTTTGTAGATTCTCATCTTACTCTCAATGGCCATGTCTTTGTTTTTTTCATATTGTGGATTTTAGAGTGCCAGAGATTGCAGCTGCCTTGTTTACTTGGGCTTGTATTTCTTCCGGCAGAAAGCTTCTTCCGCCAGGTCTATGCCTAGATACTCATTGTAAAGTAACTAACTAACTAAGTCTCCCCGAAGGGGTAGGCAGAAAGAATAGACTGCCACACATTTCTTTCTCTCGCTTCCTCAAGAGTCATTCATCGTGTATTAGACGCGTGTTGATTTCTCTGACTCCTCACATAGCCAACATTCAATATTTGATTTCTTTGATCGTGCCACGTTACTTATTATTATTATTCAATATGGTTTTACATAATTGTTCAAGAAACAATAAAGTAATAAAGCATCCTTGCATATGACCGCAAGGCGTGCGATGTCGTATATGAAATGGAACATCAAAATATTAGAATTTTTGCTGCGTGCCGCCGGCTAAATATATCACTGCTCGCGACCTGGTCCGGACGGAAACCATCGGATGCTTACAAACTCCAAGAGTTTATAAATACGGTCGTTCAGTTAACGATCGTCTTTGAAAACAAACGCAGCTTCTTAGTAGCAACGGGACACTTTGATATTTTCCAAACAAGCCCGTTTTGTTCGCGCACTTCAAACGTGGAGCAGGTCCGAATATTCGGCGCCGCTAGTATGAAGAGTGGCTCCTTACGCCGAAATTCTACACTCGGTTCGAAGCTGTTTGTGTTTTCGTCGGCCCGAGTGGGCGGCGATCGGTTGTTGTTCTTGAAATCAGAGTGTTGCAGTGACAATTTCAAACAAATTCCTCGCTCTCGCGACTGGAGTTATTCCACGCTGTTTCGGTCGAACTCAAGTGAAAATTTGCAATGAAACGTTATGTGATATGATCGTTAAATCAAAGTATTGTAAAATACTTAGGAAATTGAAAATAACCTTGTTTAATCCACAAAATATTTTTAAAAATATTAAAAAACATGTCATGTTTCGGAGGATACCTCCATCTTAAGGTGTAAAAATATTATATTGTAAAAATATTAACTGAACAAAAAAGAATAATATAAAAAACGCATTTAAAATTTGATACAATAATTTAAATTTAAAAATTAACCTGGGCATTAACCATGTTATAAGTAGGTACTAATAATTATTTTTTATCAGTTAGAACTCATTAATAATATTAAACAAATATAATACACGATGATAATATAAAAAATATTAAATTGTAATTTAGAAAAAATATATATTTGAAAAGACATAATTTAGATAGAAATTAATAAATGATTGATATGCATTTGATTGGGAAGGGGAGCTTTGGAGATTTAATTAATTTGATTTAAATTGAAAAAAACGATTTAATTTAAATTAATTGTTAAACAATAAACTCGTTTATAAAAAACAAAACGTTTGATTTTATATTTGTATGAAGCTTAATCACTTTACTGAGCTGTTACACTATATACTCGTATACGACTTAAATGATCTTTAAATTTTTTGGAAATATTAAAACCTAATAATTTGGTTTAAAACGTAATTGTTTCTTGAATAAAGATGTAAAACTTCATATAACAAAACAATTCATAGGAATGAAAACGTCTGTTTTCTAGAAGTTTTATTTTAATATATTTTATGGGATACTATTCATGTTTCGCCGTGCTTATGAAATATCAAATATAATTTGATATCGCGTTAGCAAGGCGAAAAATATCATTTCTACAAAATAAAATGAAACTTCTAGAAAACAAATGTTTTCAGTTATTTAAAAAAAAAAATTAAGAAATATACGAGCTTAAAAATGAGCTTTAAGTTGAAGTTTTAAAAAAATATATTTAATAGTGCATAAATGATGTCTTTAAGTGAATGTAAATTATTAGTGTGTGTTTTCATCTTGGCATTATCTATGAATAATGTGCGCGGAGCAAGGCACATTAAATTGGGTAAGTCTTATTAGAAACTCGACCTAAAGTGTTTATACGAGCACTTTAATAAAATGTGTAGTAAATCTGTGCATGATGAAGTGGAAACGTAAGAAGTGTGCAGTGCGAATAAAAAATAACTGTTTATGTATGATATCTTATTTATTTTCATGAACTACAAGTCCTGGTGAATAGTATGTATGAGATGTGCATGCGAAATGATCTGATAATAAATGTGAATAAGTCCAAGATTTTGAAAGAGAAGAAATTATGACGGTCTGCAACATTAGCGTGAATTTAGAGCAACTCGGGTCAAAGCACCAATGAATAACCGTTTAAGGTTCAGCTTGTACTGAAATCCACTTTTAAGGCCTTAATTTCATTATTTCAGTGTACAAAATAAAATAAAACAATAAAAAAACACATTGACTTCTCTAAATTTTCTAACTTTTTTTATTGAAATGTGAGTATTACTATTAAAATTAATATTTCTCTAAAAAAATAGCACAATCACCAGTAATTGACCACTTCAGGTTATATTCATACAATACATAGATTTTGTTACATTGTCACATTATGAAACACCCTAACATATAAAAATATGTAAATATTCAAAGAATTGCATAAAAAATAACATTAAAAACACACTTAACACACTTTTCCTTATAAAAAAACTACTAACAATCTCAAAACAACAACGGGAAGACGCACTTTTACCGTTTGACAAGGCACAGCTCAAAACTGATAGTTTTGTTTCTTACCAACAGTTGTCTCTGCCTACCTCTTTTGTCATAGTTTCTTGGGATAAAAGTTTTTTGACTGGACACATAGAGCAATTCTTATTATATTTTGTTTTATTAACCAACGGTCATTTACTGGGGGGCGGTCAAATACTGGTGCTTCGACCCTAGATGAGTTCGTGTATTTGAGTAGCATGTTTACAAAAGAAGGGTTGGGGCAGGCAACAAAGTGAATGGTGTACTTAATGTTGTCTTCGCAAACAAAAACATATCCAAAAAAAACTAAAATTGGAGTGGCAGATTTTATCCTTCTATTGCCAGTTCCATGCTTCGCTTCCATACATAAGGGTCGGTAGAAGAACACCATTGTGCACTGCCATTCTAGCTTTTTTGGATAGGTTTTTGTTTGCGATGACAACTTTTAGTGCACCATTAACTTTGTTGCCTTTTAGTTATTATATGTATTTTTATATAAACAAAATTGGGACCTGTTTTATTATAGGTGGCTTATTCGACTCCGAAGATGATAACCAGGAACAAGCTTTCAAGCTTGCCATCAAAGCCATCAATGAAGAGAAGGAGATGTTTCCTAGACACATTCTAGTGGCATTGACTGAGAAAGTTCCTGCGCATGACAGTTTTACAGTATCTCAAGCTGTGTGTAATATGCTTAAGGTAAAAAAATCACTTCAAATTTACTTATCATGAAATAATATATACTTTTGGCCACTAATAGAGAGAATTTAATTCGACATGTTACAAAATATATCTTGGTCATCATGAGAACAATATAAAATTTGTACTGATCTCCAAATTTTGATGGTGTATCCGTACAACTATGGAAGAGTAGCCAACTTGATGATGTTATTCCAAGCTCCTCAATCCTAAACCATTTATTCCTAGAATACCTTTCACTCAGTTTAGTCAGATCAGCCAGAACATTATCCTATGGCATTGTCTTGGCGAACATTTTTTAGTGGGTCAAATATGACCCCATTTCTGACTCTGTCCCGCAAGCTATTTACCATCATGGCCCTCTCCATTGCGAACTGTCAGGTATTATGATTAATTCTCATGGGCTCCCTTTGCCTCCCCTTTACCCTCACCCAATGACCCTCTTTACCTCGCTTCAATCCAGCTCCCCACATTTTCTCTTTTCTTTCTTTCTTCTCCAGACTGTTCCGCCTTCCTCATGTAACAACCTTAAAAAGGCTTTTTCTTCACTATGATACCTAGTTTTAGTTCACTAAATGTAAGCTATAAGAAAATACTGTAAGTTTTCATGTGTAAGTGCGGGACATAGAAGGGAAAAAATATTAAATTAAATGTGGCCTGGCATCCCCTGATTGATATATTAAAAATAAGTCTAGGGTGGTGGTCTAGGGTGGTGGTCTAGGGGATAGAACGCTTGGCTCCTGATCCAGGGGACTCGGGTTCGAACCTGGACACGACCAGATTCCTTCTTCATAATAATGAGCTATTTTCTGCTCACATTGAAGATTGTAAAATAAATTCTAATATCATTGATTTAAATCTT
Source organism: Lepidostoma basale (assembly GCA_022606425.2). Classification (NCBI taxonomy): domain Eukaryota; kingdom Metazoa; phylum Arthropoda; class Insecta; order Trichoptera; family Lepidostomatidae; genus Lepidostoma; species Lepidostoma basale. The sequence goes on from JAHDVF020000099.1 coordinate 334,481, forward strand.
TGATGTTAGTCTTTTTAAAAAAAAAAAAAAAAAAGATGGATGAGAAAAGGAGACGAAAGGGCGCCGCTGCGCCCTATAACAGCCTACGGTATATGATGGGAACTCCTTCTTTGTCAGGTATTATAGTATGTTATGTTAATAGCACAGTTCTACTAGCGAAGAGTACTGAAGAATATTTGTCATCATTAGTGTGACCTTGTCAGCATTTTATAAAATAATTATCACACACTTGCTGGAAGTTTGGAACTACTTTGTTTTGTGTTATTGTTTTAAGTACTATTGTTCTTAAAACGATCATCTTGAGAAGTGGACTACTTTTTCTTCTTCTTCCTTATTGTAGACCTATGTAGTTTGTTTTCCAGAGAGTCGCTCCTCCTGTGAGGTAGATTCCCAGCTGTCCTTCCGTATTTTAAGAGGTCTTCTACGAGGACGAGTCCCATGAGGTTGATTATGCAATGCAATATGTCTGGTGGTGTCCATTCTTTTAACATGACCGTACCAGTCCCCTTTTCGCTGTCTGCTCCATCTTATAATATCCTCAACCTCACATTTCTCTCTAATTCTGGTGTGCCTCACGCGATCCCTCAGTGTCTTACCTACTATCGTCCTCAGTGTCTTCATTTCGAAAGTCTTAATTTAGTCCTTACTGTGTCTGCCCTTGCTTCGATGCCATACGTTATTATCAAAACTCAATATAATCAAACTCATATTTTTTTCATGCATACAAATAACAGTGTTTCAAATTTAATCATTTGATTAAATATGTTTTTAAATAATTATATGGCCTCTGTTACAGAGAGGGGTGGTTGGCGTTTTTGGTCCCACATCCGGTACCACCTCCAGACACGTGCAGTCCGTTTGTGATACCAAAGAAGTCCCCCATGTGGAGACACGGATGGACCCCAACCAAGGAAGGGGCAGCTGCCTCGTCAATCTGTATCCTCATCCACCAACGCTTTCGAAGGTAACAAAAATCCAACGTATTTCGGACTTCTGCGTGACATGCATGCCAACGGAAAGGTAACGTTCACTCCGATCAGCGATGACTTCCTATTAGAATTAAGTGTAAAGATAGCAATGTTAAATTTAACAGTCTACTAAAAACTGCTCTGTTCGGTCATTCTTATCCTAGTGCACCATTGGGGTAATAGATTTTACAAAACGCTGAAGTACAAAAACATAAATCATGATATTATAAAATCTATTTAGAAAATTAACACTAAATCATTCGAATGTTACAGAAAGGATTCAAACTGTATTTATAAAGCATTTGTTTTATTAGTAAAGAGGGTTATTCTTAGGACTCTATTTAGAAGAGTTATCCTTTCTATCCTAGTATGTAAATTACTTTCCTAGCATTTCATTTTAATTATATCATCATGTTGCGATTACCAATGTTAGCATAAGATTACTAACAAATAATAACAAACCGCCATTTTATTAACAATTCTACTATCATGCTATTTTATGTAGTTGCCATGATACAGGCCATGCCTAGTGTGACAACTACAGTCCATAAACTTTTTTTGTCAAATTAATGTACAACATGTTAAAGTAAAATAAAATAAAAATAAGCAAATTGAAGTGATTTGGATTAAAGTTCTCAATTTTTATTACCACTCATAACTTCTTTATGCTTGGTCGGCTTATACTCGACTACTTACATCCTCAACATTCATACACATACGAAAATCAGTAAGACTTAAAACCAGAGTGGGAGATTATCAGGAAGGCTGCCGAAAGATGGAGGAACCGCTAGACGTCATCATCCCAGGACAGCCTACCAATAAAAACAGATCATGTATTCTAGACCAAGAAGAATAAGAAGAATTTGAAGTCCATCTTAATATGCACCATACACGCACGTCGACTCTTCATGGGCGACCTTCAAAATTTAATAATCATGCCAAATTTGCATTGGTCTCTCACGACTCCATACTCCATTCACATCATGAAAATATACTTCTTAACCATTATTGTTACATCCATGCATTCCATATGTCAAAACCAACGCAATAATCCTTTCATAATTTGGTTCATTATACATTTTTCGGCTTTACATTTTTCCTTACATTGTATCTTCTTCTTTCGGTGCCGTGTCAGGTCCCCCCAACTTTGGCGATCACTACAGTTAAGGCATCTCTATCCTGCACCATTTGGAACAGATTCTGAACTCTTGTTATTCCTGTCCACTCTTTGATGTTCGGCAGCCAGGACAGCTGCCTTCTACCAACTCCCCGACGTCCCTCTACTTCACCCATTAATATCAGTCGAAGCAGGTGGTATTTTTCTCCCCTTAGCACATGACCCAAATATGAGACCGTTCTAATTTTCACACTTGACAACAGCTCTCTATTGGCTCTGGCTCTCTGCAATACGTCTGCATTACTGACCATATCGGTCCACAGTATACCGAGCATTCTGCGGTATATCCACATCTCTAACTCTTCCAACCGGTTCATTACATTCACTTTCAGAATCCAGGTTTCGCAGCCGTATAATAGAACAGACTATATATAAGATTTAATTATTCTTTGTCGGAGTTTCAAGTTAAGATTCTATTGTATAAGCACATGAAATTTTGTCGTTCATATTTTTATCACACATACCATCTATTTTATTTTTTTATTTAAAAAAAAAAGACTAATATCAAGGATTTACATCAATGATATTAGAATTTATTTTACAATCTTCAATGTGAGCAGAAAATAGCTCATTATTATGAAGAAGGAATCTGGTCGTGTCCAGGCTCGAACCCATGTCCCCTAGATCAGGAGCCAAGCGTTCTATCCCCTAGACCACCACCCGTCTATCCTATCCTATCCTTCATCTGTCAGCTTCATGATTACTTACATACACCAGGGTACACATTCATCTATCATATTATTATTGTAATATCATGTTTAATAAAATAATTTTGTTTAGGTGTTCGTGGCTTTGGTCAACGCTTGGGATTGGAAGAAATTCACCATAATGTATGAAAATAGCAACAGTTTTCCAAGAATGAGCGAGCTATTCAAGATGTATGACCACACCCACACAATCACTTTTAAACAACTGGACTACGGTGATGGAAATTATAGGTATTAAATAAACATTGAACATATTTATAGAAAGTCCGATTCTCTCACAATAATCGTAAGAATATTTTAATAAAAAATTTCGTATTTTTCATAATCATCGATAAAACTTGTACGAATTCAAAACTAATGTTTAGAAGTTTTATGATTTTATTTAAAATGAGATATTTCGCTTTGCTAAGACATTATTTAATCTCAATAATAATGCCTTAGAAAGCGAAACTTGTCATTCCGATAAAATATTATAAAACTTCTAGAAAACGAACGTTTTTATTCGTATTATTTATTTAATCCCGATTTTTCACGATTTTTCCCGATTTTTCACGTTTTTCCCGTTTATGTTAGAAATAAACGCTAAGGGATTAACACTGTGGAATTCCATAGTTATATACTTAGGAAATCGAAAGACTTTGTTTAATCCACTATTTATTATAAAAAATATTTTTAAAACCACGACATGTTTTGGAGGATACCCCCACCTGAAGATGGAGGTATCCTCCGAAACATGTAGTTTCTTTTAAAATATTTTTTAAGTGGATTAAACAAAGTTTTTCAATTTCCTGAGTATATTACTGTTATAATTTTATATTATTTTGTTTCGAGATCAATCAAATGTTATGACTTCCTTTTTTTTTTATTTAAACCACTGACAATTTTTAAAATATGTGCTTATGATTTCACAATTGTCAAACTATTACAATAGAATAATAGTATAATGTCCAAACTAATGCAGTGATCTATTATAGTGTTCATAATACTTTTATCATACATATTTTCCTGATATCAGAATTTAAAATTCTTCCACAAATCGTTTTACCACACAAACCCAGATCCCATTTTCCATTTCCATGCTTTAATTTCCCATTTCCGTGCTTCGCTTCTGAACACAAAGTGTAAATTGTACATAGTTGTTCAAGAAACAATTATGATATATATGTATTTATCAGCCATGGTATTTGTAGATAGTCTATATTTTTTACAAATAATGATTGAATATATACATTTCACAAATATTTGTAAATATTCTGGTCAATTATTTGGCGTATAAAATAGGAGTGGATACTCCAGGCGACTTCTAACAGTGCGCTAGGAGGCGGTAGCCTCTTCGCATTGTGTTAATAAAGTAGTTTGCTAAATGCTAAACAACCATTCTTCATAGATGGCGTTAGTGGATGGATTGTATAGATTAATCTTAAAAAATTAATTAGTACAATCAAATCTACATAGATGGCTAACTGGAACTGCCACGTGAAGATATGTATGGATTTGGAGTATATATACAACTTCCAAAAATGTATCATACATGATCATAATAACAATGGTGGAATGGGGAATGTTGTAATTACATAAAGCGTGCGCTTAACCCAACCAATGACAGGTCATAAGTCCTGTAAACACCTTGATCATCCATATTCAGTTTCCAGTTTGTTTCTTCGTCTCTATTGAGATACAATTAAAAATTTAGATTGAATATATGTTTAAATTCAAACACAATAACTAACTAAATAACTATCTAACATTCACACCGTTTCCCGGGGAGGCTGATGGGATGAACCACCATACTGCACAGTCCTGATATACCTATTGTATACCTATCATTTACCTGATATACCTATCATTTTCCCATACATTGATCTCGGTGATCTCTTTACCTACAGCATTTACTCTTTCTTTTGCCAGCTCCAAGCTTCATTTTCACATTAAGGTTATACAAATTGTTTTTTTGTGTAAATAAGGTTTCAAACACACTGTTAACTCAAAAATTACAAGTTTACGTTAGTTCAACTAAATAAATAAAAATTCTTTGTAAATTTTTCAGACATGTTCTTCAGCAAATAAAAAAATCTGGGGAGACGAACTTCATTCTGGACTGCACCATAGAAAAGCTGTACGATATCCTTCTGCAAGCACAGCAAGTAGGGATTATGTCGGATCAACACAGTTACATCATCACCAATCCCGATATGCACACTTTAGATATGGAACCATTTAAATACGGAGGAGCAAATATTACAGGTTAATATTTTAAAACACAGGTTCCCAACCTTTTCTGGACCACCGCCCCCTTTTTAAGAAATGAAATTCCAGCGCCCTCTCTATCCTAATTGTACCAACAAAGCATTAAAATTTGGTAATCAAATTGTTTAACCGAAATCTGTTGATGAAGGTTAATTTTAAATAATAGTGAACAAAAACGATGTTGTTTTATAACTACTTCCACATTTGTTTTTATTTCGACAGCGACCGATTTTGCCAGGCTTGCTGGCAAGTCTGTCGATGCCACTGCTAGCTAACTACTGAACTAACTGCAAAATCCGCTGCCCCTGGAAAAGATTTATTCTTCTTAGTGTCAACGACAAACTTGTTTCATAAGAATAGCCATAAAATGGCTTTATATCTACTTATTGAGAAGAAATTGACAGAAGGATAATGGCAGCAAACCGATGTTACTACGCTCTCCAAAAACAGTTAAGATCCAAATTACTGCGAAGAACCACAAAAACACTATTGTACAAGACCCTGATCAAACTAGTCCTCACATATGCCTCTGAAACCTGGGTGATGACAAAACACACTGAAAGGTCCATCGCAGCATTTGAAAGAAGGGTTCTTAGGACAATATATGGCCCAGTGAGAGACCACAATGGTTGGCGTCGTCGATATAACCGAGAGCTATATGATATCTATAAATCTCCGGTGTGATCAGATCCATCAAAGTAGGGCGCCTGAGATGGGCTGGTCACATAATCAGAATGGACGACGACAACCCTACAAAACGCCTCACGCTCTCAGTACCACAGGGACGTAGAAGACCAGGAAGGCCCAAAATGCGATGGATGGACAGTGTCAACACGGATGCATCGGTGTTGCAAGTGAGAAATTGGAGAATGGGGGCATCAAACAGACAAGAATGGAGGAAGCTCCTGGATTCAGCCAAGGCCCACCCAGGGCTGTCGAGCTTAGGATGATGATGATATCTACTTATTATTCTTCTTCAAGTGCCCTGTCGGGTCTCCTCGACGTTGGCGATCACCTCGGTGAACCTGTGCCCGCTCGGAACAGCTCCTCCACACTCCTCCACACTTCACTCCCTCACGTTTCACAGTCAGGACATCTGTCTCATACTGGACCCTTAGCATCCCTAAATTTTTTCATCTAATATCAGTTTCAGAAGGTGGTACTTTTCCCACGTAGTACATGACCCAGTTGTAATCTTCCGAACAGTTCCCTGTCAACTTCAGCTCGTCTCAGGACTTCCGGTATTGGCAACCATGTCTGTCCAGGGATTCTTCTTCTTCTCTGGTTTCAATCCTGGGATTGGTTTGCAGCAATTTCCTCCATTATTCTCTTCCATTTTTCCCTGTCTTGTGCGGCTCTTTTGAAATCTGCATATGATGAGCAGCGTACGTCCACCAACAGGTCCTCCAGGTACTCTCGGCGTGGGCGTCCCCTAGAGTTTGTCCCCTCGATCATACCCTCCATTATGGCATGCAAGAGACCTTCTTGACGTATTACATGGCCGATCCATCTTGCACGCCTTTCGGACAAGGTCCTGAGCAGGTGCCTTCCTCCTCCGATTCCTTGAAGAACTTCCTCATTCGTGATGTGGTCTCTCCAGGAAATTCCAAAGAGTCTTCTATAGGACCACATCTCAAAAGCCTCTAGTCTCCGCTTATCCCTTTCGGATAGGCACCATATCTCGCAGCTGTACATCAAGACACTCCATACATAGGTCTTGATGAGGAGTATTCTCAGTTTTAGGTCTATATTATTTGACTCTATTATTTTTGACCTTTTATTAAATGCAAGCCTAGCCTGATGTATACGGCTGTCGACCTCGCTCTTAGACCGACCGTCCCATGTTATTTTGCTCCCGAGGTAGACAAACTCCTTGGTGTTCTTTAGTGGAACTCCTGACATCACTACTCTCATCTGATGTTGCGTTCGGCCTACAGTCAGCAGCTTTGTTTTGTCCTTATTTATCTTCATGTTGTAGCTATCTTGAAGAATGTCTTGCAAAGTATCTAAGGCCTCCTGCAGTTCCTCCTCACTTTCAGCAACCATAGCAATATCGTCAGCAAACCTTATCATGTCTATCTTTTGCCCGTGTATCCTTACACCTTCTCTGTGACTCATTCTCTCTCTCAAGTCGTCAATCGCATTCTGTATGTAAACGTTAAAAAGAGCAGGTGACAGAGAGCATCCCTGTCTTACTTCTTGTCTTATACCTTATTACCAGGGATTATCTCTACTAATATCTTGCAATTGTGGTAAAAGGTTTGGATTTCGCGTCGTCTCCAGGGGCGCTGATTGCAATAGTTATAGTAACACTATACTTGGATACATCTTTCTTTCACCACAATAGTAAGATAAAAATTAGAAGGAAAAGCCCTTTCAGAGCAAATTCAAAGATATTAAAAAAAACTAACTTGCCATTGTCACGAATAAGATAAGCATTAGAGGTTCATTTGTTTATTTACTTATTTAATCAAATAATCAAAAGCTCTCGAAATAGCGATTAAATGGTTGAAGTGAAAAAGACACCTAAGAATTTAAAATTATCAAATATGCAATTATGTTTTATATATCATATAGAACGAAACTCCATACTATGTGCCTATTTTACTAGTACGTTAACCATTCAAATGTACAATATAGCGAATCTAGGCCAATAGTGTGTGTTTAATGGAGTTTAAGTGTAAAAATAAATGTATATTGACAAGGGTTGTTTTTAAACTGAAGCAGCACTCCGCAGTAAAGATGCATATTATAGGGCACTGCTATTCTACCTAGTGATAAGAATGCGTATCAATCTCACGTATGGTATATCTGTATTGCAGTGTTAACTTAACGAAATTATCAACGAACATACTTGTCTCCTAAATTTTAAATAACTACTCAAACAAATACTTTTTTCGTCTTTTTATCCCTTGTTCTGGACCTATGAAGTCTGTTCTCTAGTGGTTTGCTCTTCTTATGAGGTGAATTCCCAGTATTACGAAGAGGTTATGTTTTAGGAGGTTTTTCACGATGACGACTCACGTAAATCAAATTATCGAGGAGTCTGGTGGTGGTGGTAATACCTGGTAAATATAAATTCGTTTCTATAATTAAATGTTTTAATTTGCAGGTATAAGACTGCTTGATCCTGACGACGAAGATGTCAAGGAAGCTGTGGAATTGCTAAACACTGGCCCAAACTATGAAGGAGGAAATCTAGAGCCGTTGGAACCGAACAAACTTCGCACTGAGATTGCCCTGATGTTTGACGCTGTTTATGTATTTGTATCAGGCCTTAAAGAAATCAACACGACCAAGTTTCATGACAAAAATTTTGACTGTGAGCAACTTGACAGTTGGGAACACGGCTTTACAATGATTAACTATATGAAAACCGTAAGAAACTTTTTTTTTCAACTAAAGTATAATATTTTATTGAAAGTTAAGTCGTTAATACTGTGGAATTCCATTGTAATTACACTGGATTTTTTCAAAAGAAATTAATATTCCTCTACACTATATTTATAGAATACACACCATGTTTCGGAGTTACCTCCATCTTCAGGTGTACGAACAATGACACGACGTAAATATAGTCGATGACCTTATAGACCAAAAGATGGAAGTAGCTCCGAAACATGTTGTGTAGTCTATAAATATAGTATAGTGGAATATTAAACAGTGTTTTCTTTTGAAAAAATCCAGCGTAATTAAAGTACGAGTATAATAATAACTGATTTTTTAAACTTCTTTTTAATAAGTTATAACTCCTATAGGAGAATTTTTAAAATACTATATTGTTTAAATCTACCGAATTTCAGTATCTATTGCTTTTTCCTTTCTTCTTATAGTTCTGATGACCTGTTGTTGGTTGCATCTCTATCATACCATATTTTCCGTAGTCCGGTAGACTTCTTCTTTCGCCTAGCCAATTCCCGTTATTTTGGGTAGGCTCTTCTAATATGGCTCCGCAAAATTTCGCAATCCTGAGTTATCTGGCTGTCCAGTTGCTGCGTCCACAAGTCATTTCTGACTGAGGACATCCACCTTTCTGTATTTGGAGGCCGACCCGGTTCCTTCCTTCCGTTCTCTAGGTGCAGGGCCATGTTGACAATATATACATGGTCTATCCTCTCATCTACATTATCCTCAGGTAGACTATCTTGAATTTCTTATTATTCTTCCACAGCCTTCTTCCCTCCAGTGCTGGATACATGTCTCTTCCAATTTTCTCCAATTGTCCCTTCCTTGTCCTTCCGCATCCAGGTCATTCTAGCTATTCGGGTAATATGGTCAATCAATCTTTGAAGTGGCATTCCGATACTCCTTTGCATTGTCCAAGGCCTCTATTGTATTCTCTGTTTAGTATTCTGGATGACCATCTGGTACTACCGTGTATGGCTATATATCCACTGCCACTTCAATTTAGCTGCAAGATCCATGATGTCAGCAGTTTTGCTCTATCGTATTTCAATCTTCGAGGTGGTCTTCCGATACTCCTTTGCTTTATCGAAGGCCTTCATTGTATTCTGTCTTTAGTATTCTGGATGGCTATATGTCCAGCCTATTTCCACTTCAATTTAGCTGCACGATCCATGATGTCGGCTGTCTCGCTCAATCATATTTCAATAGTGTTTCAAATATGTTATTATTTTTTGTTTTCAGAACTACTTGAAGGGAGTAACACGGGGTATCAAGTTTGATCACGCAGGTTTCAGGAGTGACTTCTTGCTGGATATCGTGGAGCTATCAGGAGTTGGCATCCAGAAGGTAAACATCGTTATGCACTCTGTTAAATCAACACAAATTAATATGCCGGGTTGCTTACTTTAGGTTTATAGCAGCGCTAATTTTATTGACCTATTCGAAACAGCTGTAACCGCGGCACATTCGCTGGCGATAATAGGTCTTAAGATTTGTATGCCCAACATACCAATTTTCTTGTAAATGAAACTAAGTGATTGACGCATATGAAAAACGGTTAACCCTTTTATTATTTTAGATAAACTTAAGGCATTAATCAAATTATTGAACGGTAAGGCATATACACTGTGGAATTCCATAGTAATATACTTAGGAAATGAAAAACTTTTTTTAATCCACTATTTATTAAAAAAATATTCAAAAAACACGACATGTTTCAGAGGATACCTCCATCTTCAGGTGTAAAAATATAATAAAAATTAAACAAATAAAGACTAATAAAAAACACATTTTCAAATTCGTTACAATAATTCAGATTTAAAAATTAACCTGGGCTATTTGTTATAAGTAGGTACTAACAATTAATTTTTAACAGTAAGAACTAATAAATAATATTAAATAATAATAATACATGATGATAAGATAAAAAATATAAATAATTGTAATTTAGAAAAAACATACATTTGAAAAGACGTAATTTATATAGAAATTAATAAATGATTAATTTGCATTTTATTGTGAATGGGAGCTTGGGAGATTAAATGTAGACAAAGTATTATATTTAAGGAAAAAGGAGTAAAAGGAGGAATCTGATTATTAATTGTTTTCAATCAAATGCGAATTAATCATTTATTAATTTCTATATAAATTTCCACTTTTGAGTTTATTTTTCTCAACATGTTTCGAAGGCTTCTTCATTTGGAGAACGATATAAGCTAACCAAAATTATTACAAAATGGGTGAAAGAACCTAAAAACATTTATAACACGCGTTATTTAACTTAAGCGGAGTACCAGAGACATAACAATAGAAATGGGTTAAATTAAGAAAAGGATTTTTAGGTGGAAGTTTTGAGTTTAGGTTGTTTTATTGCTTTAGAGAGCTATTGACAGTTCATATTTTATGTTCTTGAATAAATTTCTATTTGCGGTATTGACTTTGAGTGTTAACAAATATTGTTAGAAATTAATTATTAATTTATTCAAATCCCAGTGTCCCAAGTCTCAGGGATTGTTATGTTTTAAAATACTGTTTAAACAAAAAAAATCAAATAAAATACGGGATCAATTGTTTTTTCTCTCTCGCTTGTTTTAATCCAAGGGATTGGTTTGCAACAAAGTGAAGATTTTTGCTGGTTCTTGGATGTAACTTGGGACTTTAATGTAGTAGTTTCCCGTTGCTTTCCACATTTGTATACACCAGGTTATTCCAAAAACGATTCGATTTGATAGATTTGTGATAGGTAGCCGATTTAGCGTCATTTTATTGTTACGTGAATTCTAGATCAGACCAGAGACAGTATGACAATCACACTGTCATCGAACCCGGGACCTTCGGTGTGGCAGTCATAGCTTCTGCCACTCTGCCAAGAAGGTCGTTTATCTCTTTCTAATGAATATTTTGATATCTTTTTTTTATATAATGGACCGCTTTGCAAAACGATTCTTATGTGAGGTATACTCAAATTAACAAGAAGCTCTTACAAATAAATCTAAATTCGTTTACATCGAAGTTCAATTTACCGTTACAAAAACAAATACGTTTATATATTATAATTTGGCTACAATCACTTAAATTTTAGGCAAATACAAAAGTGAATAATAGGTAAATCGGAATAATTTAAAAAATAAAAATAAACAAAAACATTTTAAAAACACTTAAATGTTTATATATCACATAATTCTTTATTTTATATATAACAGGTCGTTTGAATCACGTCGAATTACTGTATACAATTTGTTTAAGCTATAGCTATATCCCTTAACGTACCGTGTTCAAAACAAAACGCTTGCTCCCATGTGGTAAGTTCAGTTTACCGCTAACTTTATCTAAATATCAAGCATATGACTAGATGAATCAAAATTTAATTTATGTCATCTTGTAGGGAATTTTATTAGGAATAGATCGATATCTATAACATACATGGATTATTTGAAAAACATATCAATATTAATTTTTTTCTGGAACCATGCGATTTCTGATATGTAATGCGTCATAGCATACGAGTGACTAGACACGCAAGTAAAGACAAGCGCCGCGCGGCGGCCGGCGCGGCTAGACTTTACGAGATTTTACGTATGATAAAGGCACCTAGGCAAAATGTATAGTACGTTCAAGACAACGAGTACGTATTAATATTTGTCCCTTTTGGTAAAGTGTTAATATTTTCACAGTTCTGATATTATTAAGTTGCGTCCTGCGTTTCCGTCTACAGTCGGTATTATTACGTACATATTGAAAAAGCCAAAGATATAATTTATAATACGTTCAAAACAGCGAGTAAGTATTTGTCACTTTTGATAAAGTTGTAAATATTAGCAAAACAAATTCTACCTTAACACGAATGAAGGTGAGGGCAGTCTTAGAAAATATTTTTTTTGGGATGAAGGAAGTAATTTTTTGCTTTTTTTTTTATTACGAAATATTGAGAACACTTTAATGGAGGATTACAATTTTTTTTATAATATTAGGGTCCATAGGTTTTAAGAAAATCAACTTTAAATTGGCAGTGGAAACTCAATTTACCACATGGCAACGCGACGGATATAGTGTATAACTTTATAGACAATGCGACAATCACATTGCCATCGCCAGGAATCAAACCAACATAAGGGGGTTCCCACCAACGCTGGCAACCCGAGCTGTTTTAGGGCGCAGCAGCACCGTTTCATCAGCATCGCTCATGCACTTCCTAGGCCTTTTCCCCGTCCATCCAAGACTTACATTTAATAAATACCAATCGCAAGGGGATACCAGGCCGCATTTAATCTAATATTTTTCCCCCTTACTCACTTACACATATAAACATACAGTATATTCCTATAGCTAACATTTAGTGAACTAAATCTAGGTATCACAGTGAAGACATAGCACTTTTTGGTTTTGACACGAACCAGTGGCCTTCGGTGTAGCATTCATAGTTCTTGCCAAAAAGGTCGTCAAATTTATAAAAAACCAACCAGTCTTACACCCGCCGGAGCTTGGTTAGAATTATAAATCAAACAATTAACATAACAAACAATTTGTTTTGTACCACTAACGAAGCTTCAGCGGGAGCGAAACTGGTTGGTTTTGACAAAATTACAGTGGTGTAAAAAAATTAACAAGAACAAATTAAATGCTTCATACGAAAGTATCTTCTTCTTGTTGCTGTTCCTCTCCTATCGGGGGTTGCACGGCATCATGGCTATTTCTACCCTTGATCAAGGTCCTTGTTTCCATACCGTAGAATAAGACAGGTAGCACGTAACATCCAACTTTCCTCATTCGCAATTCGATGGGTAGGTCTCTGTTGTATAGCACCGTTTTCGCTTTGAAGAAGCAAGAATTTAAATTAAAATTATTAATATTTCAGATTGGAGTCTGGAACTCAACAGAAGGTTTGAATCTCACTAGAATTAACGAGATTTTTCAAATACCCGCAGAAGATGGTTCCTTAACGAATAGATCTTTCATTGTACTCACTGCTTTGGTAAGTTAAATATCTTTATAATATTTTTATCTTACAAAGTAAGAAAGCGCAATAACCAGTCAATTTATAGAAAAAAAACATTAAACATTTCACCGTTGCTTAAACATAAGAAATTTCAGAAGAAATCCTACGGATTGGTCCGCAACAAACCTCATCTGTTACCTTCACTTAGTCCTGTCTCTAGCCAGTCATTTCATCTCAGTTTACCTCATGAGTTGGTCCATATAGGCGTCTCTAGGGCGGCTTCTGCAATTTCTGCCTTCAATCATTCCCTCTGCGATGGTAATAAGCAGGCCTGGATGCCTAATGCTATGGCCCATCCACTTTGCTCATTGCTGAGCAATCCTTGTCGATTAGATTAAATGGATTAAGTGCTTTTATGTGTTCTTGTACTGACCCTTATGTATGGAAGCAAAGTATGGAACTGGCAAAAGAAGGATAAAAGTAGAATAAATGAAGCAGAAATGAGAATTCTAAGACGAATGTGTGTAAAATATGTGTATGATAGAGTGTCGCATGAAAATGCGGTGCGAATGAAAGTGTTATGAACAAAATAATGAAAGAAACATTAAGATGGTTTGGACACAGGGAAATAATGAATGCAGAAAGAATGTGTTTTATATTCGCCATCACTTTGTGTTGTAGATTCACATTTGAATGATTTTTTGGAAACATTGTATTATCACAACACATTTTTGTGATATTACAATGTTTAAAAAAAGAAGAAGGAATGGTAAAAAAATATATATTCCTAACTATTTAAATGGAACTAGAAATAGAGGAAGGCCGAGTGAAACGTGACACGATCAAATAAATCAAATATTGAATGTCGGCCACGTGAGGAGTCGGAGAAATCGACGTGCGCGCATGACACGATGTATAAATGTGTAAGCGAGAGAAGTGTGACAGAAAAAAATATGTGGCAAACTATTTTTTCTGCCTACCCCTTCGGAGAGACGGCGTGATGGTTAGTTAGTAAGTTAGTTTCTTTCATTAATTTAATAATATCAATTAATTTATTAATTTTTAAAGTTCATCAGAGCTCAATTCGTAACAGAAATATGCCTATAACCACCGCCAGGTTACAATTAATTAATTTTGAAAATCTCAGGAGGATCTGTTACGGATTTACCGAGTAAATGGTCTTCACAATAACACATTTTGGCTTTTATTTATATAGATAGATTGTTTTTCTAGAGTGCTCCTTACGGGATGCTCAAAGACTCCAGTGAAAAGTTGACGGGGAACGACCGCTTTGAAGGATTTGGAATCGAAGTGATCCAGGAAATAGCCAAGATGCTGGGATTCAATTATACCTTCGTTATACAAACAGACGGGGTATACGGAAGTCTGGACAAGGCCACAAACAAGTGGAACGGAATGGTGCAGCAGCTCCTTGATTGGGTAAGGCGTTTAACCCGGTGAGCGTTAGATTCAAATTTGGAACATCGAGCGTTAGGTTAGGTAATTTTCACCCGAAATTCTTACTCAGATTTTTTTTTTATTCTCGACTTATACTATTTTTACTTCGATAGTATACTTATTTAACCTGTTTTTAAAACCTGACCACATTCATGTTTTTTTTTTTAATATTTCTAATATTTATCATACTGATGAAGGACTTCTGTGTCCGAAACATGTTTTTTTTTTTGTAATGAAGTGTGTGTTTTGTACAGAGTATATAAAAAAGAAACATTGATGAATCCGCAACACAAAAATTATGGCGAATATAGAAAAAATTATAATTAGAAGTTAAATAATTTTTATTCGAATCATCATTTTTCTTAGAGAATATAACTTATGGCACTAATTTATAAACTTTTATGTAAAACCAGATAAAATCACAAAAATTAACATATTTTAAAGTTTTAATCACAACAAACACAATAATATATCGTGTCATACACGCACGTCGATTTCTCAGACTCCTCACGTGGCTGATATTCAATATTTGATTTATTTGATCGTGACAAATTTTTCTATTCTTTCCATGTGTCTAAACCATTTTAATTATCATTTTACTGGAGTTCTGAAACAAAAATATCTCGGCTGATAACGTATTCCTCAAAAGAAGAATATTATTATATTTTAAAAAATTATAGATTTTTTTTTAATTGTTTTCAATGAATATACGAATTAGTACTAGGCAAACCACAATATACGAAATTTATAAAAAACCAAAATTCTTTATTTTATTTTTTGTTAATTGTATTTATAAATTCAATAAAAGTGATAATTACTCACTAGTGATTGCCTAAAAGAAGTCAGCTATGTAAAAATATAATTATTTGACAAAAAAATATAACTTTTTTCCAGAAAGCAGATCTCGCAATCACAGACTTGACCATAACTTCAGATAGAGAGAGTGCAGTCGACTTTACAATGCCTTTCATGAACTTGGGTATCACTATACTTTACAAAAAACCTACTAAACAGCCTCCAAGCCTATTCTCTTTCATGTCGCCGTTTTCAAACGAGGTGAGTGTAACTGTTACAATATTTATTTATTTATTTGGAGGCTATCCGGTGATACCTTTATGTACAAGGATCACAATACTGATATTCAATTATAGATAAACGCATTCAGAAACATGATCGTATTTTTTAAAAGTCCGGTCAAAAAATTGTATATGTTTCTGGAAGACAGGAAACTTAAAAGATATAACTAGTCTACGAAGACAACAAAATAAAATAATTAAAATAGCCTGTAATATTTAGTATTTGACCCTAAAACCAATAGGCATAACAGCTATGTACAAATTTGAGACCATAACGATTAAAAACAGAGTAATCACGAAAATACAACAGACAGTAGCTACAAAACAAATCAAAAACTCAGACGTGCATACCATAGACATTAGACTAGAAACTGTTACAGTTATCACTTACTGAATGCACGAACAAAGACAGGAAAATCAATTATATTATACAAAGGACTGCAACTTTACAATAACCTACCAGTAGAATAAAAGTGTTTACCTAGTAAACGTTCATAATTAATCTAAAAAATAATACATTGTTTTTCTCTGTTAAGCTAGGTTCTTTTTCTTTGTCTTGTCCTATCACACCTCCGTGGTGCATAGGGCCTTAAGGAACCTTCTCCACCTGACTCTATCGCATGCCTAATACCTAACATCATCCCAAGTGAGGCCTGCTGCTTTAACCTCGTCCTGTAGGACTCTTCTCCGTGTAGCTCTAGGTCTATCTCGCTTCCTTTTTCCCCCCATAGCGGACCAGTCTAGTGCCCCTTAGCGATGCAGGCTGGGTTCCGTCTCAGGGTGTGACCGATCCACGTTCTCTGATTGGCTTTTCGCCTGCCATTCCAGAGAATGGCATTTGACACTTTTTGGGGCCAATAGATCTTGAATATTGAGCGAAGGCACCTATTTATAAACACCTGGAGTTTTCCAATAACGTCCGCGGTAGATTTCCAAGTCTCACATCCGTACAGCAGTACGCTTTTAACGCTACTGTTGAATATTTGGTGCCAAAGCTTTCTCTAAATGATACTGGAAAGCCAACAGGGCGGAGCATTGCAAAAGCTCGCTGTCTTGTTAGCTAGGTTAGGTTAGATTAATTCATTAAATACTTAGTAACCTCTTTGACTTTAAGAAATATGTTTTTCATTCTCTATAGGTCTGGTTCTTCCTTGGCACCGCATATCTTGGAGTATCTGTTCTTCTGTTCGTGATGGCCAGGGTGGCGCCCGAGGAGTGGCAGAATCCATACCCATGTATCGAGGAACCAGAATTCTTACTCAACCAATTCAGCATGGCCAATTCACTCTGGTTTACCGTTGGAAGTGTGTTGCAACAAGGGTCTGAGTTGGCGCCAATGTAAGGAACACTAATGTAGTTTAGTTACTTACTTAGGATAGTCGATGTCGTCCACGGGTGGATATAGGTCTCCCCCGTAATTCTGCACATATTCTTATTTTCTGCCTTTCGCATCTCCAGCAATTTTTTTTAATGACATCAGACCACCTTCTGGGAGGTCTCCCTTTGCTATTTCTACCCCCGCTAGGTTTCCACTCTACCACTTCGGTCTTCTGGTCCATCTTAGATCTACAACCATTTGATCTTAGTCACCCTTTCGATGATTATTTTTCACAGGCAGACGTTGAATAAGTATACTTTGATACAATTTTTTATATATTTAATGAAATATTTATTTTTAATCGCTGAGTGACATACCTAAATAACGAGATTAATGTAGAAAGGATGAATTACTATGCTATTATTTTGAACTAAATATTCTCGCAATCTTTATGAGAATTTCATGTTCCGTCTTGCAAAGGCATTTTTACATATTGCGGTAATCAAACTCATATCAATTTATATACCCGAATAACGAAATTTTATTCAATTATTTGATAATTTCTTAATAAGAAAAACATGTTATTCTCATTAAATAATGTATAACATTTTTATGAACTTGTTACTTCATTTTTCTACAAGTGTTTTTTTATCAAAGAAGAATGTTAAAAACTAACCCAAACACGTTTTAACAAAAAAAAGTGAACTTGGGAATATAAAATGTGTCAATTAAATTTACAGTACCAGGGACAGCATACTAATTAAATCTGAATCTTAATGTTGCTTTTTATTTTATTTATTGAAAAGATTTTCAAATTATATTTTTTTGTGGTGATTTATTAGACTAAATCTATTGATTTAGAACTGTTAACATTCTTACATTTATAATATTAGGTCCTTACATATGAAATTGGCGTTTTGCCGTACTGGCAACTTTGATCTCAAATATCTTCTCTTTGGTTAGGAATTCCAAATTCAAATTTATACAATTATTTACTGAAGTATTTGTTTTTCGAAAATTATAATTCATTTGTTTTTTCCTTAAATTGTTTTTTTTCTTTGCGTCACTCAGTTTACAAAATGGAAAACTTGAAATATCGCGTTATTTACGAGTGCGAGTTCCACCGTGGCACCAGTGCTGCAGAAACGGCTCGAAGGATTGATGATGTGTATGGCGACGGTGCCGCAAAAGAAAACACAGTGCGTTTTTGGTTCAAACGTTTTCGTTCTGGAAATTTCGACCTGCAGAACAAGCCCCGTGGACGGCCGGAGACCAAAGTTGATAATAAAGAATTGAAGGCTATTATGGAAGCGGATCCATCGCAAACCACGTCCGAGTTAGCTGCAGGCTGCGGTGTTATTGATAAAACTGTTTTAATCCACTTAAAGCAAATTGGGAAGGTGAAAAAGCTTAAAAGGTGGGTACCTCAAGAATTGAGTGAAGCAAATCACCAAACGCGCGTTGAATGATGCTGCGTTGCATTACTCAACCGGCACAATAATGAAGGGATTTTGAATCGAATCATTACCTGTAATGAAAAGTGGATCCTGTATGATAATCGGAAGCACTCATCACAATGGCTGAACCCTGCCGAACCAGCCAAACCATGCCCCAAGCGAAAATTGACTCAAAAAAAGTTACTTGTGAGCGTTTGGTGGACTAGTGCTGCTGTCGTTCACTACAGCTTTCTAAAATCTGGCAAGACGATTACGGCAGATGTCTATTGTCAGCAACTGCAAATCATGATGGAAAAGCTAGCTGCTAAACAACCGAGGCCGGTTAATCGCTCTAGGCCACTGCTGCTTCATGATAACGCTAGACCACACACTGCACAACAGACGGCTACCAAATTAGAAGAGCTTCAATTGGAATGTCTAAGACATCCACCGTACTCTCCGGACCTTGCCCCAACAGATTACTATTTTTTTCGAAATTTGGATAACTTCTTGCAAGGGAAAAAAATTCAACTCCGATGGGGCAGTCCAAACCGACTTCAAAGATTTTATTGATTCCCGTCCGAATGGTTTTTTTAGTAAAGGGATCGATGAACTACCTATGAGATGGCAAAGTGCATAGATAGCAATGGTACATACTTTGATTAAATAAATATATTATATTTAAAAAAAATCAACTTTATGTTCCTCCCATACAAAACGCCAATTTCATATGTAAGGACCTAATATAAAATTATTTTATAAGGATTATTATTTATCGGTTTAAAATATGCTATTTATGTTGTCTTAAACTAACTGCATAATAAATAATTAATGCGTACGTAAAAGTCTGAATGCAATAAGTTTTATTATATGATATTTTATGGGAATGACATGTTTTGCTTGCAAAGGATTTTATTGGAATGACATTTTCAAATGTACACATGTATGTATGCATTTGATAAAAGCTAAGCAAGGCAAAACGTGTCATTTCTATAAGATATAATAAAACTTCTAGAAAATATAAGTTTTTATTCGTATTATTTAAATATATTAATTATACGTTTTTTCAGAGCAATATCAACGAGGATGATAGCAGGAGTGTGGTGGTTTTTCACCCTCATCATAGTATCTTCATACACTGCTAATCTTGCTGCCTTTTTGACAATCGAATCCATAACATCCCTTATAAATAATGCAGAGGAACTCGCTGATAATCCTCACAACATAATCTACGGCGCCAAAAGAGACGGTTCAACATTAAGTTTCTTCAAGGTAAAATGTTATTTACGTGTGCCGTAGAAATCAATTAATTTTTTATTGTATCTTGTAACAATTATATAATGTGATGTAAAGTGTTCACTGAAATACTCGTCTGATTTATATAAAACGTCATTTAGTGATCATTACCTTTGTATTCACATTGTATTCATAAATTTAATCAGTTCTAGGTGATACTTTCTTTTATTCAGGGGTTTATCGCTTAATTGTTTTCAACAATGTATTGGGCCACGTCATTTACCTTAATTACCATATTCTGCTCCTTAACTCGTATATACTCGTATAGGATGTTTTTTTAGAGGTTTGGTTTTTAAACTAGCAACACTGTTTCTACAGACTGTCAATTTGACAGTTGATTTGTAATTAGTACGTTTTACCATTTCACCATTAATAGACTGACGTCAGAAAGGCGCTTGCAAATTGTGCAAATTTATTTTGAAAATCATGGTTCGGTTCGCCAAACTTATTGTGCACTACGTCCATTTTACGGTCGACATAATCGTCCATCCGAGCAAGTCATTCGGAAGACCATGGATTGTTTTCGCACCACGTTCACTCTAGTGGATAATACGCATCCACAAAGATGACAATTGTCGAAAATTGGACTTCACGATTGCGCTTCATTCGAACAAGCAATGGCGCTCATATGCCCGAAATCATATTTAAATAATAATGGCATAAAAGTATCTATTAAATAAAGTCTATTTCATAGATATTAACAAAATGTGATATTTTTCATTTTGAATATGTATTGGATACCTCTAAAAAAAACACCCTATATAAACAACAACGCGTTTGATTATCGTTTATTCACATGGTTCGTTATTCTATCGTATTATGTTTTTGAAACTTCTTCTAAGCGATCTCATTTATAAGGCATTATTCCTAAGTTCATCCTGATTCTGTCAAGTCTAAGCTTGCAGGACAAATATCATTATTTTTAATTAAAACTGCCCCACAAACAATTAATGGACTAGCCTCTTTATCAAATCTTCCATTAACATTTTATGGCAAAACTTCATATTTAAAAAAAAAAAAACAATTTTCATGGCAATACCACTTTATCGAAACGTCACAAATCCGTTTTTCAGATAATTGTTTGTGAAAGATTCAATTTTTTTTTGTTTTTAGGATTCAGATTACCCAACTTATCAAAAAATGTACCAATTCATGAGAGATCACCCCGAAGCTTTGACAGGCGATAATAATGAAGGATTAGACAGGTTTGTACGGGCTATATGATTTAAAAAAAACAATTAATTTGATGATTTATATTTGTTAAATAGTCCTTTGTTTTGGCCGAAATATATGTCTATGATACTTCAACATTACAAACTGTTAAATAAGAAAACATTGTTTTTATATATCTCAATATTATTTTTTCCGACAGCTGTTTCGTCAACCTAATTTGACATCATCAGGTGTTACAGTAATATATCAACTGTTTAATTTTCGTGATCTTTCGAACCTTAATGTGGTTTTTTTTTCGTTAGTCAATTTGAATATAATAATTTCTTTGATATAATTTTAAAGTGCTTAATTCAATTTGATTGACATAGGAACAAATACACATTAAATTTCGAAAAATCACGAAAATTTAACAGTTGATATATTTTTATAACACCTGATGATGTCAACATAGGTTGACGAAACAGCTGTCGTTAAAAATTAAAATAAAATTTTGATATATAAAAACAAGGTTTTCTAATTTAACAGTTGATTATATTTATTTATTTACAACGGTTTTTTATGTATCCTTTAAAACAAAAAAAAGTTAATTGTTTTGGCCAAAATACTTAAATATCACAATATAAACTGTCAAATTATACTTCAACAATATTATATATTGATACTTCAACATTCATCACTGTTAAATTATAAAACTTTGTTTATGTATCACAAATTTATTTATTTTTTGCGACAGCTGTTTCATCAGCCTATGTTGACATCATCAGGTGTGACAATAATTTATCAACTGTTAAAATTATTTTTTTTGTAATTTTCCGAACCTTTATGTGTATTTGTTTCTTTGCCAAATTGAATAATTTCTTTGATATAATTTTGAAGCTCTTGCTGAAGTTGAGTTAGGTACCTAATTACATTTAATTAAGAACGATTAGTTGATATTAATAGAGCAAAAAACACATTAGTGTGATTAGTCATTGTTAAAATAAAGTTTGCGAAATCTGTTGACAATTTTAAATTTATTATTGTAACACCTGATGATGTCAAAATATATTGACGAAACACCCGTCACGAAAAAAAATTATTTAAATTGTGATACATAAACAAAGTTTAAAAATTGAACGAAACAAAGTTTTAAAAACAAAAAAAAATTAAAGCTGTATCCCTGTGGGAATATCCATAATTATGTTTTTATTTAACATTTATATCTCTTTTTGAATGTATATGATCATCATAAGAAGAATGACATTAACTAAATTGAAACGTCGAAGAAAAAATATTGTTTGAAATTCTATATAAACTAAAACCAATATTTACTATTTAGGTAGTATATTTTATTGAAAAATTAAATGTTTTTTCTGTTTTCTGTCTTCAGAGTGAAAAATGAAAATTACGCATACTTAATGGAGTCTACATCGGTTGAATATATTATTGAAAGGGAATGCGAAGTCACGCAGATAGGAGGATTATTAGACGACAAGGGATACGGAATAGCCATGAGAAAGAGTAAGTCTTTATCTTCCTTTCTATAGACCTATTTTCTGCACAGATATCAAGTATTTATCTTAATACATATTATTATATTGATGATTTATCATGGGAGAGATTTCCATTATATATATTTCATAATCCATTGTTTCGGCGGAAACACTTTGATATTTTAACATTATTAACTGTTTAAATAAAAATAAAACTCTGTTATAAATATCACAATTGATTATATTTTGTCTCGACAGCTGTTTCGGTAACCGATATTAACATCGTCAGGTCTTACAATCAACTGATTGGACTGTCGCGACAAAATAAAATCAATTGTGACATTTATAACAAAGTTTTTTTTTATATAAACAGTTGAATCTATTTCACACAATGTATAGCGAACCTGAGCTATTTATTAAAAGATTTAAAAAAATTCTTTATCCATTTTTTAATACCTGTCAAAATTTCATAAAAAAATTGTTCAAATATTTATTTACTGTAAGTAACTATACTGATGAAGGGCTTCTGTGTCTGAAATATAGTTGTGTTTAGATAATCAAATGATTGTATTGAAATCTCTTGATGGAAGTTCATTTTAAATAATAAATAAATAAAACGTTGTTTTTTAACTGCTTTCACTTTTGTCTTTATTTCGACTGCGACCGGTTTCGCAAGGCTAGCTGGCATCGACAGACTGGTCGTTTTACAAAACTGGTCGTTTTTAAAATATCGTTTTATTTAACTATTATATTTGTGTTAATTTAATTTTAATTTTAATTGAGTGTTTTTAACAAGGAAATAAACATTCTATGAATCCACAACAAAAAATTATGGCAAATATAGAAGAAAAAAATTATATATCCTAAGCGATGTGAAATAGTTCCTCCACGATCCGAAAGCGATCAAAAACTATAAGTTTCAAAGCTTCAAAGCAAATAAGCTTCAAAGCAAATTTATAAGCTTCAGAAAAAATAATCTTTGAATTAAAACGATTTATTTTACCTCCTTGAAGCTTTACTTTAACTTCAGTTTGAACAAAAAAGTATTAATCAACTATTAATATGAAGCTTCATTTCCCACATTTACAATATAAGTGCTGCGGTGCAATAAAAGTGTTCGCTTTTTTAACCTAAAACACAAAACATAATATTTCGAATATTCCATATAAGAAATCCAATTATTTAAAATAAAGATAAATTAATTCATTTGTTTCTGCGAGAGTAGAAAATTTTAGAACAGATGGATTTAAAAAAGGAAAATAGTAACGTCGAATGTTCTGACACATAACTCACTACTAGCAATCTGCGCTCCTGGTATCGTGTCAAAACAAAAGGGGCGTTGTATGCGCGTGCGTGGAATCCATTTTCTGCCACCCTTTCTTTAAGGGGGTGCACGGGCCTGCGCGGTAACATTTCACTCCCTCTCTCTCTCTCACTTTATTCATCTTGATGTTACTCTTCGCCCAGAGTCCCGGCGATAGGGCAAAACACCTCCTCGCCTCTGTGTTATCCTGGTATAATGTAGAGTAAGAAGACTCCCTATGCCACTTTCTCCACTGCTAAAGAAGAAGCTTACCCTGCTAGGAGACATCCGGTATCTATATAGAATGCCTCGCTGAATCGAGTATTTGTAGGTAAAAATTTATAACTGAATCATGAGACATCATGTCATATTTCATATTTAAAACAAGTAAAAAAAGAATTAAAAAAAGGTATTCAATTTGTAATAAATGATTTTTAAACAAATTTAAAAAATATTAAATACGCACTTTTAAAATAATGACGCCTGTTGCGTATAATCCAATCTCCCCCGTTTTATGTTATCCTGGTAGATTCGTTCCCTTTGTGATGGAAATAAGGTAACTTCCGCCATGCCTTACATCCGCCAAAGCGCCGTTCTTCCCTTGAGCGGCAAAGCTATAAATGGAAAATGCAAAGTTTAACCGAAACTTTCATGCTTCCCTGGTAGCGACGTAGCCCATTTCGCTTGCCTGCGACTACGCCCTTCGATGCCTACGCCGCGATTCTCGTAGATGCATACATACGCAGAGAGATATACGTACTCACAAACCAATACACGTATAACACGATTTCAACACTTTACGGTCCGTTATTAACGAGCTGATCATTTAAAATAATTGAGAAGTAATTTTTAAACAATAACACTATCGTTTAATATTTACATTTTTAATTTAACTTTTCATGGATAATTTTTCCTTATTAGGACATTATCAACTCAATTGATAATGTCCTCACAAGATGATACTAGTTCTCATCTACTAAATTATAATTTATTTCTCTTTTTCTTTTTTATACACTTTGATTTAAGAAAATAAATCTTTATTACATCTGTCAGATCATGCAAACAATTTAATAATATTTTTATAAATGTATCTTTACTGAAAAATGACTGTTTGTCCGAAACATGTCTATATATAATTTTATTGTTTTAATATAAGTGTTGTATATACAAAGTGTATAAAAAAGAAAAAGAGAAATAAACCATCATAATAACACAAAGTATGGCGTATACAGAAGAAATACTAAATTATAAGTTTATGAATTAACAAGAAAATGTCGTTTATATATCATAGATTTTTTAAATAATTTATTTTTTTATTGTGTGCACTTTCATATATTTTTTTAATGGACATAGAAAAAATAATAAATAATCAGCTCCGCTAAATACGAGGCTGCTGGAAGGAGCTGATAAATATTGGCGCACTTATGGCAAAAGATTAGTTTATTTGTATCCTCATGTAAAGGTAATCGTTTTTCTTTTTTGTACTCCCGAAGTTGTGACTGTGTCTCCAAAAATAGATTGTCATTCTCGTTATTTGTAATCGAGTCTTGCTGGTATTCATTCATACTTACCATGGATTCTTCAAAGTTCCGTTCAAATTTCCGTGGATTCTTCAAAGTTCCGTTCAAATTTCCGTTAAAATTAAAAAATCGGAAACAGACACATAAACGGATGTCAAAAAACGTGCGGAACTTCCGCAGTTGCGGAAACAGAAGCAAAGATCCGTTGCATCACTAATGTTAAATATGCTCTCAGCTAGTTGTGTTTTATTTTTTTTATTTTTTTTAGTCTCTTAAATTATTTAACCATATTTATCTGAGTTTTTAAAACATTTTTTTATTAAAATAAATATTTTATTTATGAATCGAAACAAAAAAATATTCTTATTTCAAATAATTTACCATTACGTCTGGTCAATAAATTATAATCTGTGAAAACACCCACACATTTAAAGATACTCGTCATCCCTCACTATCACATGCTTACTTTCATAATACAAGACACGAACGTATCGAGAATCAATGTGAAAGAAAGAGACATCAAGAATATCAGTCCCCTACTAATACAGTTGAGAACTCCGCTCAACACACTGATATATTACACACATACCATCGCTGTAAATATGGAAGTAGGTGGGTTTACCCCCACGATTGGAATGTGGGTTTCCTCTTCAAACTTCTGCGCTCCTGGTAGAGAGAGATGATTTTCTCCTCTGACGTTTCTCCAACGTCCTACTGCTGTGGTTCTCAAAGCGACTTTCCGGCAATATATCGCAGGCTGCATTAGAAAACCGGGTGTATATTTTCCGGGGAGAATCGAGAACCGACAAACTGGCCATTGGATACACCCCCAAATTTCCTGTCACGATCTTGCTCGCAAGTTTCTTCGATGTGCGAGAGAGATCGCGAAATACGACTTACTTCTTTTACTCAAGATATCTCCGTTCGGGGTGCAGTACTTCACCCCGTTCGCCTTCTGTTTCCCTGGTAGAACGCTTAGTCTGATTTTTCACACGGGGCTCTTAGACAATATTTCTAGCTCAATTTTGTAACTGTTCAAAGAAAACGCTGAAAAAAATTTCTACTTGAAAAATGGTTTGAATTATTTAACATTTGTAACCGTCTCATGGGGACTTTTTAAACACAGTTTTAACAAACATTACACATTTTATGATTAATTTTGTAAAAATTATTTCGGAATAAATTTTTAGTGACCATCTGATTAAAATAAAATAAAAATGATATTGTTCTTCTTTTTTTCTTAAAAATGTTCTTTATCAAGTAAAATTAATGAACGGATATTTTTAGAAAATTTATTACTTCCTTTAAATTAAATAAATTTAAAGTATAACAAAAACATAGAGTTTCTTTAAAAAATCGATCTTTACTACAACGTATACGTTTAAATTTCGACAGACACATTTGTTAAATTTTACAATTTTTGTGCGTCTATCGACATCAGCTACTACGGAGAAACCATAATATACAAAATACAATACACAATAGTCTACATATGAAGTAATTGTTACTATTTGTTTTTATTTTAATTATAGATTTTATATTGCAGATTCTCCATACAGAAATACCCTGAGTACCGCTGTACTTAAATTGCAAGAACAGGGGAAACTTCATGCTATGAAAATAAAATGGTGGAAGGAAAGACGAGGTGGAGGAGCATGTTCCGTGAGTAATATTTTTATTATTAGAGTTAACTTTGGGGACACATATTATAACTACAACTGATTTATAATTTATCGGTTTATTGTATCAGAGATCAGAATTTTGTATTTTTCCTACGTACCCCTAAGAGACAGCTCGATGTTTAGTTAGTAAAAATATCTCTGAATTTAGAAATAAATTAAAACACGTATGCTTGTGATTTTAAAACTACCAACCGGATTTGCTCCAAGCAGAGCATCATCGAAAAAACAAAACACACAGTCTTATAAAATCTGTTTGATTTACCTTGATAAAATTCAGCTTGTTGGTAGTGTTAAAATTCAGGGATTTGGGTTTAAGCCTAAACACTATCAGATTTATTCTTTAAAAAAAGCTATTTTCTGCTTTCATTGTAAATTATATAATAAATCTTCTTCTTCTTCTACTCAAAGTATTCTTCAACTATGGCGTAGGCCTCTCTATCCTGTGCTAGCGGGAACAACTCCCCCACTCTCCGAAATTCCGGTCCACTCTTTGATGTTTTCCATTCGGGACATCTGGGATCTTCCCACACTGTGCCTACCCTCCATCTTCCCTTTCATGATGAGGTGCAGCAGACCGTATTTCTCGTTGTGGAGAATGTGTCCCATATATGCCATCTTTCTAGTCGTTATATTATTATAATTTTGTTGAATCGCTCTTTACATCATGACATCATGAGTCAAATTAATGTAAAGGGTATTATAG
Source organism: Lepidostoma basale (assembly GCA_022606425.2). NCBI lineage: Eukaryota > Metazoa > Arthropoda > Insecta > Trichoptera > Lepidostomatidae > Lepidostoma > Lepidostoma basale. The sequence goes on from JAHDVF020000099.1 coordinate 362,358, forward strand.
CTATCATAGTGATTCTCGTGACATGTGATAGGTAGATAATCTATCGCCATTTTATTGTCACGTGAATTCTACACCAGACCAAAGACAGTGTGACAATCACACTGCTCTCGCCGGGAATCCAACCCGGAACCTTCGAGGTGGCAGTCAATGCACTTACCACTCGGTCACGAAGGTCGTCATTAGACAAAAATCCTCTCTCTATTGTTGATGACCCTGGCAGTCAATGGGATCCGCAACATTCTCCGATGGAGCTAAGAAAAAATAAATGCAACGACTTATATCATTATCAAAAATATTACTTCTTCTCAGTCGTATTCCTCGTGATTGAGGGTCGTGTCCATCCTGTTAACTATTGACCATGATACGCCATGCGCCCCTGTCACCCGTCAGTCTTCAGGCTGCAGCTAATGAGAGACCAGTCAGATCCTTGATTTAATCGGACCAGCGGCTTGGTGGTCGTCCTTGTGGTCGCCTTCCCTCCACTTTGCCCATGATGATGAGCTTTTCAAGGTTGTCCTGATCTCTCAAAAATAATACATTTTGCTGCAAACCAATCCCTTTGATTGAAACTAACGAAGAAGAAATCATTGGTGTGAATCTTAACAAAGTGATGTTAAAACCAATTATACATGTGTTTTCATTTATTTCTAAATATATATCTGGTGTAACACCACTAATTATGTGCTTCATACGAAGGCATTGGTACTTTAAACATTATATGAATATTATAAGTCTAATATATTTTTCTCTTTTGCAAACTCCATTCAACGATATACAACATCTACTACTCGATGCGTACGTAAACAAATCGATTTTATTCACCCTTATTGCCCTTTACATCCAATACTAAACATTACATTCGATATTTTTAATATTTTTAATGTGTTCCATTTTCAAATCATACATTTTTTAATTGATTTTTTTTCAATATGTTTTCCTGATGAATCGATTTTATATTTCAAATATTTTATGGCACTACATTTTTTTATTTAAAAATCAATAATATGGTGAAAATAATATCATGTGTGATATTCGATTCCCGTTTTAAAAACAATCTTTTAACTTTAAAAAAAAAAAATAATAATAATTTTGAAAATGATTTATGTCACATTGATAATTGACTAGGGTGTCGAACCCGATTCCGGACCTCGTGCTTTGACTATACAAAATGTTGGAGGAGTTTTCGTAGTTCTCATAGCGGGATCTCTTCTAGCCACTATTGTGGCTATTGTTTTCCAATGGATGTTTAGTATTTGGATGGTATCGCGAGAAGAAAAGGTTCGAATTTCCCCTTTCCAAGTATTTGTTCCAGCTTACGAGATCGCACAGTTTTTAAATCCCCAATTTTATTTTTAAAACCCAGTTTTACCCAATACCCCACCCCTTTAGTCTTACAGTAGAGTCCGTTCATTTCAGAGAGATTGTTTGCAATAGTATGTGTGACAATGCGTTTACTAAATACTTATCACTTTTGTCATTTTATTTTTTATTCATATAAAAACAAACTTATGCTATATTTGTTTGTAAAATTGTCTACTGATATTGCATACTTAATTTTAACTATGACAAACCACACAAATGAGTATTTTGCCCTATAAATAGTAAGTCTTTTCATTAGTTACTTTAGTTTATTGTAACATCTGATGACGCCAACGTCGCGTCGGTTAGAGAAACAGCTGTTGCGACATTCTCAGTGAATAAAAATAAATTGTGATATTATAACAGTCTTATAAATTTTAACAGCAAAAAATATTTCAAAAATATTTTATATTCAAACATGTTTTTTTTTAATCAATATTCTATCAGGTTCAATTGAGTTCATTAAATTTTTAATTGTGTTTAATTATTTTTCTGGTATAAACAATTAAATATGCGATTAATATTCATAATGTTACTGTACAATATAAAAATGCTTAGGAATTAGTTTTTTTTATGTATTTATTTCAAATATCTAGTGTCCGGGTTAATGGTGTATGTAAATTATTATTTGTCTTGCAAATGTGTATTGTTATTGGATATTCTAAAACAAAATCACAAACACAAACATATCTTTCTACCGCTAAAATAAATTGATTTTGAGAATGTTGTAATTTTCTAGTCACCCAGTATTTAAGAAGGTAATGCCATACAGTCCCCCTACCCAGGAACCAATCAGATGGCGTTCTATTACCAATTAATGGGGTGTTACTATTGCAAATCATCTCCCTGAACTAAAAAAACTATACTCTTAAAACATCTTATTTCAATATAAAAAGCTCTCAGTTTATAACGTTAGATATTTTATATCCGCCACACAAATGCTTAACTCCAATTATTTAGATTTTTTTTCAAAGTTTTCCCCATTTATCCGCGTTTTGAAAAAAACATTCCATCTAATTGACTTATTTTATTTCTGTTTTTTTTTCTTGCATGTGAATCCTGTATGCCCTGTGTGTTACCATGCCTCAAAACGAATGTTTTATTAAATATTCAATGAAACCAAAAAATCGATTGTTGAATAATTGGCAATAAATTCAACGCTGTTATACCGAAAACGTCAAATGAATACAATATACTATATTAATCGAAACCATGATGACAATGATGCATGGTATTGTCGTTCGTGAAATGGATGACCGACTGATATCAACTGATCAAATGGTATCGTCACTTCTAAAATGGAATACTTCATCAAATTAATACAATCCCGCAATCCAAACAATCAAATACTCGCTGAAAAATGTGTTATTTATGATGAAATACTATATTAATTGACACCATGATTAAAATGAAATGGTATTATCGTTCGTGAAATGGATGACCAACTGATATCAACTGATCCAATGGTATCGTCACTCTGAAACCTAATATTACAAAACCGAACCGTGATATTGATTTATTATTGCTGAATGCTCTTAATTATCTTAAATAATACTGCAATGATTTCATAAAAATGGAAACGGGCAATCTGACTAATCATTTTACCAAAACAAACGCTGATCGCAAATATTCCAATGGTATCTTTGATATTAAATCCCGATCGCTTCATCATTGTGTTAATTGAATTATCCAATGCCCATTAATCAAATGGTTTCAATATAAATTAAATTGGTATTCTTATCGGGTTGATGGATTGGTATCGCTGCTTTGGATATAAAAATCGTAAATACCAAAATTGGTATCAAACGTTTTTGAATCAACTGCTGACGTGATATTGATAATATTAACGATGCGGCAATTAAAAATACCAAAATGTTATGGTATCGTGGATTACGGAACTAATCGAATAAACGCAGGATGAAGGCACTGCAGATGGACCAGCTGAACTTGGACTTCCCAATGTCGGTGGAGTGTTTGTCCTGCTGGTAGGTGGATGTATAGTAGCCAGTATTACGGCTTGCGGTGAGATGATATACGGAATTCTTAGAAATTCCTATAGACACAAGGTACGTATCCATTTCGTTTTAAAACGTATAAGATAACATTTAACCATTAAAGTGCTGAGAAGCGCGAGAGCGCTCTTCATTATATTATATTATAGTGCATCGAATTTGATGGCACTATAAAACTTCTATTTTCTACGTGCACACATTATATTGTGATTATCTGATTATGAATACAATGTTTTGAGTTTAAATGAGAGAAAAAGAATTTAAAAAAAAAAAACACAAAAACTTTCAAACTTTTCCAATAAGGTTACACAAGCGTACAATGTCAAATGAAGTTTTTTTTAGCAAATTAACAAACAAAAAATATATATAAAGATATATGCAGCTATGTACTATCAAAGCATTTTTAAATTATGAAGAAACAGATTATTAGATTTAATGAGAAATTATTAATGATTTTTGCTTTAAATTTCTCTTACAAACATTTTAATAAACTAAGAATTTGTTACAAAAACATTTAAATAAATAATAAAAAAATCTAGTTAATATATTGATGGCTCAACGAGTGAATTTGTCATCTCCACTCTTGGTCGAAAAATACTTATGAGTGCCATATTGTTTTGTACATTCAAATTAACAAAACATAATGGAATCCAGAAGCCAAATCCTCGTTGTTTACGTATATGAATGATACTATATATGAACGTCATAACTCAGTTAAATATTATAAACTAACTAACTAACTAACCATCACGCCGTCTCCCCGAAAGGGTAGGCAGAAAGAATGAACTGTCACACTTTTACTGATGCGGCACTTCATCCTTCTCTTTTCGCCCCGCGGGAGACGCGGTGTGATGGGTTGCGAACCTCATCGCCACCAATAGGCATCTCCCGCGCACACTTCGATGGTCCAACACCCACAAAATAAATCTAAAACAAATAATATAAAATACAATGATATAAAATAAAATAACAAAATAAAAATAATTTAACACAAAATGTTCTTTTTAGATGGCGCACATATTGTCTATTTAATTAATGTTCCACGAATCCACCGTTTTTTTTTTAAATTTAGTACATTATGTAATAAACACATAATGTTTTTTTCGATGTTGCACACGTTGACATGGACGATCCGGATTTTTGTGTTTATTTAATTTATGTTACACGTATCCACCATTTTTTTAAATAAGCTGTAATTAGGCACTTAACCAGCAAGAACTTTAAATATTATAACATATCTAAATAGCTTAATCACTATTTGCTATTTAGATATGTTATATTATTTAATTGAATTATTAATAAATTAATTATTTATTTAAAGCTGAGAGCTTTTTAAGCTCAAACAGCAGTCGTGAGCATACAATTGCAGTTCTTCTTCTGTATTGATTAGTGATTGCAAAAAAAAAAATACTAATATTTCAATGAACTTTTTGTTTCGTTTTCAATGCGAAATATATTTAAGTAATCTAGTGGGATGATCAAATTATGTGTTAAAAATATTTCCTCGTAAATAATAGCTTTATCTTTTTGTATGTTTTCATAATGTCAGAATTTTCAAATCAAATCAAATCAAATCAAATCAGTTTATTAACTCAATAGACATTACAAACAGGAAAATATTTAAGGCATCTATTAAGTACAGGTAAAATATTATTATAATACAACAAAGTACCAGGAACGCATTAGAGATGGTTCGACATTAGGAAGACAAGATACTTTCTAAAGTCAATAGTATTTGCCCCCTGAACGTACTTTCACTAACATGAAAGACGTCGATCTCCGAGGAGACCGCGTTCAGCAGACTAATTGCTCTTCCCACCGGTGTCACCAGAGGCAGATTGGTTCTGGCGGCCGGTAGGTAAAACAATCTGTGCTGTCGCTGTCGGAGATATCTATCGGGGACAAAAAGACCAACATCCTCCAGTACGGCCGAGTTCTCAAAGTATCCCCTAATTAATCTGAAGACATGGGTTATTAGATGTCCATCTCTTCGAAGCTGTAAAGAATTGGCTCCGAGCATTCCCAGAATAAATGCCGTGGGATAGAGCCACGGATAACTACCATACTCCCTCATGTAGAGATACCTCAGAAATTTTTTCTGAACCCTCTCCAGCATAACGGAATATCTCGCCTCGTGAGGACTCCATATCACAGAACCACTCTCGAGCCTGCTCCGAACCAATGCGTTGTATAGGACTCTGAGCACATTGGGATCCCTGAAAACTCTTCCGGTCCGGACGATGAACCCCAACATCCTCAGTGCAATGCCACAAATCCTCTCGATATGTGCACGAAAAGTCAGCCTACTCTCATAGATGATTTTAGTTAAATTGTACTCGCTAGGCCATTTTGAGTACACAACGAGATTTCGGTAGTACGCGCCTAAAGAGTGCTCACCAATCAATGTAATAAATAATTTTGTTTGTATGCTTAAATGTGTTATTATTTGCGAATTAAGGTACCGTTCCAGCAAGAACTCAAAGAGGAGTGGAGATTCCTAGTCAAATGCAGCGGGGACACGAAGCCAGTTCGCCACAGGAGGTCCAGCTCGCATTCCACAATATCTCATTCAAGATCTGTGGAGTCCGGTTCTTCTCAGTCTAAAGAAGACTTGAATCAAGCAGAATACGGCTTCAAAGTTCCAGAAAACGGAAAAAATTCTAAATAGTATTTTCTAAGTCAAATCTGATATGTTTTCTTCGTAAAAGTACTATTAGTAGGTATACGAGGTCTGTTCAAAAAGTATCGCGAATTTTATATTTTTTCAAAAAGTATTTATTTATTCATGAATATCTATTTTGTCCCCTTCAAAGTAATTCCCCTCGGATATAATACATTTATGCCAACGTTTTTTCCAATCCTCGAAGCACTTAAAAAAATCATTTTTTGTGATCTTGTTCAGCTCCTCCTTCGATGCCGTCTTTATCTCCTCAATCGTGGCGTAGCGTCGTCCTTTCATGGGCCTCTTCAGTTTTGGAAACAGGAAAAAGTCACAGGGGGCCAGGTCTGGGAAATACGGTGGCTGCGGCGGAAATTCAAAATTCGCGATACTTTTTGAACAGACCTCGTATGTTAATTAGTAAAAGAAAGATGTTGTTATTATAAATTTCGTGATTGATGTTCATTGTAAATAATGAAAATAATAATAAAAATATTATAATTTCTTACATTTTCACCATTACTTTGTGTTGTGACTTCATAACTGAACAATATTTGTTTCTTTGTAACACAACGCTTTATTTTAAAATAAAATTAAAATTTACATAAGCATGTTTCGGTACACAGAAGCCCTTCATCAGTGTTGTAAAAATAATTTATATATTCTTCTTCTTCTTCTTCCTCAGCCTATTCCCGTCCACTCCTGGACAAAGGCCTCCTCCATTCTCTTCCATGTCACTCTGTCTTGTGCAGATTGCATCCAGATTATTCTGACGTGTCTGTTCATATCACACTTCGCCCGTAGTTGCGGTCGCCCTGCACTTCTCTTTGCCGTCCACGGTCTCCAAGTCAGCAGTCTTCTTGTCCATTTTTCATCTGAGCTTCTGGATACGTGACCTGCCCATTGCCATTTTAGAGTCGCCATCCGGTGGATGATGTCAGTGTCATTTTTTCTCTCACCGTATCTTTTCTGACTCTGTCTCTTAGGCTTATTCCTTACACGGCTCTTTCCGAGGTCAAAATATTTTATGTACATAAGAAATATTTAAACAAATTTTATCGTGAATGCGGTATTGTAGTATATTCAATTCAATACAATATATGCACAAACCAATATTGGTCTTAAAATATTTTATTACTGCCATCTATGTTTGAAGTGTAGAAGCTTTTATCAAACTGTACGCTTTAATGGAATACATTTAAATTTTTCTCTTTCAATTTATAATTCCAACACAGGATAACATTTTATATGACTTACAATAAATTGAATTTTTTTTTTTCATTGTTATCAATGAAACGATAAGGATGCTTTATAAATAGTCTCCTTATACAGGTCAAGTTAACAGTTCATACAGAAAACAAGTTAAAATGGATTAAATTTGCTTATTGCAAACACAGTTCCAATTCCTAGTAATGTTAAAAATGAAAATTTGCGTTCTGCTTGTATTATGTGTTTGTGTTCTACCTGTGTGCTTAGGAGATTTATCTGACCTGATAAAACCATACATGAATGAAGCTGAAAGAATGCTCAAGCCAGGTGGTCAAATTGATCAACTGAAAAGCATGCTGGCGCGATTGCTTGGAAGTGTACCAAACTTTCAAGATCAAAACATAAAACAAAATGTTCCGAACAATCAAAATGCAAAAATGGATGACAACTGGTAACGAGTGACCGAAGAAGAATCTTTGTTTTCTTGTTAATTTAAATGTTAAAATAATGCAGGTTCTTTATCAATAATTTCTAATTGAGTTAGTTATATTGTATATTTACACATGAGGATGGAGACCACATTTGAAACAATATGTGTTTGTTATTTTTATTTTATAATAATATTGAATAAATAAAAGTGGAATAAAAACAGCGTTGTTAATTCAATTCTATATATGGTTATTACGGTTATCTCCAAGTTATTACGCCTTTGTGTGGCAAAATGATGTAGGTACGACAGAATTTCAAATGCTGATATAAGAAAGAAATGTAGAGCGGAATAAAGTATTATGAACAAAGTTATGAAAGGATCACTGCGTTGGTTTTGACATATGGAACGCATGGATGTAGGAAGAATGGTTGAGAAAGTATACGTTAACAGTGTGAATGAAGAACGGAGTCGTGGGACACCGAGGAAAACTTGGCATGACCAAATTAATCAATATTTTGATTAATTATTGAATTCTATAGTAAGTACTTACTTACTTACTTCCTATGGCCATACAACTCTTGAAGAGTTTTAGCCTCCTTGATGATTTACCCCCAAGCTTCTCGGTCCTGCGCCTTTTGCTACCAGCAATCCGATTCGCCCAACCTAGCCAGGTCAGCCAGAACATTGTCCATTAGGTGCTGTCTAGGCCTTCCTAAAGGTCTTACTTAAGTCAGTCTAGAGTCTAGACTGACTTAAGTAAGACTCTAGACGCATACAGGGTCTTGATTGCTCTGGTCTCTTCAGCTCGACATACGTGCCCAATCCATGCTAGGCGACCGGCTCTCACATTGCTCGTTATAAGGAGCTGCTGGGTCATCGTACAGATCTCTTGGTTGGTCCTATGTCTCCAAGTTCCCGCTGCAACACCCGGTCTGGGTCCCAGGATAATTCTAAGTATTCTATTCTCAAACCAGTAGATTCTTTGTTGTTCTTTTCGAGTCTTTTTCCATGACTCAGAACCATATGTCACCACTGGCTTGATGATGGTGTTATAAACACACAGCTTGGTGTTTCTGGATAGAAGCTTGGACTTAAGAAACGTCCGCAGAGGGCTGCAGCATGTAGTAAGTACTATAATTCATTAATTGACATTGACATTGACGACCTTCGTGGCAGAGTGGGCAACGAATGGCTACGACTGCCACCCTGCATAGCCCCGGGTTCAATTACAGGCATAGATAGTGTGATTGTCACAATGATTTTGGTCTGGTATATAATTCACGTGACAATAAAATGGCGATAGATTAACTACTTATGTCATGAGAATCAATATAGTAGCTTTATTCATTTTGACACACGCTGTAATGATGTAAAGAGCTACTCAACAAAACAATAATAATAATTACTTAATTACTTAAATTCTAGCATAATTATGCTGCTACGAACTTTCATTATTGCATTCAAGTGTTATGAACAAAATATGTTATATACCTAACCACCAGTTCCCACAAATCGTTTCCAATGTCTACTTCAATAATATTTTGAATCATTGAAGATTTGTTTACATTATATTAACTAAACGTTTGGGGATTCAAGAGATGATCTGTTCCCAAGAGATGAATTGATCCAAGAGATGAATTGATCTGTTCCCACATCATTGTCTGACTCATTGAAGGTTTGTTTATAATATTAAGATTTTTGTAAACATAAAGGTTCGAGAGAATGTTTTTAATGATCTGTTCCCACAGGTACACGTGTCGTCGAACAAAGAAATGCACACTATTTAAGCTGAACGGCTTGGGGAGGTAAATCAGATACAAGTGCAACTCCTTACTTCTAACATGTCTAGATATAATTGTAATTTCTTTCTTTTAATATCCTTTTGAAAAAAATTCTCTTCTTGAAAATCTAATCTTGTTGGAAATTATTCCATCCCAAAAATCCTCACCCGAAAGATAAAACATAAAATTAGTGGAAAAGCGGCAAGATCTATTATAAAACATAAAAAAAATAATGAATGGAAATGGTTTGGATACATGGAAACAATTAAAGAAGGAAGAATGGTAAAAAAAAAAAGTGTACGTTAACGATGTAAATGGTACTAGAAATGAGGAAAACTGAGGGAAACGATGTTTCAATAATGAGGAAGCGAGAGAAGTATGTCAGGAAAGAAAAATGTGGCAGTCCATTATTTCTGCCTAAATCTTCGGAGAAACGATGTTTAGTTAGTTAGTTTAAGTACACTAGTGTGGGCAATTGGTGATAAAAAGGGCTTTATAAACAAGATGTCACAGAAAAAGTTATTATGTTTTCTGAACATCATATAAAACAGATTTTATCTTTGTCTATACCCAACTAAATTAGACGTACCGTCCCTTTGGGTGTCCATTTTCAACCGATCAGTGGTCTAAAACATAACGCATTGAGTAACAATGGTAACATATTAATTTTATTAATCTGCCATTATGTAAAATCAAATGACATTGTTTTTGAAGAATGTATTACCGCCATCTATGAAAAAATTAGAGAAGCTCGTAGTGAATTTTCGGCATGGTTGGACAACACTTTCCAATGATGATTAGTTTTAAGCAGATGTCGGTAGATGGCATGCTTTTATTTAGTATTGGTTATTATTTTATCATGTGAAATACTAATACAATAATCATCAAAGAAACCCAATAATTCTGTTTCATAGTCCTTATAAGATCATGTAAATAGTACGTAGCTTAATGGTTTATTGTAATTTGATATTTTAATTAGATTATAGATCACATTACGTATTTTGCGGATAAGACGAATCGGACCATCTGATGCACCCCAATTTTTGGTTAAATTTTTAGAGTAAAAAAGTGGGTCTTATGATCCGAAAAATAAGGTATGTACATGTATGTATGTATTATATATGCAATGCAAAGTTCAAATGAGTCAAGTTATGATATCAAAAATAGACATGATTCACATTATCCTATCGTCTCTTCATTGCAAACCGCAAAATTTATCGCACACCACAATTCGTAAAATCTAAATAATTATTAAAAAAAAAAGATTTATAACTGTAATCCAAATCCAAATTTTCAAATAACTCACAGAAATAATAAGTAGAACCCAAATCGTATATTAAATTAAAATACTATCTTTTGCTATAATTAATAACCATTTATTGTGTTTTAATATGTACATATAAATAAAAGTAACCAAGATTGATAATTGTTATTATTTAATTTTTATTTATTTATGTACTCGTAATATTAAAAGGATTAGATTTTGTGCAAATTTAACACACTTTTAAAAAGTGTAATTTTTTATCATTTGTTTTGCTTACGCCCTTTGTTTTTGATCAGAGATATAACAAATTCAGAACAATTTCAATTAATTCATTATCAGGCACCAATACATTAGATACGTAACAAACTTTACACATTAGAAATATATCTAAACTCTTAAAATGTTTACATCATAAATAAAGCGAATTTATCATATCGGTATTAATACGGAATGTGTGGATACTCTGTGTCGAATGAAAATATAAGAATTGAATGCGGTGCGAATGATGGTGTTATGAACAAAATAATGAAATGATCATTAAGATGGTTTGGACATGTGGAAAGAATGAATGAAGAAAGAATGGTGAAAAAATTAAATATTAACGGTGTAAATGGAACCAGAAATAGAGGAAGACCGAGGAAAACGTGGCACGATTTATGTCATCCTCTTTTTCTAGTTCCATTTACATCGTTAATGTATAGTTTATCTTACGATTCTATCTCCTTTCAATCTTTTCATGTGTCCAAGCCATAGTAATGTTCCTTTCAATATTTTATTCATAGCACCTTTATTCACATCGCATTCGCTTCTTATACCTGCATTTTCATCGCGACACTATATCATACACAGATGTTTTGCACATTATTCTAAGAGATCTCATTTCGACATCGTTTATTCTACTTTCATACTTCTTTTGCCAATTCCATGCTTCGCTTTCATACACAAATTTTTTATTGATATTGTGAGCGAAACGGCTGTTGCAACATTCTCAAAAAGTGTATAATATATTTTTTTTAAATATTGTAACAGGGGTTAATTAAAATTATTATAGGGTTTATTATATTATATTATTATAGGGTTTGTTGCAAACATGGCAACCTCCACTTGAGTGTCGCAAAGCTGGCAACACTTCAAAATGAAATTCATTACTCTACTTTAATTATCAACATAATGATGATTATTTCATGGCTGATTACTTTTAAAATACTCGTACTAACTGGTTGAGATGAAAAAAATAAATACTCGTATCGTAAAAAAGCGCATTTTATTAGCGCATCAGTTTTTTGCGATTTACTCAAAATATCCAATGATGGAGTTTGCCGGGTTTGCAACTAATACCTTCATTTAATTTATTTTAAAAATTTATTTATTTCAATTTAGTTATGATGTAGCGATAATTCAAAGCAATTGTGAAGCCAAATACAATACTATAAATTGAATTTAAAATACGTTTTTCCTCAGTTTTTCACATTAAAGATTTTATTATAATATAATATTTCATTATTTAAGTGCGAATACATTAATTTAATTATGGATAAAAAAATCATTGGGTTAATATTTTTAAACCTCTGCATTTTCTCATCAAATGCATTTTCTCTTCCAAATTTAAATTCATTTTCACTTCCAAAAATAAAAGATCTCACAGATGACTTCAACAACAGCCTCCCAAGCATAATAGATTCTTTCTATGGATTATTTAAAAGTGCAGCTGAAGTAGTAGTACGCACAGCCACAACAGCTGAACTCATAAAACAAAAGAATGCGCCATCAAAATCTGAAAAACCGCTTAAATTTGGAATCACAAGAGAAGTGGAATACAATACGCCTATTATTAAAAAAGATGGCACCCTCAACTTGCTCGATCCCACTACTTTGACGAGAGAAGAATTGGAAGAAACAGTGAAATTTTTGAAGTCAATATAAAATGAAATATCATCCTTATTCGCCATTTCTTTGTGACAATGAAATTGAAGACTACAGGGGAAAAGCAAGGAATGTCAGTAGAAGGTTAATTTGAATAAATTGAGAATAAAGCTAATCAAAGTCTATATATTTCTTAGCAATTAGCAATCGATTTTCTGGCCATAGTCAATGACACACGTGATTTTTTTAATATGAAATTTTTACTGTGGATAGATACGTACAAATGCCGCTAGATGGCATTATTACATTTATATTGAATTTTAACTGACATTCCTTGCTTTCCCCCTGTAGTTTTCAATTCATATACCAATTTTTTGTCAAAACCAAAATATGAGATACCTGTTATATATATTACGGATTATATTTTATTTATTTAGTAATAAATATTTTAAAACTGATTGTTTGTTTATTTTTAATCCGCATTAAATTATTACAAAACTTCCTTTCTTTATACATACATAATGGTATAAGGTTTTTCATTAAGAGCGCTTGAACTTTGAAATAAAATAAAACAATATGTTGAACTTATATTGACAAATTTTATTTTAATTTAAATTAAAATTAAATGACATTTTATATAGAATACAATTTTAGTTAAATAGCTGCCGTGGCTTCGCTGCAAGTGGTGTATCCTGGTGGTCAAAGGGTTTTTCAATAGGGACGCTCAAACTTAAAAGCGTATAGCGGCCATTTTGGTAATGCGATAACTGACAAATTTGACCAAAATACTAATTTAGTTTGACATTTTACCATAAAACACTACACGCTTCAACAAAGCGTTGAAATTGTTAAAATTAATTATCAAAATCAGTGCTCTGTTCGCCAATTTATGGCATTTATGGGCGTCCTGCAGAGTTCACAATACGTCGTTTAATGCATAAATTTGGGACTATTGTAGCTTAAACTGGATGATATGGATACTGACAACACATGGTTGTAACTGGACGACGTTACGTAGCAGACAGCGCACGCCATGATGGACATTCTGCACAAGCGATTAAAAATGGAGCGTCCCTATTGAAAGACCCTATATTAATGAAAGACGTTAATAAATATATTTTTTATTGTCATTTTAACGATGACGTTAAATAATTAATACGAATGAAAACATATGTTTTATAAAAGTTTTATTTAATAAATTATAAGTTTATGGGAATTAGATGTTTCGCCTGTCAAAGGCATTATCAAATTAAAACATTTAATAATGCATTAGACAGGCGATAATCTATAAATATAAATCTTCTAGAAAACGGACGTTTTCATTTGTAATTATTTAAAATAATTTTTCATGAAATTTATTTTCTCCTTTATTCGCCATCACGTGTCGTAAATGTGTGAACTATATATTGTTTATTTGATTCTACAGATTTTTTTGGAGTAAACCTAAATTCCTTTATTTCTACACTCAAAAAGTATCGACCTCTATCAAACCCTTAATTTTGTTAACCAGTTCAAATTCATTAGCTTATTTTCAGTCATTTTCACATAGTTCATCTCAAGTACATTATTTATTAAAATTAGTTTTCGTGATTTTTCGAACCTTCATGTGTATCTGTTTCTATGTCAATTTGAATAAGTTCTATGTTATCATTTTGAAGTTCATGTATTAATCTATATACCTGTAGTCATTATTTTATAATTGTACTTCTCCCATTAATAATCTTTATACCTTTATATTTCTTAAATTTAATAGTGTCCTTTCTTTATTATTCAACATACCTATATTCCTATTTATAATAGTGTCCTTCTTTCATTACAAACTAATACAATACTTACCTGTATTCTCAAGAATAATTACAGACTTAACTCGACTTAGGCTTAATTTTTACCGTTGCTCTTAAAATGCTCATAGATTTAAGTAAACTATCTGTATTAAAAATGTATTGGAATTTATTCTGTTTATAACAAAATAACAAAATTGTTTCTCAAACAATAATGTAAAACTCTACATTAAATAATTAATACGTATGAAAACGTCTGTTTTCTTATAAATAAGTATTATTCAATTTTATGATAATGACATGTTACGCCTGTCTAAGGCGTTATCAAATTATAATGCCTTAGACGTGCAAAACATGTCATTCACATAAAATATAATAAAATTTCTAAAAAACCGACGTTGTCTTTCGTATTAATATTAATGGGACCGTTATCGTGGTACATGTATAGGATATTGTTATTTATTTTCTCTTGATTGTTCATATTGCAGCCGAAATAACATAATATACCAGGTTACGCCCAGATACTGAAAGATTTACTGAAAAATAGCTGTGTTTCGATTGTCATTTCAATAAACTAATGCCTAGCTATCCAAAATATATCAACATCATTAAAAAAACTTTTATAAAACATTAAATTTTCTCGATATGAAATATAAGGTTTATCGTATTTTATAGTATACGAGTATAGATAAATGTTGTTAAGGAAAATGATAAATAAATTTATACATACATTAATCATAATTAAATTTAAATTATTTTTTAACCAAAGAAATGCGCAAATCGACCACATTTAAAACAGTACGGTTTTAATGATAAGTATGTTAAATAAATAGCCTAGTTATATAAATTAGGTCACAGTTTATATAAACAATTCATAAAGAATACAAGTATTTTTTTTAAGTGCAGTATCCTTTTGTGGTAATTCAAAATATCTATTTTTAATTAATTAAAACACTCATTTTTTACTTTTAAGAATATTTTTCTGGACATGTTTTGAAGGTTTTGCACCTTTGCATTGGGAGAACAATATAAACTAACCATAAATATTTGAAACCAAATACAAGAACCTTAATATGTTTCATGTGCTTATTAAAATAAGGCGAAGTACCAGGGATACAACATTAACAAGAGCTTGGTGGGTTAATAATTTATGTTTTGAAAAGGATTTTCAATGTGAGTTTTTGGGGTGACTTATAACTCTAAAGCTATTGATTTAAGCACAGAAATTTTGAATATTTTAAAACCAATGCCAATGGTTATTGAAACAGTTAAACATGACTATAATGTTAATGTTATGTCCTTGATACTCTGATTAAATTTAATTTGCACATGTTACGTGTTCAGCTTCTTGTATTTAATTAAATTAATAAAAATTGTTCTTTCGTATGAATCACTTAATTTGTGGTGTGGCATAATTAAAAATAATAACAATACGCTTTTAATTTATTCGTACGCCACTTTAATTTTTTACAACCTTCCGGTTTCGCTTCCGCCGGAGCTTCTTAGGGGTTACAAAAGAAAAAAATGAAAATATATTTTTTTTTGTGTTTTTGTAACCCTAATGAAGCTCCGACAGGAGCGAAACTGGTTGGTTGTTGAAGTAAAGTGGTAAAAAACAAATTAAAAGTGTATTAAAAAAATTATATTAAAAAAAAATTATAACTAACTAACCATCACACCATCGCAGTAGGCAGAAATGCCACACTTTTCTTTCCTGGCATATTTCTCTTACTTCCTCAACATTCATTCATCTTGTCATGTACGCGCGGGATTTCTTTGACTCCTCACGTGGCCGACATTCAATGTTTGATTTATTTGATCGTGCCACGTTTTCCTCGGTCTTCCTGTATTTCTAGTTCCATCTTTACATTGTAAAGATGTACTTTTTGAAATAATTTATAAATACTTTCATAAATTGTTTTTATACCACCGCCAGAACTTCGTCAGTGTTACAGAAACGTCAATATATAATTATGTTCAAGTGAACATTTTGTCAATTTTCAAAAGTGTCCTTGATCACTTTTTACTTACTATCAATTAAATTTTTTAGGTGAACCTGACCTTGTGAAACCGATTGGTTCTTTAAAACAAATACGTTTGTGAAAATCAAAATATAAAAGTGTTTTTATATTACAATATGATAGTGCTTCATATGAAAAAATATATTTATCCTTGGTTTAAATCATTCCCCCGATGATTATTTACTTGTAAAAAAATTTAAATATGTCAAGAAAAATATACGAAATAGTGAAAAAGACAGTGTTTACATTATTAAAAAACTTTATTATTGATTTTCACAGATTAACGGCGTAAGATGATCAAAAATCAAAATATGAAAGTTGGCATTCTGCTTGTATTGTTGGTTTGTGTTATGCCAGTGTGCTTTGGAGATTTATCTACCATAATTCAACGATATATAAATGAGGCTGAGAAAATTCTGAAGCCCGGGGGACCACTAGATCAGCTGAAAACCATGTTAGCGCGACACATTGGAAGTATACCAAGCAATGAATATCCAAATAGAAGTCAAAATGGAATGAATAATCAAAAAGCAATACTTGATGACGATTGGTGAAGATATGCTTAACATTTTGTTTGCGGGAAGGGTATTAATACTCGTTTGCTGGACTGGTGGTGACCCGCGGTGAACAATGATGTAAATCTCCATATTTTATAAAGTTACCATTTTTTCAAACATTATATATGAATATGTAAGCGATAATAAAATTTTAAATCCATTGTATTAACTACGAACCTCCTTGAATACCTGTAATACTAATATTTAAATTCAGTAAATTTTACATAAATATTTAAAGATCATTTTTGTATAGAATCATGTTTACCACTCCTGATCTGTATGTATATAAAGGACTAGGTTTACAATAGTGTCACCAGTCTGTCGATGCCGAAATAAAGACAAAAGTGGAAGTAGTTAAAAAACATAGTTTTATTTAATTATTATCTTCTTCTCTGGTTTCAATCCTGGGATTGGTTTGCAGCAATTTCCTCCATTATTCCCTGTCTTGTGCGGCTCTTTTGAGATCTGCATATGATGAGCAGCGTACGTCCACCAACAGGTCCTCCAGGTACTCTCGGCGTGGGCGTCCCCTAGAGTTTGTCCCCTCGATCATACCCTCCATTATGGCATGCAAGAGACCTTCTTGACGTATTACATGGCTGATCCATCTTGCACGCCTTTCGGACAAGGTCCTGAGCAGGTGCCTTCTTCCTTCGATTCCTTGAAGAACTTCCTCATTCTTGATGTGGTCTCTCCAGGAAATTCCAAAGAGTCTTCTATAGGCCCACATCTCAAAAGCCTCTAGTCTCCGCTTATCCCTTTCGGATAGGCACCATGTCTCGCAGCCGTACATCAAGACACTCCATACATAGGTCTTGATGAGGAGTATTCTCAGTTTTAGGTCTATATTATTTGATTCTATTCTAGAATCAAATAATTATTATATAAATAAAATAATTTAACCTATTAAGTCACACCAGAATTAAGTATGTTTTCTATAAGAACAAAATATCATTCGTATCATCAAACATCTAGGCATCACCAGGGGCAGTTGAAGATTTCATCTACGCGCCTGGGGGTTAATTCAAAAACAAGAATACAATATCGGTGCAATGCAAAACGAATATTCAAAACGCATTATACAAATGATAATCGGTTTCACTGTCTGACAACGGGCGAAGTTTAAACCATCATTTTCGTTTATTGTATGCTTTTATGGGTGAACCAACTACCTTGGACAGTGTAGTAGGAACAATTTTTACTCTCAAATCTAAAGGACAAAATTATTTATAACTATTACTGTTAAAATTTAAAACACTGTTATAATATCACAATTTCTTTTTATTCACTGAGAGTGTCGCGACAGCTGTTTCGCCAACCGATGTTGGCATCATCAGGTGTTACAATAAACTTGAGTTGGCGAAACTGCTTTCGCGACACTCACAGTGAATTAAAGGAAATTGTGATATTATAACAGTATTTTAAATTTTAACAGTAATAATGTTGAAGTATCATAGTGTTTCGGCCAAAACAATGGACTATTTAATTTATAACTAACTGACCATCACGCTCTTTGCTCGGAGGGGTAAGTAGAGAGGATTGACCGCCATACTGTTCTTTCTTGGCATTCCTCTATAGATTCCTCTACATTCATATATCGTGATCACGTCCGTCGACTTTTCCGACTTTGAATGTGGCCGTCTTTTAGTATACGATTAATTTGGTTATTCCATGCTTTTCTTGGTCTTCCACGGCTTTTATTTCCACTCAAACTGCTTGTGTACAGTATTTTAACCATTCTTCTCTCGTCCATTCGTTCCATATGTCGAATCATTTAGATTTTTTGTTGAAGGCAAGTTTAGCCTGGTGGATACAACATTTGATATATTATTGTACCTAACACCTGATGATATCAACATAGGTTGACGAAACAGCTGTAGCGTAAAATAAAAATACAATTGTGATACCTAAAACAAAGTGTTTTTAATTTTACAGTTTATAATATTAAAGTATCATAGTGTTTCGGCCAAAACAATAGACTATTTAGATATAATAGTGTTTCAAAATTAAATATTTAAGTTTATAAACAATCTAACCTTTGTACTGAGTTTTATGTTTACACCTGATATCTGCATATTCCCATCGGACCTGCATTACACTTTTATTTATTAGGCGTTTCCACTCCACTGCAGCTATCTACCCCAGAGTCAAAACCGACATCATAGTCTTTACGGCATTTCTGAAAGCTATTACGCCGGTAGAGAGGGAAGACGTCCATCGCACTCGGTCGCATGTAAACTGACGGGGATGCGAGCTTTAATTGCGCCGCACTTCAGATCGTTGACTCCGAGACTCCAATAGAAATGGAAAGCTGGATACTAGCAAGTCTACGAAACTTTTCTACCCCGGGTTGTTCAACATCGCACAGCAAATATTTAATTTTTTTTTTTGTAAACATCCGTCTTCTAGAAGTAAACCTTCATTGGAATATTATTTATGGAAAAAAAATAGAAGTAATTGATGGTTGAGGTATTGATTTTGTAAAACTCCATTATTAATTTATTAAACATTTTTAATGTTCACAGATACTTGTAGACGAATACTGGATTTTACCCATTGCGGGTTATCATTTTAAGGATTAATTGTATCTCAATAGAGACGAAGATGCAAATTGGAAACAGAATCTGGTAGTCGAGGCGTTTACAGGACTTATGACCTGTCATTGGTTGAGTTAAGCGCATTATGTAATACAACATTCCCCATTCCGCCCTTCTTACGACCACCATGTCTGACAATTTTTTTTGGAAGATGTGTATATGCTACAATGTAACACCACACTTCACATTTTTTAGTTCAATCTACACTAGTGCCATCTATTAAGATTGGATTAAGCATTAAGCAGAAGATCTTTATTAACGCAATGTGAAAGGCTAACGCCATTAACGTATTGCTAGTTAACGCCTGGAGATGTCTCTCCAATTTTAATGCTATTTTTAACTTGGACCAGTTTTTTTTTATAACATGTTGTATGTATACAAATCCTTGTCGACGAATAATTTATTAATTTATTAATAGTAAACACGATTGTTTAGTGGTTTTTTACTTGTATTTAATTTATATATAATAATTTATATAAATTGATACAAATTTGTTTAGCCTTGCGAGGGTATTCTCAAACAGAACCTAATCGCTAAACAGCGTGTCCTTAAATTGAATTTAGAAATCTTAAGGGTGGGGGAGACAGTATATACGAGTAATGCAAATTTTTTGGTTGTTAAATAAAACAATTTTAAGGTTTTTCTTAAAACTAATGATGAGCGTTAAGTAAATTTACAACTATATTTCTAGGATTTTTTGAGGTTCAATACATCTTCAAATATTCTGGTCAAAATTGTTTGGCATATAGAATGGAATAATACTCCTAGCGGCTTCTAACAATATGTTGGGCGACAGCCTTCGCATTGTGTTAATAAGGTAGTTTGCTAAATGCCGAAAATCATTCTCCATAGATGGCGTTAGTGGGTCGGTTGTATAGGTTAATTCTTGAAAAAATTCACAAGTGCAACCAAATCTACATAGATGGCTGACTGAAACTGACACTTGAAGATAAATATGGATTTTGAAGTATATATACATCTTCCAAAAATTTGTCATGCATGATCACAAATAACAAAGGTGGAATGGGGAATGTTGTAATTACATGAAGGGTGCGCTTAACCCAACCAATGACAGGTCATAAGTCCTCTAAACGCCTTGATCATCCATGTTCAGTTTCCAGTTTACGTCTTCGTCTCTATTGAGATACAATTAAAATTCAATACATAATAGTAAACATTTAAATTTATAGCTGAATTTCTAGGAATTTTTGAGGTTCAATTTACCTGTATAATACAGGTATATTGAACCTCAAAAATGACGGTTAACATTAACAAATTAAAATAATACTGTTTAAATGAATCAGGGTATATTTTGAGAACTCGGCCGTGTTAGGGGATGTTAGTATTTTTGTCCCTGATAGATTTCTCCTACAGCAATAGCACATATAGGTTTACCTACCGGCAACCAGAACCAATCCACCTCTGGTGACACCGGTGGGAAGAGCAATTTGTCTGCTGAACACGGTCTCCTCGGAGACCGACGTCTTTCATATTAGTGAAGGTACGTTCAGGAGACAAATACTCTTGACTTTAAAAAGTATCTTGTCTTCCTAATGTCAAACCATCTCTAATGTGTTCCTGGTACTATGTTGTATTTTTATAATATTTTACCTGTACTCAATAGATGCCTTAAACATTTTCCTGTTTGTTATGTATTTTGAGTTAATAAACTGATATGATTTGATTTGATTTGATGCATTCACATTAAAAAAAAGCAACTTCGTTTTAGTTAAGTAATTCTTCAACTTTCGTACTGATATTAGGTCAAATATGAACCGCCCCATTGTGTCTATATGCGCGGTACTTGTAAGCGACGGGTGACCATAAATTATTAATAAAAACTTTGCGGTCGCTGGGACAAAAATTCAGAGGAAATGTACCAAAAACACTCCTCACAATTATGCACTTGAATTGCATTCACTTTCTCCGAATATAAAGTTTGTGAACAAAATAACGTCTACAGGGTGTTTCCAAAGAGTTTATACATATTTTTTTATTCGGTATCCAATTTTATTGAAGATGTGCGAAATGATATTATTTACTGGATTTTGACGTAAACACTTTGATATTTTAACATTATTATCTGTTTAGGCTTCGGCGGTATCAGGTTGTCTCAAGGAGATCATATGAAAAAACAAAGGGCAGAATATACAAAACCTGCGTAAGGCCTATACTAACATATAACAATGAGACCAGATAGGATACCACAATAACGAAGTTTAATGTGCGGGTGGCAGAGATGCGGACGCTGTGGATGATAGCTGGAAAGACTCTTCGAGATAGGGTGAGGAACACGGCTATCCGCGAAATTTGCAAGGTGAAAAATGTCGTGAGATGGGGCAGACAACGCAGAAGATACTGGAATGCGCACGTGCAGAGGATGGATCCCACCAGAATCCCACACGCTGTGGCGCATCAGTTTTCTACTGGCTACCGTCCTCCCGGAAGACCACCAAAGAGATGGATAGAGAGCTGGGAGTCAACCTCCCAAGAGAGGCTAGCCTGATTACAGGAACAAACCAAAGGTCTAAAAGTTGAAGAAGAAGAACTGCTTAATTAAAACAATGTTCTAGAATGCGACAAATTGATTTTATTCATTTTGAAATTGTTGCGACAGCTGTTTCGTTAACCAATGTAAGCATCATCAGGTGTTATAATCAACTGCTCGTTGATTATAACAATTAGTTTATTAAGAATTAATTGTATCTCAATAGAGACAAAGATGTAAATTATTTGGAAACAGAATATGCTGGTCGAGGCGTTTACAGGACTTATGACCTGTCATTGGTTGGGTTGAGCGATCGCTTTATGTTTAACAACATCCCCCATTCCGACCTTCTATAAACCACCACGTCTGACTAATTTTTGAAAGATGTGTATATGCTAGAATGCTGCACCTATCTTTACATTTTTTTAGTTCACTCTACACTAGCGTCATCTATTAAGATTGGGAAGCAACAGTTAATAAAGTTATAATAAAAAAAACGATTACATAAAATAAAATAAAATAAAAATAACATAACACATAATGTTATTTTTTTTTGTGCACATGTCAGCTGGACGATCCGGACTTTTGTGTTTATTTAATTTTATGATGGATTCAGAAGACAATTTAATACACGCAGAATTTTCACCTAATATTGTATTATGACAAAAAAACATCAAAATTTGAATATGATAACAAAAATATGCATTTATCCTTTACTAAATTTTTATTTCAAAATAAAATGCCAAAGAACCACAAAAATGGCATAGGATCACTATATAAATGCCAATGGGTCACAAAAATGCCATTCGACCAATTTATAAATGCCAATTGACCACAACAATACCATATGAACATAATAGAAAGCAGGCACTAAGAGAAGAAGAAGAAACTATAAATGTACCATGATGGACCAGACAGCCTCGAAATACCTCGGCAGCATACTAACGCAATCTCTTGACCCAGATGTAGAGATAAAATGCAGAATTGAGGCAGCAAGAGCTACGTTTAATAAAATGAAATCACTCTTCTGCAATGATAACGTAAACTTGAAACTCCGCCAGAGCATGATCAAATGCTATGTGTGGTCTGTTTTATTGTACGGGTGTGAAACTTGGACCCTGAAAGTTAACTCAATGAACAGACTGGAAGCATTTGAAATGTGGCTCCATCGCCGAATGCTCAGTGTTCCCTGGATAGACATGGTTACCAATACCGAAGTCCTGAGGCGATCTAGAGTTGACAGGGAATTGTAACCAACTATCAAGGTTTGAAAGATCTCACATCTGGGTCATATACTGCGTGGGGAAAAGTACCACCTTCTCCAACTGATATTGGAGGGTAAAATTGAGGGACGCCGAGGGTCCGGTAAGAGACAAATGTCCTGGCTGCGAAACGTGAATGAGTGGACCGGCATCCGAAGTGTGGAGGAGCTGTTCCGAGCGGCGCAGGACAGGGACAGGTTCGCCGAGGTGATCGCCAACTTTGGGGGGACCCGACAGGGCACTTGAAGAAGAAGAAGAAATCATTTAATGTTTTGAAGCTAAAATAATGATTTATTTTTATGAAAACAACATTCCCTTTTCTCCGTCTTATATTTGCATATCTTGATATGGAGTTTAGACATACAATCAAATAAAATGTAAAGAGTATTTCAAATCGCCGCCCGTCCAAAATAAATGCACAACGACTTTGTATTGTAAAGCTTTATTACTTTAAATGGATATTTTTAAAGGATTTTGATAGGATCATCCAAGTATCTAATTCTTTGAAGAGTGAAGTTACAGTTTGTTACCTTTTACCATTATATCCACAGTAATGGGTTATAGGAAAACGATTTTCACGATGTGAGTTTTATGAAAAAAAATCTTATGGACCCGGAATGCTTCAAAAATGACAAAAAATCATCCTTTTGATTTTCAATGTGGCATCATTATATTTTACTATATCTTATATAGGTATTCTACAGTTTCTCAGATATTTTTTTAAGTCATAAAACACAGCGTAAAAATAAAAATGTATATCAGGATATGTGTGGCGGTTCATCCTCTCAACTGCCCCTACTAGGAAACGGCAGGAGGTTAGTTAATAAATTTTGGTAAAACGATAAGACATCATAAATATTTTTAAATATAACAACTACGACAACAAACCACCACGCCGTTTCTCCGTAGGGGTAGCCAGAGAGAATGGACCGCCACACTACTCTATCCTGGCACACCTCTCTAGCACCTTCCACATTCATACAGCGAGTCATACACGCACGTCGATTTTTCCGACTTCTAACATGACCAACCTTTTAAATTTGAATAATTTGGTCATGCCATGTTTTAATCGGTCTGCCTCGACTCTGTACTCCATTTACATCATTAACGTATACTTTTTTAACCATTCTTTCTCCATCCATGCGCTCCATATGTCCGAACCAACGGACATATGGAGCGCAAATAGCGAAATATAAAATTGTAATAACTCTATTATAATATTAAATCACCACCTAATATGTATGAATATACAATAATATACATACAGAAGAAATTGAATTCGGCACTTAATATAACAAAAAAAAATACTTAAAAATTAATGTGTTAAAGGGTTGGAACCAAGTCACCTTGAATTGTATCGAGATGTTTATCATACTTAAAGATTTATTTGACAATAAGAAATATTTAATTAAGAATAAAATAACCTTACAGAACGATTGGCTTATTATTCTAAAATATGTTTATAATCTTACGCACGTATGATGTTTGATTATGTTATATATTCTTAAATTTTTAAATATTATTATTTAAATAATATAACATTTTGAATGTATGATAAATATTGGATTTTACCCATTGCGGATAATTTTTTTTTTATAAGGATTAATTGTAACTCAATAGAGACAAAGATGTAAATTGTTCCATATTATGTTCCCAGAAAACAATTTACATCTTCGTCTCTATTGAGTTACAATTAATCCATTTAAATAATAGTATATTTGGATAAACTTAACTCGTTAACACTGTAGAATTCCATAATGACGAACGTTTTAATGAATTAAAACACTCATATTAACGAATGAAAATATCTATTTTCTGGAAGTTTTATTATATTTTACGGGTATGACATGTTTCGCCCTTCTAAGGCATTATCAAATGTGCACATTAAGTAATGACTTAGAAGGCGAAACATGTCATTCCCATAAAATATAAATGTCATTCTTCAAACGTTCTTCATTTTCCTCTGTCCTGTGCAACTCTCGTTCATCTTCTGCCCTTAATGTAATGTCATACCCACAAAATATAATCAAAGTTATAGAAAATAGACATTTTTATTCGTACTAATTATTTAATATAGAGTTTTACATCCTTGTTCAAAACACAATAAAAAAATAACACATTTTTTCCATTTTTGCGTTTATTTTTCGTATTGGCCTTTGCAATAATATTATATTAAAAAAAAAAAATAACAGTATTTTTTGGGATCAATATAGAAATACAAAGCGTACAGAGTAAGTGAGTAATAATTAAAACACATTTTTTCCACTTTTGCGTTTATGTTTTGTAATAACTTTTTCAATAATATTATATTTTAAAAATAAATAATAACAGTATTTTTGGGATCAATATAAAAATGCAAAGCGTACAGAGTAAGCACCTATAAACCTTTCGTCAAGACTAAAGTTAATAGAATGAATTAATTGTATATCAATAGAGACGAAGATGTAAATTATTTGAAAACAGAATATGGTGGTCGAGGCGTTTACAGTACTTATGACCTGTCATTGGTTGGGTTAAGCGATCGCTTAATGTAATACAACATTCCCCATTCCGCCCTTCTTACGTACAACACACCACGTCAGACAATTATTTATGAAAGTTGTATATATGTTACCATGTTGCGAAACATTTCACATATTTTAGTTCAATCTACACTAGCACCATCTATTGAGATTAGATGTAAGCATTAAGCAGATTTTTTTTATTAATGTAACGTGAAGGGATATCAACCCAATTATCACACATTGTCTACAAGTATTTTTTGTCTACAAGTATTTGTATACATTAAAAAAAAAATGTAAATAGAATGATTTTTATGAAAGTTCAGTTTGAATAATAATGACTTTAAACGTTGTTTTTTAACTACATCCACTTTTTATTATTATTTCGAGAAAGACAAAAATGGAAGTAGTTTCTTAAACATCTCTGTTTGGTATAGAGTTTGACATCCTTTGATCCACTTCTTGACGCTTCGCTAACTCTTTCAAATACACTTCTAGAACTAACTTTGCCATCGTCGAGTTGAGTGAGTGGGCTGCTTGTGTCTGCTGGACAGGTTCTTGGATGGGCTTGGCATCGTGCTTGACTTGTTCGTTTTGCTGCTGCGTGATCTTTATTATCGAGTTCAACAAGTCACCAAACAACAACAATAAAGGTTGAACAACGTCGACTACAGCTTTTGTTACATTTGGTGCAGTCTGTAACGTTTCTCTAATAAGTTCTCCCGACACAAACACAGGAATCATGCAAATACCAAAAATCAATATCAAAGATTTCATTTTTTTATATACTTTCACGACACTTGGACGACAGATCAACAAATCTTTTTCAATGCGTTGCTTATATATAGCCGGTTATCTAGCATTGAAGTAGCGTAACAACTGAAAAAAAAAATTAATTAGATTTGCGTATTTTATTATTTCTTGAACAATGATGTGAAACCTAATATTAAATAATTATTTTCTAGAAGTTTTAAACGCAATATTAAATGTCACATTTGATAATGCCTTCGACAAGCGAAATATGTCATTAACATAAAATATAATAAAACTAAAAGAAATAATTTCGACGAATCAAATTAGATTAACGTTTTTTATCGTTTCTTGAATAATGATGTAAAACTACATATTGAATAATTAATACTAATGAAAACGTCTGTTTTCTAGAAGTTTTAAATGCATTATCAAATCTCATATTTGAAAATGCCTTCGACGAAACATTTCATTCACATTGAATACGCGATTTTTTCATGAAAATGAATATTTCATGAAAACATACGTTTTCATTCGAATGAATAGATTTGAGTTGTTTATTGTTTGTGGAACAATGATGCAAAACTCTATATTAAATCATAAATACGAGTAAAAACATTTGTATCCGAGAAGATTTATTTTAATTTATGCTTTGCTAAAATATTATAAATATTTGACAATTGCAAAATGTCTCAGAAAGGCAAAAAATGTAATTACCACAAAATCAAATAAAACTTCTAGATAATGGACATTTTTAGTGGTAGAAATTCACATTAGGATTTCATTTCAACTTTTTAAGATTGACCCTCTGGAGAACAGACTACATAGCTCTACAACAAGGACGAAGAAAAAGAAGTTGGATTTGTAAAGTCTTACGTATCAACAAAATATCGTTTAGAAAATAATAGCTTTATTTTGAATATTGTGTTAGATTCATTAGTATATAAATTACACAAAAAGTGAAACAAAAGTGATTTTATAGTATGTGGTATTTTATGAAAGAAATGTGTTTCATCTTGCTAAATAATTATCTAATGGCGGTTAATATTGCTCTAATACGGCGAAACATGTCACTCCCGTTATAATCATTTTTAAATGTGGAACAAGGGTTTTTAGTACTCAAAAAACGTTCGTTGTCTAAAAGTTTTGTTACATTTTTTTATTTTTATTTTATTTAAAGCATGAACGCCACAATGGCTTTTACAAAATAAGTACAATAGCATATAATTCACATTAGAACAATAGCATACAATTCATATGATTCACATAGGAACATAAGAACATATAAAGCAGAAGGAATTCTGACATGGGGAATATAATATATAAATGAAATCATGACAATGTACAAAAACACAATAATTTGATTATGATGGAACAGGTAGAATGATATACTCGTATAATAATAAAACACATAGTAATACATAGAATTAAACTAGTTAAACATACTCGTACATAATGACTGGTACATTTATGGAAGATACTTGTATCGCTTTGTTCGAGCATTATCATATATGATCAAAAAGTATTTGATAATGTCCAAGCAAAGCAACAAATGTCACTTCCATATACTGTAATCGAAATAATAATAAAAAGTTTTATAATGTGTTTTATTTCGCTATGTAAAATAAATTATTTACTCCACAGAATACAAAAATATTCGCAGTAAATATAAAACTAATTAATTTTAGAAAACACAAATGAAAAAGCAAACCACGAGTTTTGGTCTCGTGGTTTTCCTTAAAGTTAAATATAATTTATTTATTCAGTATTAATTTTCCTCAAATATATTGAAGTCATCGACAAGATAGACTGAAATTCTACATATAGTCATACTGCTGTTTTATGTACTGATCATGAAAATTAATATTATGAACTGTTAAGAACAACTAACTAACTTATTAACCATCACGCCGTTCTGGAGGGGTAGGCAGAGTGGGTGGACCTCCGCACTATTCAATCCTGACAACTTTTCGAATCTCTACTACATTCATACACTGTAACACTCACGCTCGTCGATTGTTCATATAATGATACAAATGGGGTGTTTTTTAAGAGATTTGGTTTTTAAACTGGCAACATTGTAGAAACAGACTGTCAATTTGACAGTTGACAGTTGATTTGTAGTCAGTACGTTTTGCCATTTTACCATGAACAGATTGACGCCAGAACAGTGCGTGAAAATTGTGCAAATTGATTTTGAAAATCATAGTTCGGTTCGCCTAAATTATCGTGCACTACATCCATATTTTATGGTCGACATAATCGTCCATCCGAGCAAGTTATTCGCAAGACAATCGATCGTTTTCGCACCACGTACACTCTAGTGGATAATACGCATCCACAAAGACGAAAATTGTCGAAAATTGGACTTCACGATTGCGCTTCATTCGAGATCATAAGTAAACAATAATGGCATAAAAAATTTATTATAAATAGCCAATATCATATACAGTAATATTATTTCAATGTGTTTTTTTTTTAATATGTATTGTATACATCTAAAAAAAACACCCTATACTATTCACATGGAAATAATGGTAAAAAAATATATTTTAACAATGAAGCAACTAAAAATAGAGGAAGACCGAGGAAAACGAGGCACGATAAAATTTATCAAATATTGAATGTCGGCCACGTGAGGAGTCAGATAAATGGACGCGCGTGCATGACACGATTTATGATTGTTGAGGAAACGAGAGAAATATGTCAGTAAAGAAAAGTGGGGAAGTCCATTATTTCTGCCTACCCCTTCGGGGAGACGGCGTGATGGTTAGTTAGTTAGTAAGTTACTATTCGTATTTAAAATGAGGCAGCAAAGGATATAGACCTCTTTGGATGCAAGACAAAGAAACAAAGAGATATTTCTATCCACATGGTGCTAATTAGTTAATTTTAAGGTTTAAAAATTTAAGAATTTTTCCTCTTTCCGATATAAGGAAAAATAATTCAAGGGATATTTTCGAAAACCAAACAAAATTTCAGCGTATTACGATTTTCGCCAAAACTTTTCTGGCAAGTAAAAACAATGCCAGCAGATAAATTGGCGGTCCGGCGCGATGTTCGCGTTTACAAAAACTTTTATTTTATTTTTGAAAGTTGCTTAGAGCTTATTTTTGTAACTTACACCCCTTCTCGACTCCGGCATTTTACATTGCGGTGATATTGTTGTTAGTTTACGCGAAGCAAAATCAATATTTGATTTTATTATACGAGTATGTATTCGGTTACATTTGTCTGGAGAGTACTGGAATTACCCTTTGTTTATTGGAGTGTGCTGGGGTATGGCTGTGAAACGTAGACCATTGGCCAGATTGAGTGCAGAAGTTTAGGTGATTTGGAAATATGGTGCAAAAGATGGACCCCATAGGTCGGATACATCCAAAACGGCGAGATTTTAACCGCCCTACTTTGGGCTATTTTCCGAGAAACGCGCAAAAAAGCAGGTTTCTTCGTCAAATACTTGGCCGCACACTTCGCCTGCCCCTTGTAAAACTATCATATTTATGAAGACTTGTACTCGAGTGTTGTTGGCACACGCGCGTATCCCTAACAGTTTGTACATTTTAAGTACATTACTTTTTCGCAAGCGCGTACGTGATACGGGATAGCGCAGAATGGTACAGAGAGAACGAAGCAAATCTTTAAACTGATTGCCTAGCAACAGGCATATGAGTCTGCTTATTATTATCGTGGAGGGAATGGTTGAAAAAACTGGTGGCGACAGGATGGAGTGAGGCTTGTTGCAGAACAATCAATTTTAGCCAAGTTGATGATAGGGTGATATTTTGTAGTTTGTAGTGGTTTTGTGTGAGAGTGGGACATAAAGGTTATTAGTTAACTGTTTCTGTTTCCTTAAACCCATCCCGTGTTTTAAATGTAAAAATTGTCTTCCTAACCTCCCCTGCCCGCATTTGCCTCCTCTGATCCTCACCTGACCTCCCGCTGTTATGTACCCATGAGATGGTTTCCAGTAGCTCTGTTTTTGTTTAAAATTTAATTGTTCGGCGGGACCTAGAGGAAATGGGAGGTTTAAATGTGGCCTGAGTCCCTCTAGTTTTTCTTTAATCACAAAACCCCAGTAACGTAAGTCCCGCATGGACGAGGTACGGGCCTAGGGATTGATAGAGCAAAGCTGATGAAAGGCGACGTCTGCCTATAACAGCTTCGGGAAAGCGGTGGACTCTCTAAGTCCCCACGAACTTAAAAAAGGTTATTAGAGATTGAATATGGCATGGGTTCCTTCTCATTTTGCTCAAAATAACATTTTACGGATGTCACTTATGGATTTTGACTAAATATACGATTAACATATTTTTTTTTAATAAAATTTTTTTACAGTGAACTTTTCTACGATGAAATTTAAAATAACAAATTAAATTTTTAATAAATAGAGGGAGACTGAGAAAAACGTGACACAATCAAACGAAGGCACATTATACAGGTACTAAGTGTACAAAAAGTCAAAAATGAGTTTTTGATGCCAATTAAGACTAATTGGCATCAAAAATCAAATCAGTTTATTAACTCAAAAGACCAATAATTGTAAATTAGACCAATAAAGCCCAATAATTGTGCGAAAGTGCGTAATGATTGAATAATATAATGAAGTTCAAACGTCACCCTAAAGATTCCACCCGTTGTATATGACTTATGGAACAAAAAACAGTTTTTGCTTATTTTCTCTGCTTTATGTTAACACCACTTAGCACCTTTGTAATATTAAATGTCGGCCACAGAGGTGTCGAAGGAGTAGTGTGGCGATCTTTTATTTCTATCTCGCCCTTCGGGAAGACGGCGTGATGGTTCGTTTGAGATTGAAATTGACGTGTAATTCCTTAAGACAAAATACAGACGAGTATAAAAAAAGTCTTCCTAATAATACAGCGTATGCTTGTATGTTAGATTAAGTGTCTTTTGTCGGTACATAAATTTGAAATTAATTTTATTCGTGTGCTCTCGTAAGCGCAGAATGTTGATTATTCCAAGAACTCCATAACGGCATTAAATTTTCTACCAAATACACAAAACACGACTGCGCATTAATTACTGGAAACTAAGAGACATTTTGAGCCATTAGCGAAATTTCGTAAGCCTTAGACAATTTCTTCTTCCCTCATTCCCTCCAGGATTCTTCATAAACCGAATGCCTTATTCAAATTAAGAAACTGCCATATTTAGCGTCTATATTCCAGATTAAAATATGAATACCTAACGCGGGGTCATGAATATGCATTCACGCACCCTCTTCGCTCTCTCTTTGTAAACAATTTTCACGTTGCAAAGAATTTTGATGTTAGAAAATCAAGCCAATTGAAAGATTTAATAAAAACGTAACGGATTTTAATGTTTTTACTCAAATATTCGAGTAAAAACATTAGAATTTTTCATATTCTGAATGCGGAATATTTCATTATTTTTTATTATTGATAACAGCAACAGCAATATGAAAGGGAAGAGGGAATGACAATTTGTAACATAGGTGTGAATGAAGAGGATCTTGAGAAAGTGTCAAAGTTTGTGCATTTAGGAAGCATGTTCCCAGCGGATGATCCAACGGACAATGTCGTCGAAAAAAGGGTTGGTGCGGGCAACAAAGTGAATAGAGCCTTAAGCTGTTATTGGAAACAAAAAAATATAAATGAAAGGAATAATGGCCGTTCACAATGGAGTTCTAGTTCCAACCCTTATGTTTGGAAGCGGAGCATGGAACTGGCGGAAGAGGCATGAGAGCAGAATTAATCCGGTAGAGATGAGACATAGAGACATAGTTGCAAATGCATTTGAAACTCTGCCTATACATTTCTACCTTATTTCGTCGTTCGGAATTCTATCATATATCAAATAATTAATATTTTGAATTGAGATTTCTTGGTAGAAGTTATTTTAAATAATGAAAACGTAAAAAAATTGGTACGAAATTTCCTTATTATAATATATTTATTGTGCTTCTACTTGTGTTTATCGTCAGTGAGACGGTGTTCATAAAAAATACATTTTAAATTCTAAAAAGAGTACTGCCCCACTGAAGTCGACATATTTGGGATCCTTCTGGTATACTCGTATACGAGTAATTGTTTAGTTTCATATCGTTATTTTTTTTTTGTTACACCGTTTTGTGTCCAAATGAGTCGCCTAAATGTTTTTCATTTGTAACGTCTCATTTGTGTATAATAAAAATAAATAAATTATAATAAAAATATACAAATAACCACTTCAAATACTTCTATATAAATACAACAAAATGTTACCAAGAGATTAAAAATTGTTCTGTCGCAGTACAGTATTAAAACTGCCTGTTTTTAAACACTTATGCAAAATCGCGAAGCATTTGTATTCGTATTTACATATTTTCCATTCGTTTCAAAAAATATTGTGTGAGGTGTCTCTACTTTAGCTGACGCGGTATATCAATGCCGAGTTAAACGTAAGCTTATACCTTGGAGTGAAAGAGATAACGGATTTCCCCGACGCGGACATATGACGGGGATGAAAGAGATAGATTGTATTAGGGTATGTTACGTTCGCGTACCGTGGAATGTAAAAATATTTCTCAATCTATGGGACGAGAACCCATCCATTTTTAAGGTAAATATAATAGAATTTTCAAAGGCATAACTGATAATCTTAGACAAAAAAGATTTTTTTTTTGCTTATTTAAGAGACAATTAAGAAATCCAAATCGTGTTAGGATTGTGCAAAGAAAAAAGTTAACCTCAACTATCAAGAAAATATTTGTTACTTCATTTTTAAAAATAATTGTGTATGAATATTGAGGAAGAACTGAAAATTGTGTCATTTAAAAAAATAATTACATACAACGTTTTATACCTAATACACAAAATTTGGTAATGAGCACCCCTCCCAAGAATTTTTAAGGACGACAAAAAGTAACCAACACAAACATCATTATGAAATAAGAAAGAAAACTAAACTAAGGCTCCAATTCAGAAAAAAAAAAACTCAGAATTCCCTTATGTATAAAGCCTTTAAAATTTATGAAGATATACCGAAGGATGTCAAAAATGTGCAGAGCATAAAAAAAATTGAATAGAATTAAATAAATATGTAAACAAAATGTAACATTATATTGATGTGTATGTGGATTATTATAATTAAATGTTTAATTGTTTTTATTAGAACATGTGTTATGTACATGTGTACTATTTCAAGTCAATAAATAAAAGGAGAGTACATTCTTTCTGGCCACCCTTTCGAGGAAACGGCTTGATGGTTAGTTAGCTTTTGAGTATAGTTTTAATAAAAAAAATACAATGAAATGATTTTCTCGTTTTTTTTGTATGTCTGTTAGAAAACACCATTTTGCTCAAAAAATTAATAATAATAAAAAAAATTGTCAGAATCATTTTCTTATAATAATATTATGTAGTCTTTGAATTTCAAGTTCTATTATTATAGCTTTAGATTAATAAAAACGAAAAAAAAAAAACAAGACAAAACCCAATGTTAAAAAAATTATTTTTCTAAAATATGTTTAATATACAGTAGAACCTGGATAATTGGAACCTGGTTAGTTGGCAAAACTCTATAATTAGCAGAAAAGTTCCGGTCTCATTCCCTTGGAGCACTAAAACCTATTTTATTGGAAAAAAGAAACCTGTATAATTGCACTAGACATTCTAGGCCTAAACCTCTATAATTGAAGAGCACTGCCTTCTCGACCTCTGTAATTGTCTGGAGAGTACCTCTGTAATTGGAGAGCACTGCCTTCTCGATCTCTGTAAACTGACAACTCCTCAGTTTTTGTTCTATATTCATCAAAGGTGGTCTATTTTAGATGGAAATGTTTCACAAACGTATATATATAATGGCCTTAATTTGAGTTTGAATCTAAAACTAATCCAAGAATTTTTTTTTTTTTAAAAAGACTAACATCAAGGATTTATATCAATGATATTAGAATTTATTTTACAATCTTCAATGTGTACAGAAAATAGATCAATATTATGAAGAAGGAACCTGGTCGTGTCCAGGCTGGATCAGGAGCCAAGCGTTCTATCCCCTAGACCACCACCCGGTTGACGCCGGTAAATTTCGCGAAGAGTTCTGAAACATTTTTGGCTTGTGAAAATGGCCCATATAACAGATTTTTTCAAGCCACAATAATTAAATCGATTGTTTGTATATGTATGCACATATGTGCAATTAAAATTTATTAATAAAATTTTTATAGATTATTTTACGCAACAATCCATGAATTGTTTTTTTATGTATGAGGTTAAAAAGCTATAGCACAATCTGGACCTGGATAAACCGGATAACCTGGATGAACTGGATTGAAAAACTGGATAGTTGGAAAACCTGTTTAATTGAACATCGTAGGCCTGGTCCCTTGGAATGCCAATTATCCTGGTTCCACTGTACAAATGAAATAATAAATAAAAATAATAGATTTCTAAAATAATAGACTAAACCAAGTTTAATCAATTAATAATTTATCTTTTTGAAATTTAATTATAATACTCTAACTAAACTAACTAACTAACCATCACGGTAGGCAGAAAGAATGGACTGCCACACTTTTCTTTCCTGACATATTTCTCTCGCTTCCTCAACATTCATACATCGTGTCATGCACGCGCGTCGATTTCTCTGACTTCTCACATGGCCGACATTCAATATTTGATTTATTTGATCGTGCCACGTTTTCCTCGGTCTTCCTCTATTTCTGGTTCCATTTAGATCGTTAACATATATTTTTTTTACCATTCTTTCTTCATTCATTCTTTTCATATGTCCAAACCATCTCAATGATCCTTTCATTATTTTGTTCATGACACCATCATTCGCACCGCATTCACTTCTTATATTTTCATTCGACACTCTATCATACACAGAATATCCACACATTCGTCTAAGAGATCTCATTTCTACTGCATATATTATACTTTCATCATTATTTTGCCAGTTCCATGCTTCGCTTCCATACACAAGGGTCGGTAGAAGAACACCATTGTGCACTGCCATTCTAGCTTTTTTGGATAGGTTTTTGTTTGCGATGACTACTTTAAGTGCACCATTCATATTACTCGTATATAAAAATAAAAGTCACAAAAATATGGTTTTTTGATCATCAATGCTTATTTTCATCTGACAACAATATTAAATCACTTTGAAATAAATAAGAAAGTAAAATTAAAAAAAAGGAAATTTAGATTGTCTAGGGGTTCGTCGAACTAAAATGTTTACAACCGGGTAAACCCAACACGTGGTAAAGGCATCACTTCAGTTTGCGAGTGAACGCGACGTGCCATACACCCCTAGCGATAAGGGATGAATTCACTACGGAAAACTTTTCACGAAATTATAAAGTAAAGTTTCGATTCGGTAAATGTGTTATAATTGTTCTACAAGAATACCATTAAAATTATATCGATTACTAGCATTAAAATTGTGAAGAGTCTTAAATGTTTTCATTATAATCTTGTGATTTTTTTATGTATGCCATGTTTTCTTAAGGTAAGTTTTTTTCTTATTTAAATTATACTCTAAATGAAACGTACAATGTACTTAAATAATTTTTAAAAAAAATACGTATTATATTAAATTACTAGTACTATATATTATTCTATCTTAGGGAGTTATTCCGAAATCAATTTAATGAATTAAAAAAGTCCATAAATTGGTCTATTAATATCATATATTATACAAATACACGTATTTATTTTTTATATATAATATTATTTATAAAATGCCATATTATATTATTAATACGAATGAAAACGTCTGTTTTCCTGAATTTTTATTATATTTTATGTGAATGACATGTTTCGTCTGTCTAAGACATGATCAAATGACACGAAAAATAAACACGCTGCTGTTTATAAACACGAGTTAAAGGAGCAGAATACGGTAATTAAGGTAATTTAATATGCCCAATACATTGTTGAGAACAATAATGGGATAAACCCAGAATACAGGGAAGTATTACCTGGAACTGGTTAAATTTATAAATACAATGTTTACATAGGTAAAGACTACTAAATCTTACCCTTTGGTGTGGCAGTCATAGTTCTTGCCACTCTGCCACGAAGTTCGTATTGTCTAGGTTGTAAATTTTGTACATTTTTTACTTATTCCTTGAGGTGATTCATTAAAAAAATGGCGCATTAAAATTTATCGATTTTATTAATAATATTATAAGTATAATCCTTCATAGAGTTTTAACACAATAGAACATATAATTTATATGTATAATGTAATTAATTAATACGAATGGAAACGTCAGTTTCAATCATTTGATAATGCCTAAAAAAAAGGATGAAAGTAGAATAAATGCAGTAGAAATGAGATCTCTAAGACGAATGTGTGGCAAATCTGTTTATGATAGAGTGACAAATGCAAGTATAAGAAGTGAATGTGGTGCGAATGAAAGTGTTATGAACAAAATAAGGAAAGGGTCATTAAGATGGTTTGGACACATGGAAAGAATGAGTGAAGACAGAATGGTAAAGAAGGTATATGTAAACGGCGTGAATGGAGTTAGAAATAGAGGAAGGCCGAGGAAAACGTGGCACGATCAAATCAATCAAATATTGAATGTCGGTCACGTGAGGAGTCGGAAAAATCGACGTGCGTGCATGACAAGATGTATGAATGTAGAGGAATCGAGAGGCGTATGTCAGGACAGAACAGTGTGGCGTTCCATTCTTTCTGCCTACCCCTCCGGGGAGACGGCGTGATGGTAAGTTAGTTAGTTAGTTTAGATAATGCCTAAGAAGGGTGAAACATGTCATTCCCATAAAATAAAATAAACTTCATAAAAAAGTGACGTTTTCATGCGTATTAATTATTTAATATGGATTTTTACATCACTGTAAAATAAAGAAACAATAAATATGATGTAATTAATTTTTTAAGCGATTCGTGGTTCCACAATATCAAAATTTCCAAAATCATAGACCTCAGTCGCCGATTCTTTAAATTGCCTTCGTTTATTTTTCTTTTCATCTTGTTTCCACTGGTCAAGAAGTTTTGTATGATACTGAATGGCAGATCTTTCATCTATTTTCTGTTCATTTATCTTCTCTTGATGCTCCGATTCTTCAAGCCCGTTATTTTGAGCTATCTTAGATATTGTTGTAGGAATTATTTGATTATTAATGGTATTTCGAGTACCCTGAAAAAATATTAAAATCATTAACACTTGGATAACTTTTAAAATCATTGTACTCGTATTCTTACAAAATTTCATTCACAATCATTTTAAGGACGGCAGACGTACTTCTTCAGTGTAGAAATTTTAACAATAAATAAAATTACGTTGTTACTTATATAGTAAAATAAAAGGGGAGGGATGGTTGAGTTAAGACTAGAAGTATCGTTAATTGTTTTTTTAATTAGAATTGCAGGACAATGGGAAGAAATCAATCGTTGGACTTAAAGAAAAGATTTGTTTTTTTTGTTAAAATATATTTTAATATTTAAGATTCCCATGTTATTAATTGTAATTTTTATATTTTTAACGTGTAATATTTCTATGGCGTTATCACATAATTGAAAATGTCTTTACAAGGCGAAGTACGTCGATTCAATTAAATGTAATCAACTTCTAGAAAACAGACGTTTTCAATCGAGATAATTATATTTTATGGTTTTTCAGCCTGCTATATGGCATTCATAATGACTGAGATTCGTTAATTCCTTAAGCTTAAAGTTTCACTGCCATAAAATATAATACAACTTACTGAATATAGGCATATATATTTATAATATATTAATTAAGAATTTTATAATTGCGTTAATGGCAAAATCAAATTAATTATTACTAATAAGAGGCCATGTGATAATAAATGGATATTATAATTATATTATTTATTTAACCGTCGCGTTGCCATGTGGTCAATTGAGTTTCCACTGCCAATTTAAAGTTGATTTTCTTAAAACCTATGGACCCTAATATTATAAAAAAAATTGTAATCCTCCATTGAAGTGTTCTCAATATTCCGTAATAAAAAAAAAAACCAAAAAATTAGTTCCTTCATCCCAAAAAAAATATTTTCTAAGACTGCCCTCACCTTCATTCGTGTTAAGGTAGAATTTGTTTTGCTAATATTTACAACTTTATCAAAAGTGACAAATACTTACTCGCTGTTTTGAACGTATTATAAATCATATGTTTGGCCTTTTCAATAGGTACGTAATAATACCGACTATGGACGGAAACGCAGCACGCAACTTAATAATATCAGAACTGTGAAAATATTAACACTTTACCAAAAGGGACAAATATTAATACGTACTCGTTGTCTTGAACGTACTATGCATTTTGCCTAGGTGCCTTTATCATACGTAAAATCTCGTAAAGTCTCGCCCCGCCGGCCGCGGCGCAGCGAGACAAGTTTATACTTGGTGCCAGTCCCTCGTATGCTGTGACGCATTCCATATCAGAAATCGCATGGTTCCAGAAAAAAATTAATAATGATATGTTTTTCAAATAATCCATGTATGTTATAGATATCGATCTATTCCTAATGAAATTCCCTACAAGATGACTTAAATTAAATTTTGATTCATCGAGTCATATGCTTGATATTTAGATAAAGTTAGCGGTAAACTGAATTGACCACATGGGAGCGAGCGTTTTGTTTTGAACACGGTACGTTAAGGGTTAAGAAATACATATATAAAAAAAAACACAGAAACAATAAATAAGCCCAATTGCATGCTAACATAAATATAAATGATTAGAATAATGTAAAACTCCACATTAAATAATTAATACGAGTGCAAACGTAACGCTGTTTATATGTAATAGTAAATGGGGCATAATATGGTAATTAATTAATGTGACTTTATACATTTTCAGCATTCATTGAAACATGTCATTCACATAAAATATAATAAAACTTCTAGAAAACTAACGTTTTCATTCGTATTAATTATTTAACGCCTTAAGTTTATCTTAAATTATATTTTTTAGTTTGTTAATTAGTGTAAAAAAAAATAATGTTTATAGTCACCATGCTATATTTACATGTTTTCTGTATCTCTAAGTTCGAATAAAATAGACTTAACACACAGAGAATCAAAGAATTCGCTTCCTTCACCACCGGTATAACCACTTCCCCGAAGTTGGATATGTCTTTTTGTACATTCACATTGAAGTCTTTTATACGCTGTTCAGTAAGATGCATAGATTCATCATGTCTACTTGAGAATTCTGCATTTGCAAATGTCGCAATCAGAACGACACCGAAAGCAATCTTACAAGACCCTAAAATGTTTTTCATTTTAAAAACAATTTAAAATCTACGTTTTAAGTATTTTAAACGCGACTTATTGGTAACGGAAAATTTAAATATTATATTCATGTCGCACGTATTTATATACCACCTTATCTATTAAAAATATTAATTAACTGCTCCTTTATCCTTATACCGAAACTTATAACAAATTTTTCCTTATAAATATAAGGAAAAATGGCGCTACTATTTCAATTAAGTGGTTTATACGAGTATTAAATGCAAAGTGTTATATTTAATTTTTAAATATGTCAAACCACCAAGTGATAATGGCTTTGTATCAAAGTAATGAAGTTTCATTGTGTATAATAAATAGAACGAAACTACTAACAATATATATTTGATAATCCATTGTTTTGGCCGATTATTACAGTTAAAATTTAAAACACTGTTATAATATCACAACTTCTTTTTATTCACTGATAGTGTCGCGACAGCTGTCTCGCCAACCGATGTTGGCATCAAACAGTTTATTGTAACAACTGATGATGCCAACATCGGTTGGCGAAACAGCTGTCGCGACAATCTCAGTGAATAAAATGAAATTGTGATATTATAACAGTGTTTTAAATTTTAACAGTAATAATATTGAAGCATCATAGCGTTTCGGCCAAAACAATGAACTATTCGATTTATACATAATATATTTAAAATGAATAAAGGAAGAATGGTTAAGAAACGAAAACGTGGCACGATTAAATTAATCAAATAGAAGAGTCGGAGAAATGGCACGATGTATAAATGTTGAGGAAGAGAGAGAAGCACGTAAAAAAAACATTGTGGCCGTCCACGCATTATGCCTGCCTCTTCGGGGAGACGGTGTGATAGGTAGTTTTTTTTGTATATTTAGGTACCTAAAGCAGATGACATAAAGACTTTACAGGGAAAATAATTTTCACGAACAAAGAGTAAATCAACGTTTACCATCGCAAACGCAAAGTTATGTGAAAGCTTGTTACGCCATAGACACCTTTCCCTATGAAACGAAGATTAATCTCGGGCCAAGACGAATAATAGGAAAATAATTTATTTTGGCCATACACCGTGCGTGCTGTAAATTATACCCGCTTGCCTAGTCTGTTGACACTTTCGGGGGTCAGGGGTATAAATCACCGCTAAGTAAACATAGGTGGTCAACCCGTAATAGGTTAACTAACCAACTTACCCTCTCTTACATACTCGTATACATATTTCTGTTCTTCATTTATTAAGGAATTTTCAATAGCACAAAACACACGTATTTAAGGATAACTTTATCTCAATAGAGACGAAGATGTAAATTGTTTTTTTGGAAACAGAATATGGTAGTCGAGGCGTTTACAGGACTTATTGGTTGGGTTAAGCGATCGCTTTATGTTAATAACATTCCCCATTCCGCCCTTCTTACGACCACCACGTCTGATAAATTTTTGAAAGATGTATATATGCTACTATGTTTAAAACACTTCACATTTTTAGGTCAATCTATACTAGCGCCATCTATTAAGATTAAATGTAAGCATTTAGCAGAAAATCGTTATTAATTTATTTAAATTAACATTTACTTCTACTTTTAGACCCTTGGTCCTCAATCTTTATATATAATTTGCTCCGTTCACAACGTTAACTTCTTCTTCTTTTATAATTACCAATTATGCTTACCATTATAGTGACCATTTTATTATTATAATATATGGTATACATTAAAAATCAAATTTGCATTTTAAAATAATATTCATGTTTTCCTCGGACTTCCTCAATTTCTTCCTCCATCCATATCGTTAACATATTTTTTCTTTATAATATTGTTTAATTTTTCTGAAAAGGATAACTTGTATTTAAATGCATTTTGAAAATAGAGAATAATATCAACAACAAAAAAATGAAAACTAAAATTATAATTAAATAAAACGATGTTTTTTAACTACTTCCACTTTTGTCTTTATTTAGACAGCGACCGGTTTCGCCAGGCTCGCTGGCATCGACAGATGCCAGCGAGTCGACAGTCTGTCGATGCCAGCGAGCCTGGCGAAACCGGTCGCTGTATAAATAAAGACAAAAGCGGAAGTAGTTAAAAAACATCGTTTTATTTAATTATTATTTAAAATTAACTTCCATCAAGAGATTTCAGTAAAATCATTTCATTAAATGAAAACTATTTTGGAAAAATATTTAATTTTTTTTTCATTATCTTTTGATGTATTTTTCTCTAAAATATAATACATTTGTATATTATTTACGCTGAATAAAAAGTTAAAAGATTTAAAAACAATTCAACAAAATAATAATATTATTATTCTTAAATTTTTAATTGTATCTCAATAGAGACGAAGAAACAAACTGGAAACTGAATATGGATGATCAAGGTGTTTACAGGACTTATGACCTGTCATTGGTTGGGTTAAGCGCACGCTTTATGTAATTACAACATTCCCCATTCCACCATTGTTATTATGATCATGTATGATACATTTTTGGAAGTTGTATATATACTCTAAATCCATACATATCTTCACGTGGCAGTTCCAGTTAGCCATCTATGTAGATTTGATTGTACTAATTAATTTTTTAAGATTAATCTATACAATCCATCCACTAACGCCATCTATGAAGAATGATTGTTTTAGCATTTAGCAAACTACTTTTATTAACACAATGCGAAGAGGCTACCGCCTCCTAGCGCACTGTTAGAAGTCGCCTGGAGTATCCACTCCTATTTTATACGCCAAATAATTGACCAGAATATATTCACAAATATTTGTGAAATGTATACGTATATCTGTATACGAATCCTGGATTTTCACCTGTGGGTGGTTAATTTAAATTTTTAATTGTATCTCCATAGAGACGAAGAAACAAACTGGAAACTGAATATGGATGATCAAGGTGTTTACAGGACTTATGACCTGTCATTGGTTGGGTTAAGCGCACGCTTTATGTAATTACAACATTCCCCATTCCACCATTGTTATTATGATCATGTATGATACATTTTTGGAAGTTGTATATATACTTCAAATCCATACATATCTTCACGTGGCAGTTCCAGTTAGCCATCTATGTAGATTTGATTGTACTAATTAATTTTTTAAGATTAATCTATACAATCCATCCACTAACGCCATCTATGAAGAATGATTGTTTAGCATTTAGCAAACTACTTTATTAACACAATGCGAAGAGGCTACCGCCTCCTAGCGCACTGTTAGAAGTCGCACATAAAGCGTGCGCTTAACCCAACCAATGACAGGTCATAAGTCCTGTAAACACCTTGATCATCCATATTCAGTTTCCAGTTTGTTTCTTCGTCTCTATTGAGATACAATTAAAAATTTAAATTAACCACCCACAGGTAAAAATCCAGGATTCGTATACAGATATACGTATACATTTCACAAATATTTATTATTCTTTGTTAAATCGCTATTTACATCATTACAGCGCGAGCCAAGTCGATGTAAAAAGTATAGCTATCATATTATGTGATAGGTAGCTAATCTATCGCCATTTGATTGTCACGTGAATTCTACACCAGATCCAAGACAGTGTGACAATCGCACTGCAATCGCCGAGAACCGAACATGGGACCTTCGGTGGGGCAGTCATAGCACTAACCACTCGGCCACAAAGGTCGTCTATACAATAGTTTATTAGTATATCCTAGAAATTCACCCGTCGCCATTTTGTTTTTCACTTTCACGTAATGCAATAACGATAGGGAAAATAAAATATGTGAAATCTTCGGAACATACTCGTATAGTGCGTACTTACCTGTATCACGTATTGTCCTTTTTTATATAATACATGATACGTTCGCATTTATATAGCTGGCATTTTTATGTTTCTTTGCTAAAGTTAAACTTATACACATCTCCAATACTCCGAGATACTCATATTCTTTCATAATAATATTGTTAATGAATAAATCAGAGTAAATAATTCGCATGACCTGTTTGTGACGGTGGGCTGTCCTGGAATGATGATGTCCAGCCATCTCTCCATCTCTTTGGCGGCCTTCCTGGTAATCTCTT
This sequence comes from Lepidostoma basale, assembly GCA_022606425.2. NCBI lineage: Eukaryota > Metazoa > Arthropoda > Insecta > Trichoptera > Lepidostomatidae > Lepidostoma > Lepidostoma basale. The sequence continues at coordinate 406,164 of JAHDVF020000099.1, forward strand.
GCTGCTTGGGTTTTCATCTTTAACAAGTTTTGCAATTCTTATATTCTCCATGCGGTCCACGTTGTCTCTCCAAAAGCGCCTTCTGCTTCTTCCCCATCTCACTATGTCCTCAACACCACAGACAGACGAAGGTTTTTATTTCTTAGTTCTCTAGTTATTTTACCCATGATTATTCGTGATCACATATGAACAGCTTTTGATTACATTTAAACAGCTTTTTATCACATTTGAACAGTTTTTAATTACATTTGAGCTGCTTTTGATCACATTTGAACAGCTTTTGAAGAACATCGTATTTTCACAAATAGTTCGGATGTAAATTCATCCTTCTTAAGGGTATATATTTTTTATGTTTACACTGAAGAAGTATGAGAACCTTGCACACATCCACAATTTATTAAACCGCCCTTCTCATATATGAAGATTGATCTCACATTAGTCCAAAACTAATGTGAGTCTTCCACCTTACTTGTGTACGTCCTAAACTTCTATTTTGAATATCTCTAGAATCTGATACATTCACAAAAAGGACACTATCAAAACTTTTACAGTCTTGTTAGTAAAGCATTACTGTGAATCAGAAAATAAATGAAAATTGTTTTACACTAAGCAAACGTTCGTAAACAAGCGAAACAATTCCTGGGCTTTCATATGTTTCGGAATATACTCGTATACTGAGATGTCAAGTATGATTAGGTTTTCTTCGTATTTCCTACTGTCTTTATAACATTGTTTCCTGGGACGTAGATTCATAACTTATTTTATATACAGGTTGTTTTTACGAATATTTTCTTTTTTTCTTAACATTAACTTTAATAATTATCAACTTGAAAAGCTCATTGTAATGGGGAAAGTAGAGTGAAAGCAATCACAATGACGGACACCAAGTCGTTGGTCCAATCAAATCGATGCGCTGACTGGCTTTTCAGTCATCATCATCATCGGCTGTCCCTTGTGTCCGAGGAAGACTATCCTTCACGGTTGTAGGTTCACATGTGGCTAAAAGGGCCTGATCCTTGACCCACACACGCTGGGGCATCTAGGACAAGGGAATGCGTTGGCATTATAGCCACACCATTTCCCGATGACCTCTCATTTCTCCTCATCCTCTCTGCAACGTCGCCTCTTCGCAGTGATTCATAGTCTTGCGTAGTTTCATGTTTTGTTATTCTCGAACTAGGTCTTAGCAGCACATTCAGCAGTCTTTTCCCTACAGTCACTATTGATGTTAGTCCTAGTTTGCTTTTAGAGAGTCCTTGAAGCGTTTCCTTTGACCACCGTGTGAACGTTTCTCTTGGGTCAGCTGATAGTACAGAATAATCCTTGGGAGTCTCGTCTCAGACATTCTAATGACATGACCAACCCATCGCATTTGTCTCTAAATGAGTTCTCAGTGGCTGCTGCTAGCAGACCAATAACAGAAGCGCAAGGCGAGTCATGGTGGATTGTTAATTGGATGGAAATGACCCACGGATGCGATTAAGGAAGAAGAAGAATAAATAACCTACAGTTATGGAGAAAAGGAAAATATTTCACGATCAATTCAATCAAATATTAAACGCCGGCCACAAGAGTCGAAGAAATCGAAGTGCGTGCATGACATATTCATACACGATGTTGAGGAAGTGAGCAAAAGAGAAGCGAGAGAAGCATTTCAAGAATGAACAGTGTGACGGTCCATTCTTTTGCCGACTAATTTGGAGAGACGGCGTGATGGTTAGTTGGCATCTACGGTTAAAGGGTTTTTCTGTTTTAGGTTTTTAAGAAACGTGCGATATATCTAAAACACTCTAATTATGTATTTCTTTATACAGAAATACTCGTACTATATTATTACAGAGATTTGCTCATTTTCTTCAAAGAATTCCTTTGGGCTTAAACTGCTTTCATCTTCTATTACTGCTAAAATCAATAAAGTTTATTATTGAATTAAATATAAGAAGCGTTCTCATTTTGAATAATTGATTGTTTTCGATGAATTTAGAAACATAATAAAATTAACTTTAAATTTTATATAAACGAAATGTTTCGAATGTTATAATTGCGAATGTTTTCTAGAAGTTTTATTATAGGAATGGGGATGACATATTAATCTAGAAAACTGGCGTTTTAATTAGTTTTAATTATTTAATATTGAGTTATGCATCATTGTTCAAGAAACAATAAATATACTATCATTGCGATAAAATCTTTTATAATCCCGAATGTAAGCAAAAGTAAATAACAAGAATCGTTATTATGAGGTAAACCTTAGTGAATTGAACTCATGTCTTCTGGTTTATAAGCTAAGCGTTATGTATGGGATTTAAAAAAACCGGACGGTGTTGATAAAATGTTTTCTATTTCTAAACTTCACTAGTTATCTTGATTGACAATTTTATTAGCACTTTAATCCTAAAATAACTTATTGATATACATGTTAAAAATGGTTCGAAACATCTGGAAATATTTTTTTACAATTGTATTGAATTGGAAACAAAAATATTTCCTCTTGAAAAATGCTTTTAACTTCATAATGTGTTTTCATATTTTTATAAGAAAAACAAATCGTTTTGTTCTTATGAATAAAATATAATTTATAAAACTTCTGTATTTTGTGTGGTATAAATACCACTTAATTTTGTTTTATCGAACCAAAAAAATAAACTAACTAACCATCACGCCGTCTCCCCGAAAGGGTAGGCAGAAAGAATGGACTGTCACACTTTTACTGATGCGGCACTCCATCCTTCTCTTTTCGCCCCGCGGGAGACGCGGTGTGATGGGTTGCGAACCTCATCGCCACCAATAGGCATCTCCCGCGCACACTTCGATCTTCCAACATCCACAAAATAAATTTAAAACAAATAATATAAAATACAATGATATAAAATAAAATAACAAAATAAAAATAATTTAATACAAAATGTTATTTTTAGATGGTGCACATTTGTCTATTTAATTTATGTTCCACGAATCCACCGTTTTTTAAATTTAGCACATAATGTAATAACACATAATGTTTTTCCGATGTTGCACATGTTGACATGGACGATCCGGACTTTTGTGTTTATTTAATTTATGTTACACGTATCCACCGTTTTTTAAATTAGCTGTTATATGATTTAATTAATGTTCCACGTATCCACTTTTTTTTATTTGGCAGTAATTAGGCACTTAAAACCAACCAACACCAGCAAGAACTTTAAAAGAATATTGAAGAAATTATTCAAAAAATAATGTGGTATAAAACCAAATTAAACAATTCTTATAATTATTTTTAATAATGCAATACGACAAATTAAGTGCTTCATACGAAAGTAATTATAAATCTTTCGTATTGATGGTATAGGTATTAAATTTGTAAAACTCCATTATTATTTTATAATAGTAAACACGGTTGTTTAGTGGTTTTACTTAACTGACTCAGTATGAGAATGCCCTCGCAAGGCGAAACAAATTTGTCACAATTTATATAATTTATACAAGTAAAACCACTAAACAATCGTGTTTACTATTATAAATTAATAAATCTTTCGTATAAAGCACTCATTTTGGTGGTACATTATTAATTTTTTTTTTTTTTTTTTTTTTTTATGTACACAACAGGTCGTTTCGACCCAATTACTGTATACATTTTTTATATTTAAGCTATTATATTGATTCTTGTGACATGTGATAGGTAGCCAATCTATCGCCATTTTATTGTCACGTGAATTCTACACCAGACCAAAGACAGTGTGACAATCACACTGCCATCGCCGGGAATCGAACCCAGGACCTTCGGCATGGAAGTCAGAGATCGTAACCACTCTGCCACGAAGGTCGTCAAATGTATATATAAACCAATTTATTCGTTATAAGCACTAACCGGTTTCGCTTCCTGCCGGAGTTTCATCAGCGTAATGGAATATACTGATATATATTATGTTACCCTGACGAAGCTCGGGCGGGATCGAAACCGGTTGGTGTTAAAAACGAATAAAGTGGTTTATATACAAATTTTACAAGTGTATTATTATAATAAATCGTTATTTGAAACCACGAAAGTTTGAAAAATAAAGATGTTTAAGAGATTAAGAAGAAAGTTATAATAATTTACTGAAAAAACATCAAATCCCCAAAGTCCCCAAACGAGTTACCAAAAAAACACACTTTCTCTCTGACCACATACTAAATATGGATTTGGTGGCCGGGATAAAAATTCGTTGACATGTAACCGAGTAACAGTCCTTAATTTACAACAAAATCTTTTTTCACTCCAATTCGGATAGGGACCGCCGCGCCGGCGAAAACTTTAAGACCGAGCTTTAAGCTCGCAATATTATAAAAGTGAGTTAATGAAGTCCGACAATTTTTTTAATAAAAAGAGGAACCTTAACGCTCATATTTTAAAAGAACGACCACAATTATATTCCATTGCGATATTATAATTTAAAGTTATAATAATCCAAAAAAAAAATATTTTTGTTAATTTATGCCTCCTTTTGCTTCCCTAGAACGGGTATTACCCCAGTTGAGAAGTATTAAAACAATGTACTTGGTAAATGATTAATAAATAATTAGAGTTATTTATTTAAAATGGAAGGTGTAAATTGGTGTTTTTGAGATATTTTTAAATTTTAAAAATTTTAATGTACACATTGTTTTTTTTAAATTTTTATATTGAGATTTATTTTTCTAAAAATAAGATAAAGACATTGATTGTACTTTCGTATATCGTTCATTCATTGAAAAACCGGGGTAATAATTAATAACGTTTATTGAATATAGTTTTTCACAGTGTTTAACTCCTGTAAGTTAGTAAATAAATTAGTAATATTTACTTTTTAATTAAAATGCAGTTTTTTTTCACATCTGAGTTTATTTTTCTAGACATGTTTCGAATGTTTCGAAAATTAAACAGTTACCACCACGAGACTGAGTTTATAACGTTCTCACGTGAAATACACGTGGAATAATAATTGTTTAATAACATATACTCGTATGTGTTATGCATATTTGAATATCAAAAGGAGAATTGTCATTAACATTTGATTATGCCATACGAAGTAAATATATTTCACTTCTACGAAACCTTCTAGAAAATTTACGTTTTTCTAATATAATACTCGTATATCAAATATTATCTAATGTTTCCTGGAGAATCATATACAACTCCACATTAAATAATTAATACGAATGAAAACGACTGTTTTATAGAAGCTTTATTTGATTTGATTAAAAAATCATTTTAGTTTAGCTTCACTATAATAATATGATTTATTTTTAGAAGGTTTATATTATGTCATTAAACCAAACAGACTCAATTCTGCTTGCTTTATGATGGGAACAGCTGTGAGGTCTATGTCAATTACCTCTACGAGAGTATTCCTAAAAGAGACAAAGTTTGAGCGTATGTTTGGTTTTCATTTCTACAGCGGGATTTAAATAGAATGAATGAAAAATTACAACTTTTAGACAATCAATATTTAAACATTTCTATTTAAATATTTAAACATTTCTATGTTTATAGTGACCGGTTTCGGGAAACAACCATTATCGCCGTCAACTTTGCCAAATATGTAGTATTCATCCATCTGATGAGAAAGAAAATTAACGTATAATTTAATATCAACTAACAGATATTAAATAACATTTTCATTATATATTTTTCATCTTGCTAACCAGTTTCAGTACAACTGTACTAATATAAAGCCATCGATATCGATAGAGTTTGCGCACACAGGATGGCGATTTTATTTTATACATAATACTTAGAATCATTACAGTTTGAAATATGTAAAATCATTTGTAAACAAATTGTAAGAGGATGTTTTTCTTGTCATAAAATTTCTTAACGAGTTCCAAAAACACTTTCGAATATTTCTGGACCTACCCAAATAATTATTTGTTAAAATTGTATAATGTCACATAAATTTTCGTTAATTACCATATTCTGCTCCATTTACTAGTCTATATAAACTGCAACGAATTGAAATTTCATCACATTTGATAATGCCAACGGCGAAACATGTCATTACCATAAAATATAATAAAACTTCTAGAAAACTGACGTTTTCATTCGTATTAATTATTTAATATGGAATTTTACATTATTGTTCAAAAAACAATAAATAATATAAAGCCTTTTACTAAAGTACTCACATGGACGAATCAATTCGATTATAAGCCCGGAAAATTATTTGATTCGAAAAAAATATTAGAAGCTATTGCTGGGAAAACTGCGTGATTCTGAAAGAAAAACCAGCTCTGCGAGGTCTGCGAGGTTCGAGATAGGATCAGATGAGGTGACAACGTCGACGGTGCTGGTACCAACATATTCAGAGATAAATGGAAAATCGGATGTACGGCATCCACCCCCTCAAAACGGTAGAGAGAATGGAATTCAGCATTACAGGAGAAGAATCCTATAATAACAGACTCTTATCACTAGGGTCTACAACAAGTAGTTATTATTGTTACACTTGATTATGTCAACATATTGTAGGTTGACGAAACAGCTGTCGCGTAAAATAAAATACAATTGTGATACATAAAAAAAGTAGTAATATAACAGTTTAAAATATTAAGGTATCATAGGGTTTTGGCCAAAACAATTTACTAAAAATAAACTTTTTCAAAATTCGGCATTTGTGTTGTAATTCCTTTATTTCTCTTTTTCTAATTTAATACACTTTGTTTATACAATGTAAGTGTTGTATAAGCAAAGTACATAAAAAAAGAAATAGAAAAATAAAAATAAATGTTTAAATAAAAAAAGCTTTCTTATAAATATCACAATTGAGTATATTTTGTCGCGACAGCTGTTTCGCTAACGGATGTTAGCATCGTCAGGTGTAAGACCTCAGAAGAAGAATCAGATAAGCGAAACAGCTGTCGCGACAAAATATAATAAATTGTGATATTTATAACAAAGTTTTTTATTTAAACAGTTAATAATGTTGAGATATCAAAGTGTTTCCGCCAAAACAAATGGATTATCTAAAAATATACTTACATACATAAATAACAAAATATATTAAAAAGAGGTTCTACTTTAATAGAATAAAAAATCACCCTGTTTACAAATATTTTATTCAAAGTTGATGAACGAATATGTATGAGTACCAGTTGGAAAGCTGAGTGGATTTTCGTGACTGAACGGAAAATAATCTAGGAATATACATTGTTACTTGACTTATGCAAAGGTCAATTTTGAAGACAAATTGATACATTTGTTTTATTTCTACAACGTTTAAAATTATTTATCTACACTTATTTCCTCTTAAAAATTGTATATTTTCAATTATTGTTGTGACTTTCATATAGTAAACAAAAACAACAAACCGCAGGGGTAGGCAGAGAGAATGGACCGCCACACTACTCTATCCTGACATACCTCTCTAGTTTTCTCCACATTCATACAGCGAGACATACACGCACGTCGATCGCACGGTATACATTAAAAAAACAGTCAAATTAAAAATCATCTAAAAATTGAAGAGTTTTCTCCAGGCGTTATCTAGTAATATGTGATAATTGGGTTGATAGCCTTTCACATTACACTAAAAAAGATTTTCTGCTTAATGCTTGTTCCCTTGTCTCAATAGATGGCGCTAGTGTAGATTGAACTAAAATATGTGAAATGTTTCTCAACATGGTAGCATATATACAACTTTCAAATAATTGTCAGACATGGTGTTCGGAGAAGGGCGCAATGGGGAATGTTGTATTACATAAAGCGATCGCATAACCCAACCAATGACAGTCCTGTAAACGTCTCGACCACCATATTCTGTTTCCAAATAATTTACATCTTCGTCTCTATTGAGATACAATTATTTTTTTTTTTCGTTGTTATTGTTCCTATCTTATCGAAGGTTGGACAGCATCATGGCTAATTCTATTCTTGATACAGCAGCTCAAAATAGGGATGTTGTGCTGCAACTCAACCAATCTCGAAGGAGTTCTAGCCAGGACTTTCTTATTCTCAATCAGTTACAGTACTTTTTTTATATAATCGTCTTTTTAAAAATATCTCTTTTGTATTGTAGTGTTTTTTTATTTCTGGTGAAGCTTAATTTAATATTTTTCTGGCATCATTATTTAAAATTAATGTGCTGAACTTGAAAGATAAATTTTCAATTCAATCATTATTTAATATTCCGATGTTGTAATACAAACTCCTAAATAGTCAAAGATATAAAATTACGAAACAATGTGACATTTAATATCCGTTATGGACATTATTCAGTGAATGAAATTTCACTTGTCATATTCGGAAGGAAGTGATGGAAAAGTACAAAGGATATGCCACATAAACATCGTTTAAAATTGTCGACTTATTTAACTAATCCGTTATTTTGGCGGATTCACTTTGATACTTTAATAAAATCCAGGCTTGAAAACCTGATGACGTCTTTATCGATTGGGGAAACAGCTATTGAACATTTCATGGAGAATGAATAAATAAATAATTATATTTTAAAACTAACTAACAAGCTAACCATCACGCCGTCTCCTCGAAAGGGTGGGCAGAAAGAATGGACTGCCACATTTTAACCGATGCGGCACTCCATCCTTCTCTTTTCGCCCCCGAAGGTTGCGAACCTCATCGCTACCAAAAGGCATCTCCCACGCACACTTCGACCGTCCAAAGTCCACAAAATAAATCTAATACAAATTATATAAAATACTTCTTCTTCTTCTTCCCTTTTTGTAGACTCAGGAGTCTGTTATTTCAGGCGGGTCCTCTTGAGATGCTGAACTCCAGCTTTCTCTCCACCGTTTCGGGGGTCTTCCTGGTCGGCGTTGTCCGTTTGGCGTTCCATGGAGAGCTATGTGTGGTATTCTATTTGAGCTCATCCTTTCTACGTGTTCATGCCAGTATCGCCGTCTTTGACGTCCCCATCTGACCACATCTTCGACCTCGCAGATTTCTCGGATTGCTGCATTCCTAACTCGATCGCGTAGGGTCTTGCCAGCTATAGCGCGGAGCGTTTTCATCTCGGTTGTCCTGAGCATGCTCTTTGTCTTGACAGTGTCTGCCCTCGATTCAATGCCATATGTGAGGATTGGTCGCACACAGGTCTTGTAGATGCGTACCTTGCTGTCAGTCCTCATGTCCCTGTTTCTCCATATGACATCTTTCAGGCAGCCTGCAACTGCTGCAGCCCTATCCACCTGTGACCTTACTTCTCTGGGGAGGTCATTAGAGCTGGTTACTTCGCTTCCGAGATATCTGAATAGGTCCACCTGTTCAATTTCCTCCTGGCGTACGGAGACTTCGCATCTCAGTTGATTTCTTGCGAATGTCATACATTTCGTTTTTGGGGTGGATATGATCATGTTATATTTTGAACAGGATTCATCAAACTTTGAGAGCATTGCTTGCAAGTCGCTTTCATTTCCGGCCACGATTGTGACGTCGTCTGCATAGCAAAGCATTCCAATTACTTCTTTACCCAGAGTGTACCCTAAATTGAGAGATGCAACCTCTGCAATGATGTTGTCCATGATGCAGTTAAAGAGAAATGGGCTTAAGCTGTCGCCTTGTCTGATGCCAAGGGATGTTTTTATGGCTTTAGTGAATTTCCCATTTGCTCTGATCCTTGTGTTGCCGTCTAGGTTGATCTCTCTTACCACATTAACAAGTGATGGAGGCGCCAACCTCGTGGTCAAAGTATTCAAGAGGTCCTTCAGCTTGATTCTGTCAAACGCTTTTGTGAGGTCGATGTAACACAGGTATGCTGGTTTATTATATTCCAATGCTTTTTCCTTTATCTGTCTGAGAGTAAATATTGCATCAGTGGTGGAGCGGTTCCTTCTGAATCCTTGCTGCTCTTCTCTGTTGGTGATGTGGGTTTCAAGTTTTTCTTTAATTATCATAGTAAATAATTTAAAGGTAGAGCACAACAATGATATTCCTCGATAGTTCTCTGGGTTTGTCTTTTGTCCCTTTTTAAAGATGGGTACTGTTATGCTTGATCTCCAGTCTGCAGGTATAGTTGACGTGTCTAATATTTTGTTAAACAGTTTAGAGAGTTCAGTCAATAGTCGGTTATCGGCTTAGTATATAAAATACAATAATATAAAAATAAATTGTATATATAAAATATATAAAATACAATAAGTCAAAGGTGATGGTTTTCGAAAGGGAAGAGCAAATGACATTTTGTAATATAAGTGTGAACGAAGAGAACTTGGAACAGGTGAGGGAATTTGTGTATTTAGGTAGTATGTTCACAGCAGATGCCCGAACGGATAGTGACGTCGAAAGAAGGGTTGGTGCGGGTAACAAAGTGAATGGAGCTTTAAAAATAGTTATTGGAAACAAGAATTTATCAATGAAAGCGAAAACGGCCGTTCACAATGGAGTTCTGGTCCCAACCTTAATGTATGGAAGCGAAGCATGGAACTGGCAAAAGAAGGATGAGAGTAGAATAAATGCGGTAGAGATGAGGTCCCTAAGACGTATGTGTGGTAGAACGATATACGACAGAATCTCAAATGCTGATATAAGAAAGGAATGTAGAGTGGAAGAAGGTATAATGAACAAAATTATGAAAGGATCGCTGCGTTGGTTCGGACATATGGAACGCATGGATGGAGAAAGAATGGTTAAGAAAGTATACGTTAATGATGTAAATGGGGTACGAAGTCGAGGCAGACCGAGGAAAACATGGCATGACCAAATTAATCAAATTTTAAAGGTTGGTCATGTTAGAAGTCGGAGGAATCGACGTGCGTGTATGACTCGTTGTATGAATGTGGAGGAAGCTAGAGAGGTTTGCCAGGATAGAGTAGTGTGGCGGTCCATTCTCTCTGCCTACCCCTGCGGGGAAACGGCGTGATGGTTTTGTTTTGTTGTTGTTTTTTGTTTGTTTCAATAATATAAAAATAAATTGTTTTGTTCAATTTGATTGTTCCCGAACTTTATTGTATTATATTTTGCGATATTATAAATCACTTTTCATGGCCATTAATTTAAATCATTGATATAAGTATTATAAAATACATTTAAATAGTAGCATAGTAAAACAAAACATGCCACAATGTAATAACCAATTTAAAGTTCTTCGAAATACAAATTTCAACATGTCTGAATCTGTATTCCATGTAATTTCCTTAACGTGACGTTATATAAGCTAAGAGCTAATCAAAAACTTAATCACAGTCGGCAACACGGTACTGCTTAGTTGTAGCTGAGCGTACTTTACACACCATGCATACACAATTACCGTTTAATTTGAAGTTTCATATTAAGAGACAACTAGAAATAGAGGAAAACGTGGTACGATCAAATAAATCAAATATTTTAAACTGTTAAATTAATAAACTTTGTTTTAGGAATCACGATAGTATTTTTATTTTTATTTTACGCGACAGCTGTTTCGTCAACCTTTGTTGACATTATCAGGTGTTACAATTGTAATACCTGATAATATCAACATAGGTTGACGAAACAGCTGTCCCGTAAAATAAAAATAAAAATACAATTGTGATACACAAAACAAAGTTTTTTCATTTAACATTTTATAATGTTAAAGAATCATAGTGTTTCGGCCAAAACATTGGATTATTAAATCAAATATTGAATGTCGGCCACGTGAGGAGTCGGAGTAATCGACGTGTGTGCATGACACGATGTATGAATGTTGAAGAATCGAGAGAAGTATGTCAGGAAAGAAAAGCGTGGCAGTCCATTCTTCACAACTAGTCCATTTTTGGCAACTTCCTTTACACTTGTTTATTCACGGGGAGAGAAATCGCGGAGGCGAGCGAATATTTCCGATCGTAAAATACAATGAATTAATGCAAATTTCTGTCCCCGCTTTCTGCCATAAAAACTCTTATTTATAAATAAAGCGAAAATATTTTTGTACTTTTTAAGTCATTTAAAAATTTTCACAGTTTTCGTGCTGGAGGAGTTTTATTTTAAATTCACAATTTTGTCTTGCGAATCTGCGAGAAATCTGCGAGGTCGAAGATGTGGTCAGATGGGGACGTCAAAGACGGCGATACTGGCATCAACACGTAGAAAGAATGAGCTCAAATAAAACACTCACACACATAGCTCTCCATGGAACGCCAAACGGACAACGCCGACCAGGAAGACCCCCGAAACGGTGGGGAGAAAGCTGGAGTTCAGCATCTCAAGAGGACCCGCCTGAAATAACAGACTCCTGAGACTACCAAAAGGGAAGAAGAAGAAGAAGAAGAATTTTGTCTTATTGTCGTTATGTGATGTCGTTCCTTATTGATAAATGACGATTTACGGTCTACTCATGTTCGTGCATGATGCTGTAAATACTTATGGAAGCTAGTAACACGTACCACGACAAACAATATTAAAGTAGTCCATTGTTTTGGCCGAAACCCTATAATATTTCAACATTATTAACTGTTAAATTTACAGTTGTTGTATATATTTTTTTACTATAGACTTTTTGAGGATATCGCGACAGCTGTTTCGCCGTTACAAATAACTCGTGATATTATAACAGTGTTGTAAATTTAACAGTTAACAATATTAAAGTTTTGATTATTTCCAATATTTTTTTTACAGTTCTTTCGGCGTAAAAATCTCAAGAAAATACTTCAAACGATTTCAACACAAATTGATTGCGAATATGGAAGAAATTATTCAAAACTAAAAATCAAATGGAATAAAACTAAATACATACTTATTCTTCTTCTTCTTCTTCTCCTTATAGACCTTTGGTCTGTTCCTGAAATCAGGTTGGCCTCTCTTGTAGGTTGACTCCCAACTATCTCTCCATCTCTTCTGCGGTCTCCCGGGGGACGGCAGCCGGCAGAAATCCGATGCGCCACAGCGTGTGGGACTCTGGTGGGATCTAGCCCCTGCACGTGCGCATTCCAGTATCTTCTGCGTTGTCTGCCCCATCTCACGACATCCTCCACCTTGCAGACCTCGCGGATAGCGATGTGATAAATACAAACATTTTTGATAAACTTATGGCGCTTATACTGTGGAACTCCATAAAGCGTTTTTTTAATGAATTAAAACAATTTTTTCCACTTTTCCAGTTTATTTTTCTCGACATGTTTCAAAGGCTCTACGCCATCATCATCGGAATAACGTGATAAATAAATTAAATGTGTTTTTTTTAAGTTTTATTTAATGCACTTCTGTATTAAAAACTACCTAGGCACCAGAAGAAGGCAGCGAGCTGTCGAAACCGGTAGAGGCATGAATAATATATCTTGGAATTGAATATGCAACGCTTTTTTTATTTTACTTTATTTAATAATCTACTTTTATGAAAACATAATAAGTAAATGCGGTGCGGATGGTGGTTATGACCAAAATAATAAAAGGGTTATTAAGATGGTTTGGACACATGGAAATAATTAATCAAGAAAGAATGGCAAAAAAGGTATATTTTAAAGATGTTAATGGAACTAGAAATAGAGGAAGACTGAGGAAAACGTGGCACGATCAAATAAATCAAATATTGAATGTCGGCCACGTGAGAAATCGACGCGCGTGCATGACACGATGTATGAATGTTGAGGAAGTGAGAGAAATATGTCGGGAAAGAAAAGTGTGGCAGTCAATTCTTTCTGTTTACCCCATTGGTGAAACTGCGTAATGGTTAGTTAGTTAGTTAATTTTAATAATCTACTATATGTAACAACTTATTTTATTATAAAAAAAGGAGAGAGAGAAAACAATGGAATTCCACAGTGTTAACGCCTTAACATTCAACAAATTAAATAAATTTAAATACATATTAGAATGGTATTTATTCTTTATTAATCAAAGGATATTTCGAGAACTCGGGGGTCCTAGAAGAATTTGGTCTTTTTGTTCCTGATAGATATCTCCGACAGCGACAGCATAGATTGTTTTACCTACCGGTTGCCAGAACCAACTTGCTTCTTGTGACAGCAATGGGAAGAACAAACAGTCTGCTGAACACGATCTCCTCGGAGATCAATGTCTTTCATATTAGTGAATGTACGATCAGAAGACGAAAATGACTTTAATGAGTCCTGAATCCTATATTTCTAAAGTCGAACCACCTCTTATGAGTTCCTGGTATTATATTGTATACATTATATTTTACCTGTTCTCAATAGATACGTTAAACCTTACTTTTTTATAATCTATTTTGATAAAGTAAAGTGATTAGATTGATAAGAAATGTAAGGTGACTGCATCATGAATAAAATTAAAAAATGATCCCTGAGATGGTTTGGACATATGGAACGAATGGATGAGAGTAGAATGGTTAAAAAGTTGTAGACAAGCAGCGTGAGTGGAAAAAGAAGCCGAGGACGACCGAGGAAAACATGCCATGACTAAATTAATCGATTACTAAAAGGCGGCTACTTTCGAAGTCGGAATAATCGACGTGCGTGTATGGTACGATGTATGAATGTAGACAAAACCCCCAGAGGTATGCTAGGACAGGGCATTGTGGCAATCCATCCTCTCTGCCTACCCCTCCTGGGAAATGGCGTGATGGTTAGCTAGTTAGTTAGTTATTAGATTGATTATACATATTTTTTCATATTTACTTACTTATGAAATTGCGTTTATATGAAAAAAAAACATTTTTTAAGGAACGAAGCTTATTTGTTTTAATCCCGCTTCAACAATTTTCTTATAATTGCTACAATTTTCATGGAAACGTGTCCTTAATATTGCGTCTGTAAATAAACTGAATTTGTGTGTAAAAAGAAATTTATTAAGACGAAGAATGTTTTAAATTGAATTCTGCCGTTGTAAGCATTTAGAACGGTTGCCATAAAACGGGGTGAACCATTCAATAATTGACTCTTCTCAATTTTACAAAATACATTTTTTAAACAAAAATTTTAAATTCTTTAATAATACCCTTTTTTTAGATTCAGATAAGTTTAATTGCTACTCAAAATATTTGTGGACCAAAATAATTTTAACACATTTATCACATTTTTTACCAAAGCTAAAATGGCAGTGCACAATGGTGTTCTTGTACCGACCCTTATGTATGGAAGCAAAACATGCAACTGGCAAAAGAAGGATGAAAGTAGAATAAATTTAGTAGAATTGAGATCTCTTAGATGAATGTGTGGATACTCTGTGTGTGATAGAGTGTCGAATACTGTTAAATTTCATTCGACACACATTCTAAGAGATCTCATTTCTACTGCATTTATTCTACTTTCATCCTTCTTTTGCCAGTTCCATGCTTAACTTCCATCCATAAGGGTTGGTACAAGAACACCATTTTGCACTGCCATTTTAGCTTTGGGAAAAAATTGTAATATTATAACAGTTTTGCAAATTCAACAGTATACGACATACAACATACTCGTATAAGAAGTTAATGCGGTGCGAATGATGGTGATATGAACAAAATTATGAAAAAATCATTAAGATGTTTTGGACACATGGAAAAAATGAATGAAGAAAGAATGGTTAAAACATATATGTTAACGATGTAAATGGAACTAGAAATAGAGGAAGACCGAGGAAATCGTGGCACTATCAAATAAATCAAATATTAAATGCCGGACACATGAGAAGTCAGATAAATCGACGCGCGGGCATGATACGATGTATGAATGTTGAGGAAGCGAGAGAAATATGTCAGGAAAGAAAAGTGTGGCAGTCCATTCTTTCTGCCTACCCCTTCGGAGAGACGGCGTGATGGTTAGTTAGTTAGTTAGTTAATACATCAGATTTATTTAAAAAAATTGTCCTTCTTGTTAAATGGAAAACTAACCTTTTTAAAAGCGATTACTAATTTAACAGCGAAAAATTGAAGCTAAATATCTTTAGTGAAATATCTGATTTAATATGAAGCTTTGCATTAATGCACAGGTAACATTAGAAAATAGTTAAGTCTATTCTTTCTGCCTACCCCTTCAGAGAGACGGCGTGATTGTTAGTTAGTTAGTTATTATTTTCATTTAAAAAGCTTAATATTTCACAATAATATTGATTATTTATATTTTTCGGTGGTCTCAGTATCAAAATTTTATTTTAGTCATGTGTTCAATATATCTACCACATGTATACAATTATGATGGAACCTTGTAATAAGTACGCATTGGTTATTTATTTTTAAACAAATAGTAAATTTTTAAGGTTAAGTGCCTAATTACAGCTAATTTAAAAAACGGTCCATGTCAACATGTGCAACATCGAAAAAAACATGATGTGTTATTACATTATGTGCTAAATTAAAAAACGGTGGATTCGTGGTACATAAATTTAATAGACAATATGTGCACCATCTAAAAAGAACATTTTGTGTTAAATTATTTTTATTTTGTTATTTTATTTTGTATCATTGTATTTTATATTATTTTATTTAGATTTATTTTGTGGGTGTTGGACAATCTAAATGTGCGCGGGAGATGCCTATTGGTGGCGATGAGGTTCGCAACCCATCACACCGCGTCTCCCGCGGAGCGAAAAGAGAAGGATGGATTGCCGCATCAGTAAAAGTGAGACACTCCATTCTTCCTGCCTACCCTTTCGGGGAGACGGCGTGATGGTTCGTTAGTTAGTTAGTTAGTAAATTTAAAAAATATTTAAATATATAAACCATGTATCAGTTATTAAAAAATAAAACATTTCATTAGTTCATGTCCTCTAAGGTCCCCCAAAGGCTTAAGCGTAAACATGTATGTCATCACCTGTGTCAAAAAGGTTCCTTTAAAGTTCTCAAGCCTCTCACTAATGAATGTTTTAAGGGCTAAGCCTTTTCTGCCGACCCTATTATGTCCCTTGTTCATCACCTTAAAGTTTAATTGGATCATGTCAGTAATTTTATCGTTTTATGCATAAATCACGTATGTCAAACTTCTACATAAACATAACTCAGAAATTCTGAGCTTCTAGTAATATTCTTCTTCATCTTCTTCTTCATCAGCCCATTTCCGTCCACTCCTGGACAAAGGCCTCCTCCATTCGCTTCCATGTCACTCTATCCTGTGCAGACTACATCCAGGTTATTCCGACGTGTCTGTTCAGATCATCCTTCCACCGTAGTAGCGGTCGCCCTGCATTTCTCCTTCCACGGTCTCCAAGTCAGCAGTCTTCTTGTCCACTTTTCATCTGAGCTTCTGGCTACGTGACCTGCCCATTGCCATTTTAGAGTCGCCACCCGGTGGATGATGTCAGTGACCTTTGTTTTTTCTCTCACCGTATCGTTTTTGACTCTGTATTTTAGGCTTATTCCTAACATGGTTCTTTCCATGGCTCTTTGGGTCACTCATAGTTTCTCGGCACTTTATTTGGACAATGTAACAGTTTCAAGACCATAAGTACCAACTGGCAGAACGCAGGCTTCACAAACTTTTCGTTTCAGTTTGATCGGTATTTTCCGGTTTTTAAGGATGTAACTTATGTTTCCGAAAGCTACCCAGCTTAGTCCAATTCTTCTTTTTAGCTCTGCGGTTTGGTTATCTCGGCCCACTTGCGATTTTGTGAGTGTCCATACGGTTAATTTTAAAATTTGAATTATTGTATCGAATTTTAAATGCGTTTTTTATTAGTCTTACTTTGTTTAGTTTTTATTCTATTTTTACATCTGAAGATGGATGTATCCTCCGAAACATGTCGTGTTTTGTAATATATGTTTATTAAATAGTGGATTAAACAAAGTTTTTCAATTTCCTAACTACAAATACTTTTCATTTTGATTTTGGCACATTTATTAAACTTAATTCATTTTGAGTATTTATTTTAACTAACTATCTAACTAACCATCACGCCGTCTCCCCGAAGGGGTAGGCAGAAAGAATGGACTGCCACACTTTTCTTTCCTGACATATTTCTCTCGCTTCCTCAACATTCATACATCGTGTCATGCACGCGCGTCGATTTCTCTGACTCCTCACATGGCGGACATTCAATATTTGATTTATTTGATCGTGTCACGTTTTACTCGGTCTTCCTCTATTTCTGGTTCCATTTACATCATAAACATATAAAGTTTTTTACCATTCTTTCTTTCCATATGTCCAAACCATCTTAATGATCCTTACATTATTTTGTTCATGACACCATCATTCGCACCGCATTAACTTCTTATATTTTCATTCGACACTCTATCATACACAGAGTATGCACACATTCATCTAAGAGATCTCATAGTACAATAATCTAGTAGGAGTAGTATTTATTTTAACTTAATAAATAACTGAAATTAATTCAACTAATTAGTTAACACAACATTTATTGATTCTAAGGCGGTATGAAGTTGGCCGGCTCAGCTAGTGTTATATATTTTAATGTCTGTAACTGTAGCCCTTACCCCAAGTAATTGTTTACCTAAAAAACGTCATTATCGTAAAGTATTAGGAAAAGCGTTGAAAGAGTAGAAAAATGGATAAGTAGCGAGATCGCATTAAAGATAATGTTTCGGATGGAGCGCTAAATGCTTTTATTGGCGTCATATTTTATACAATATCCATTCCGGCATCTCTGTATCCTCAAAAAATGGTCCGACTCCGCCATTTTAGATACCTATTACAATAACCTACGACCGTTCCTTATTATTTTATCAACGGGACTCAAACTTAACCCGCTGCGAAATCACTTCAAAACTTCCAACTAACATAAACTTGATTGATTCACGGGGCACTCTTTGTATTGGCGGAGTTATATTATGCGATGCTTGATATATTTTTAATATCAGAGATGAAAGAAAAATGGTTGTATCCAATTATATACTCTCACAAAAAACCTTTCAGTCTATATATAACTAATATATTTTTTATTGAAATACTGCGGAATGAGTCCATCTTTATGTTTGTGTTATACTTAACTAACTAACTACTTTTAGACAGCAACAGAATTGAAAATGTGCAAGAATGTATGGACACAATATTCGATTGGTCCGAGATAACCGAACCGCAGAGCTAAAAAAAGAATTGGACTAAGCTGGGCAGCTTTCGGCAACATGAGTTATATCCTTTAAAACCGGAAAATACCGATCAACCTGAAACGAAAAGTCTATGAAGCCTGCGTTATGCCAGTTGGTACTTGTGGTCTTAAAACTGTTACATTGTCCAAGCAAAGTGCCGAGAAACTGCGAGTGATCCAAAGAGCCATGTTAGGAAAAGCCTAAGAGACAGAGTCAGAAACGATACGGTGAGAGAAAGAACAAGGGTCACTGACATCATCCACCGGGTGGCGACTCTAAAATGTCAATGGGCAGGTCACGTAGCCAGAAGCTCAGATGAAAAGTAGACAAGAAGACTGCTGACTTGGAGACCGTGGATGGCGAAGAGAAGTTCAGGGCGACCGCAACTACGGTGGAAGTATGATTTGAACAGACACGTCGGAATAACCTGAATGCAGTCTGCACAGGACAGAGTGACATGGAAGCGAATGGAGGAGGCCTTTGTCCAGGAGTGGACAGGAATAGACTGAGGAAGAAGAAGAAGAAATAGAACGTACTAACCATCACGCCGTCATCCCGAAAGGCTAGGCAGAAAGAATGGATTGCCGCACTTTTCTTTCCTGACACATTTCTCTCGCTTCCTCATCATTCTTACATCGTGTCATACATACTCTCTAAGTCCTTAATTTATAATTTTTTTACCATTCTTTCTTCATTCATTCTTTCCATATGTCCAAACCATCTTAATGATCCATTCATCATTTTGTTTTTAACACCATCATTCGCACCGCATTCACTTCTTATATTTTCATTCGACACACTATCATACACAGAGAATAACACACATTCGCCTAAGAGATCTCATTTCTACTGCATTTATTCTACTTTCATCCTTCTTTTGCCAGTTCCATGCATTGCTTCCATACATAAGGGTCGGTACAAGAACACCATTGTTCACTGCCATTTTAGCTTTTTTGGATAGGTTGTCACCAGCGATTGTCCTCATGTCATCAAACCATCGGGGTATAACTTTTAATAATGGCCGAGCCATAGAGGGCTCCCTCCGTTTACCCGGAGCTGTTATAGGCGCAGCGGCGCCTTTCGTCAGCTTCACTCCTGCACTCTCTAGGCCCCCCGTCTATGCGGGACTTACGTTAAAAAAAAAAAATAATAATATATGTATATTTGCAACCAAGGGGGACCCAGACCACATTTAAGCTACGCTACTCTCCCTCGATGTCCCGCCGTACACACATAGCATTACAACCATCGGGGTATTCCTCTACTTCTTTACTCTTCACAAGGTCTCCACTCCACCACCTGTTATATTCATGTATCGTCCTTCAAATGACTATTTACGCTTAGCCACCGTTTCAACGACATCTATTTTTTTGGCCTTCTACTTATTTAATGAGAACGTTGTTGTCGAAGGATTTTTGAGTTATTCTCGTACTAAAAGCGAGTACATCTGCTTTTATCGTCTTCTTCGTCAACTTTTCTCCATTCACTGCCGGACATAAGCCTATCCCCACCCCCACGCCATCCCTCTCGGTCTCTCGCCAGTGTTCTCCAGGCACTTCCCACCGTCCACACAATATCATAGCTCCACCTGATAGGCTGTCTCCGGATACTTCTCCTCCCTCACCTTGGCTTCCATTCAGTAATCCTCTGGCTCCATCTTCCATCATGACGTAGGCACAGATGTCCAGCATATCAACGTACATAACAAAATAAAACAAAAGAACACAAACAACAATTGTATCATAATTTAACTATTGTTTTCAAATCAAATTAGTTTATTTCATCAAAAGACACTATAAAATTATTTTTAAGGCATCCATTGAGAAAAGATAAAATAATGTATTGTGTAAAGTATACTACTTGAAACGCATGAGAGATAGTTCGGCATTAGGAAGACAAGATGCTCTCCAGAATTAAGAGTATTTGCCTTCTGAAAGTACTTTCACTAATATGAAAGACGTCAATATCTGAGGAGACCGCGTTCAGCAGATTAATTGCTATTCCCACCGGTGTCGCCAAAGGCAGGTTGGTTTTGGCACCCGGTAGGTAAGCAATATATGTTGTCGCTGTCTTTATCAGGGACAAAAAGCCGAACACCCTCCAGCACGGCCGAGTTCTCGAAATATCCCCTGAGTAATCGAAAGAAATGGGTTATGAGATGCCCATCTCTTCAAAGCTGCAGACAGTTGGCCCCAAACATTTCTAAAAGAAATGCCGTGGGATAGAGCCAAGGATAGCTAACGTACTCTCTCGTGTAGAGATACCTCAGAATTTTTTTCTGAACTCTCTCCAGCATAACGAAATATCTCGCCTCGTGATGCCACTTGTATTGTAAGACTGTTGAGGTTGATGACCTTCATGGCCGAGTGGTAAGTGCTTTGACTGCCACACCGAATGTCCCGGATTTGATTACCAGCAATGGGCGTGTGATTATCTTTACACTTTCATATGATACACTTTATTTGGTCTTATGAAGAATTCACATGACAATAAAATGGCGATAGCTACCTATCACATATCACGAGAATTAATTTGATAGCTATACCCATTACATCGATTTGGCTCGCGCTGTAATGATGTAACAAAACAAAGCTTATAATAATAATACATAAGTTTATTGAAAATGGCATTAAGGTTTTTAAAGCTTAGTTAAAATGTTACAAATTAATTTACGTTAGAAGTGATTTTAGATAGGAAACGAGATTGTGCATATAACAGTGATTTTACATACAGTTTAAAATAAATAACATTTATTTTTCAATAATCTTAATTGCTTGAAAAATAAACATATTTTCACCGTAACACAAAGCGTTTTCCATTAACGGAAAACTCGGAAAATGTAAATTTCAGCAAGTTTATGATATTTTTGGTTTTTTCGTCGCTACAATAATATTTGCGGCTCAAAACAGTAGCTTACCAATTAGGGGTGTGATATTCTGCTGAATGCTGCCATTATTTAAGTCGGTTTGTTGGAAAAACACGCGGCGCTGAAAGCACTTGTTATTCGCGAATTTATTGGCCAATTTTGCTTTTCATTAAAAAGATTTTTTTGCAATAAGCCGTGGGAGAAAATGAAAAGAGTACACGCTTTCAGAGTACCTGTTATTTTGGTGAAGAAAATTTATCATTTTAAATCAAAATTAAAAACATATTTATAATCCAAGAATTAATTGTATCCCAATGGAGACGAAGATGCAAATTGGAAACAGAATATGGTTGATCGAGGTGTTTTACAGGACTTATGACCTGTCATTGGTTGGGTTAAGCGCACGCTTTATGTAATACGACTAAGACGACCTTCGTGGCAGAGTGATAAGAGCTCTGACTTCCACACTGAAGGTCCCGGGTTCGATTCCCAGTGATGGCAGTGTGATTGTCATACTCTCTTTGGTCTGGTGTAAAATTCACGTGACGATAAAATGGCGATAGATAGGCTACCTATCACACGTTACGAGAATCAATATAATAGCTAAAAAATTAATTATATACATTAATTGGGTTCAAACGACCTGTTGTATACATTTAAAAAAATTAAAATAAAATAAAATAAATAAATATATAAATTAAATTAAAAATACAACATTCCCCATTCCACATTTTTTCTTATGACTAACATGTCTGACAAATTTTTCGAAGTTGTATACTCGTATATGTTAATCTGTAAGACCACCCTTTACATGGTAGTTTTTTTAAATCTACACACTAAAGCCATCTATGAAGATTGTGTTTTAAGCATTAAGCAGAAGATCTTTTTAACGCAATGTGAAAGGCTACCGCCATTAGCTACCGCATATTTATAATCTTTACTTTTTTTATCTCCAACCTATAGACGTCCTGTTGGTTGGTCAGATCATGATGCGCTTGATATGTTTATTCTTTCCATTCATTCCATTCTATCCATTGTTTTGGCGGAAACCCTTTGATATTTCAACATTATTAACTGTTTAAATAAAAAACTTTGTTATAAATATAACACCAATATATAAAGTTGATTGTAAGACCTGACGATGCTAACATCGGTTAGCAAAACAACTGTGACGTCAAAACATAATCAATTAATTTATAAAAATATTTAGTAAATAAAAATGAAATAAAAACAGTGTTATTCAATTCTGTCCAAGTAACAATGGAATTCCACAGTGTTAATACCTTAACCTTCTAACTAACTAACTAACTAAAAATCACGCCATTTCCCCGGAGGAAGGGTATAGGCAGAGAGGATGGATTACCACAATGCTCTTGTCCTGGCATACCTCTCGGGCTTCCTCTACATTCATACATCGTACCATGCACGCACATCGATTATTCCGACTTCGAATGTGGCCGCCTTTTAGTAATTGATTAATTTGGTCATGCCGCTCACGTTGCTTGTGTACAACTTTATAACCATTGTACTCTCATCCATTCATTCTATATGTCCAAACCATCTCAGGGATCCTTTTTTAATTGTTTCCGTGATGCAGTCATCTGCCTTACATTTATTTCTTATTTTATCGTTCGGTATTCTATCATACAACGTTTTCCCATACATTATTCTTAGTGATCTCATTTCTACGGCTATTATCCTGCTTTCATCCTTCTTTTGTCCGCTCCAAGCTTCACTTCCATACGTGAGTGTTGGCACTAGAAGTCCATTGTGTACTGCCATCTTTGCTTCTGTGGATTTATATATATTTGCAGTAATGACTTTCAGTGCCTTAACCTTCAATAATGTGTATTCTAATTATAATACACAGAGATTAGAGATATGGTAGATTAGTATTCGAATTTTCAAAACTCATCTTTTTATAGCTTTGCTAAGCCTCCAACTAAAGCTAGATTTTCCATAAGTATCCGAAGGCGGTTTGCGTGAACGTAGAGCAGGATATGTCCAAAGTTCTAATCGCAGGTTCACGTGTAGGTCGTTCTAAGTAAAAGATTAGTTTAAATTGCGCTTCGCAAGCTTTTTCCTCAGTAACGAGTATCTAGGGGATCTTTATATGAACGGTGCTTGTTTTAAAAGGTATAAGTTTAAACACCTACATACGTATGTTACCCATAAAAAGATCGCCTTATATTTTATTCGCCATATGTATAGATTTCATAATTGTACAATATGTTTTACCTTTCCTATTAATGTAATCTATGTACTTTCTGTTATTGTTTATAGTTTTTAATTTATTATGTTTCATCGTTTTGACTCTATACTATGTGTATTTGTTCCTTCTAATTATTGTTTAAATTTTATTATAATGATATTTTCTAACTTTAATATTTTCTCCGATAAACAGAAACTAACCGTTCTTCAAATTAAAATATTGAGGTACCTAACTCAATTTCAGCAAGAACTTCAAAATTATACCAAAGAAATTATTCAAATGGACTTAGGAACAAATACACAAAGATTCGAAAAATTACGAAAATTTGACATTTGATATATATTTTTGTAACACCTGATGATGTCAACATTGGCTGATGAAACAGCTGTCGTAAAGTAAAATAAATACAATTGTGATATAAAACAAAGTTTTTGAATTAACAGTTATGTTTTACTTCAATTTTCTTTTTACTTTGTTGAAGGTTAAGGCATTAATATAATGGATTTAAATTGTTCATTTGGAAGGAGAGTTTAAAATACTGTTGACGGCATAAACGCTGGTGCAAAGATGAACGATATATATGCAGACGATGCTGTTTTAATCGCTGACAGCATGGACGAACTACAAGTCTTAGTGTCAAGAATGTACGAAGTATGCAATAAGTATGACTTTGTGATGAACGTGTCAAAGTCTAAAGTTATGGATTTGAAAAGGAATAATAATGTGTGACGGATTGTGACATAAGTGCGAAAGGTGAGAAATTAGAGTAAGTTACCGAATTTGTTTTTCTGGGAAGCACGTTTACAAGATATGGAAGAATGGAGAAAGATATCGGAAGAAGGGTTGGAGCTGGAAACAAAATAAAGGGTGTACTCAAAGTCATTACCACAAATAGAAATATATCAAAGCAAAGATGGCAGTGCATAATGGAGTTCTAGTCCCGACCCTTATGTATGGCAGTGCAACTTGGAGTTGGCAGAAGGATGAAAGTAGGATAAATACCGTAGAAATGAGGTTACTAAGAATAATGTTTTCGGAAAAATAATGTATGATAGAATATCTAATGATGAAGTAAGAAAGGATTTTTTTTTTATGAAATTTTTACCATTATATTGTGCCGGAAATATGGTTATTTTTAAGAAAGAACCGGTCCGTAAATAGACCTAAATCTAAGTTTCTTGAATAATATATGAAAATAAAAATACGATTGTGATACATAAAACAAAGTTTTTTGATTTAACATTGTTTTATGTTAATTGTTAAACAATTATTGTGTTTCGGCCAAAATGGACTATTTGTTTATTTCACTTTCATTCGCACTACATTCACTTATTATATTTTCATTCGACACTATATCATACACAGATTTTTGGCATATTCGTCCAAGAGATCTCATTTCTACTGCATTAATTTTACTTTCACCTTTCTTTTGCCAGTCTCATGCTTTGCTTTCATATTTAAAGTTCGATACAAGATCACCATTGTGCACTGCCATTTTAGGTTTTTTGGATTGGCTTCTGTTAACCCGAAAATCGTAAATCTCGACAAATAATCTCAAAAATCTAATGTGGTTGAATTAAAAACCGTTATTTTCATTATATTTCGGTTATTTTCAGAAATTCCTAACACTAAAATACATACATTTAAATAAAACAATAATTAAATCGAGACTTGCAATCGATATAATCAACGGTAATGCGCTATCATAATTTTTTTTTTAAGTTCTTGAATTATCTTCTTTTTTTATTGAAAGTGATGACCTCATAATATTTTTATATTCCAAAATAACGAAAGAATCATCCCAGTTAATTTTGCAAGCTTTTGAGTGAGTTAATTTCAAATAAGTAAAACATTTAAATAAGTATGTAAAGTTCAAACATTAAAATAAGTATCATATTCAACACACTAATAAGACACGCAAAGATACATGAAACCAGTCATCAAATAACAGTTTAATCCCTTGGGTTTAATTTACACGAACAAAGTGAACATGATCATAAAATATACATATTTTGCGGTAGCGATATAGCAGACTTAACAATATTTAACCGCATTAATAATTTTGGATAAAAGTTCGATTTATATTCAAGGTTTTTACGGTAGCGTTTTGGTCGAATTCGCTATGACGCAATGGGAATTGAGTTCAATTTGTTGGCACTCTAAGCAAACTCTCTGATCTAATTAAACTATACTGAAACGGAAATTTTCATGTACAAATTGGGATCAAAAGGTGGAAAGATATTTTGTTACGGCGTTTTTGATTAATGGTATTACATTGTCCTCAGAGGAAATAGCTTCATTACAAACTATTTAATTATAACTAACTAATCATCAATATTCATTTCTCTTAAGGGATACGCAGAAATGACCAAATGTCATACTCTCCATTATAAATTTAATTTGAGTCTCTCCGAAGTCTTTATCCGTATAATGACCCAACAGCCCCTTTTTTTTCTTTTTTGGTATATAACAGGTTTTGAACCCAATTACTGTACACAGTTAACATATAATTATAATAATTGTTATTTTGTTGAATCACTCTTGACATCACGACAGCATGAGCCAAATCGATGTAAAGAATATTATAGCTATCATAGTGATTCTCGTGACATTTGAAAGGTAGCTAATCTATCGCCATTTTGTTGTCACGTGAATCCTACACCAGACCAAAGACAGTGTGACAATTACGCTGCCCTCGCCGGGAATCGAACCCGAAACCTTCGGGGAAGCAGTCAATGCACTTACCAATCGGCCACGAAGGTCGTCGCATATGCATATAATACACATAACTAACTAACTAACTAACCATCACGCCGTCTCTTCGAAGGGGTAGGCAGAAAGAATGGACTACCACACTTTTCTTTCCTGACACATTTCTCTCGGTTCCTCAACATTCATACATCATGTCATGCACTCACGTCGTTTTCTCTCGACTTCTCACGTGGCAGAATTTTGATTAATGTACGTGTTTTTAGTATATTTAGTTTTATCTGAGTCATGTAATTGAAAAATGATCTAGATTTAATTAAATAATGCGTGCATATATTATATAGGCCAAAAATATTAACTAACTAACTAACTAACCATCACGGCGTCTCGCCAAAGGTGTTGGCAGAAAGAATGGACTGCCACACTTTAACTGATGCGGCACTCCATCCTTCTCTTTTCGCCCCCGCGGGAGACGCGGTGTGATAGGTTACGAACCTCATCATTAAAAACAATTTTCTAAACGAACACGAGTCGTTCGTATTGAGTAATTTAGAAAACTAGAACTAAAATAAAAATCGTTCAATCTATTCCGCCATTAGTAACAAATGCGAGACAATTAAATTAAATTGAAATTAAGTGGTTTGAATTTTGGGAAATAGTCTGAAAGAAGATTTTTTTTCAAGGTTAAACGATATGTTAAATTTTGAAAACATTGGTTAATGACTGAGGCCAGATAATTAAGGACTAAGTAGGGTGGATTCCTCGATAATTTCTTGTCTTGAAAAAATATTTAATCACACTTTTCGAAAATTTGGAAAACTAAATTAGACATCAACGTGCCTTTAGATTCAAGATATCCTGACGATTACTGCAAAGATATTCTTACGGAAATTCATAACGTTAGACCATAAGAACAGTGTTATTTAAACTGCTTTAAATAATGTCTTTACAGAATTAATTGTATCTCAATAGACACGAAGATGTAAATTATTTGGAAACAGAATATGGTGGGTCGGGGCGTTTACATGACTTATGACATGTCATTGGTTGGGTTAAGCGATCGCTTTATGTAATACAACATTCCCGATTCCACCCTTCTTACGAACACCACATCTGACAATTATTTTTGAAAGTTGTATATATGCTACCATGTTGAGAAACATTTCACATTTTTTAGTTCAATCTACACTAGCGCCATCTATTGAGACTAGATGTAAGCATGTTTAGATGTAGATGTACAATTAATTCTTAATGATTAATTATTCACGTTAAAAAGATGTTCTGCTTAATGCTTAATAAACATAAATCTTCATAGATGGCGTAAGTGTGTAGATTATATAGACTAAATCTTAGAGATTAACATATATAATCAAATCTTCATAGATGGCGCATTGAAACTGACATGTGTATTCTGGTGTTGGACTTTAACATATATACAACTTCCAAAAATTTGTCGGACATGGTCACAGCGCCCTTGAGATGAGCAATTCATAAAAATGGCGCTTTATAAATTATCCAATTTATTATTATTATTATTATAAGAAAGGTGGAATGGGGAATTTGTTGTAATTACATAGAGCGTGCGCTTAACCCAACCAATGACAGGTCGTAAGTCCTGTAAACACCTTGATCAACCATATTCAGTTTCTAATTTGCATCTTCGTCTCTATTGAGATACAATTAAAATAATGTTTTTTAATTCGTTCTTCGTCTTCTACAGCTTTTTTCCCTCCACTGCTGGATACAGCACTCTTCCATTTTCTTCCTCTCGTCCCTGTCTTATCCCTTCCGCATCCAGGTCATTCCAGTTATTCGGGCTATATCGTCAGATCATCTTTTAAATGGCCGACACTCCTTTTCTTTATCCAAGGCCTCCACTGAAGTATTTTGGATTTCCATTGGGTATTGCTCTGTCTTGCAATATGTCCAGCCTATTGCCACTTTAATTTAGCTGTACCATCTATGATGTCGGCAACTTTGATTCGGCGTCTTATTTTTTTATTTTTTATTTTGTCTCTGAGACTCACGAGGATTTGCTTCTCTATGAATCATTGTGTTCTTTTTAATTCGTTATTTGTATGAAATGATTAATTTTATAAGGATGAAATAACAAGGCATATTATTGGGAAGTTGATTTTATTCTATCTATAGATACATTAAATCTCCACACTCTTATATTATAATACATTTTCATAATCGCCTATTCCCATCCCTCGCGCTCCCCACACAAATAATATGTTTTACTCTTGTTAACAAATGACAAACGGGTGTTTTTGTTTCCACATAATAAACAAAAGAATTCCATTGACTTAAGCATGAGTAATGCCCCAGTGCTCCGTGTGTCTGACACGGACTTGAGAAAAGAAAATATTAGGAAATCAGAAAGGATATTATGTTAATGGATTGCATTAACTACTAAATGAATGTTTTTACTTCTCTAACTACTAAGGATTCTTTTGTTACAGAGATGAGACATAATTTCTCAAATTTAACTACATTTTATAAGGAACAGTTTTGAAAAATGTATTTCACATAAAAAATATCACTACACATTAAACACATAGATGGCGCTAAGTAACGAATCAGTAATTAAATAAAAAGTTCACTTTATTGTAATAATATTGGTTTTTGTATGTAACTTTATGTTAAATATCTTTCTTTAATTTTTATAAACAGTAATACTAGACAATTGATTCTTGATTTCTTGAAATCAATAAGATGATGGTGGAAGCAGAAAAGCTTTTTTTTGTTTTCATATTTGAGTATTTTTCATTTCATCGTAGAATTTGCAGAGTAGAACGATTGTCCTCCAGATGATATTGTATAATATCTTAGTAAATATTAAGGTCAGAAAAATTAACTTAAAAATTAAACAAAAAAGGGTTTCAATTCATAAAAATATGATACATAATAATGGTATAATATAGTATTAACATCTAGACTTTAACATTAAAAATTAGAAAAAAAATATCAAAAACGATAAGTTGTAAATATTTTCGTATCTTCTTCTTCTTCAAGTGCCCTGTCAGGTCCCCCCAACGTTGGTGATTACCTCGACGAACCTATCCCTGTCCTGCGCCGCTCGAAACAGCTCCTCCACACTTCAGATGCCGGTCCACTCCCTCACATTTCGCAGCCAGGACATTTGTTTCCCACCGGGCTCTCGGTGTCCCACAATTTTCCCCTCCAATATCAGTTGATGAAGGTAGTACTTTTTCCCACGCAGTATATGACCCAGATGTGAGATCTTTCGAACCTTGATAGTTGATAACAGCTCCCTGTCAACTCTAGCTCGCCTAAGGACTTCGGAATTGGTAACCATGTCTGTCCTGGGAACTCTGAGCATTCGGCGATGGAGCCACATTTCAAATGTTTCCAGTCTGTTCATTGAGTTAACTTTCAAGGTCCAAGTTTCACATCCGTACAATAAAATAGACCACACATAGCATTTGATCATTCTCTGGCGGAGCTTCAAGTTTACGTTATCATTGCAGAAGAGTGATTTCATTTTATTAAACGTAGCTCTTGCTTCCTCAATTCTGCATTTTATCTCTACATTTGGGTCAAGAGATTGCGTTAGTATGCTGCCGAGGTATTTAAATAAATTCCATCCTTTCAACGTCAATAAATAAAATAACACTTGTTATTTTCACAACAATTTATGTTTAATTTGCGAACATGTTTTGGTTGTGACCCAACTATCTTCGATGCTCACATTTTAACAATGCATTTCGATACAATTTCGTGTAACGAAGAAATTTTTAGTCACAACAGAAACAAGTCAGCAAATCGAATAATAATGTGTTATTCTATTTATTGAGATAATAAAAATGTTTTGATTCCTGCTTGATTCAATAAACTGTAGCATATTTAATAACGCAGTCTCCCCGAGGGTGTGAACAACTAGCTCATCTATCAGAAAATCCTAAAACCGTATAAAAATCGATACGCGTTATCCGATCCCACCCTGGCCGCGGCAATATATTTTTGACAATAAATCAGGCAAGACTGCGACCCTCCGTACAGCAATAAAGGTTCGTTTTGGTGGCAAAAAATACAAATTAATAGCGCCACAGTCCGCCCCTGAAGGCGCTATATCTCATGAGCCGTTACATACTATTACAAATACGACGACCTTCGTGGCCGAGTGGTAAGTGCATTGACTGCCGCCCCGATGGTCTGGTGTAGAATTCACGTGACAATAAAATGGCGATAGATTAGCTACCTATCACATGTCACGAGAATCACTATGAAAGCTATAATAATAATACCCTTTACATCGATTTGGTTCATGCTGTCATGATGTAAAAAGCGATTTAACAAAATAATAATAATAATAATTTTGAATAATTTCTTCAATATTCTTTTAAAGTTCTTGCTGGTGTTGGTTGGTTTTAAGTGCCTAATTACTGGCAAATAAAAAAAGTGGATACGTGGAACATTAATTAAATTATATAATAGCTAATTTAAAAAAAAACGGTGGATACGTGTAACATAAATTAAATAAACACAAAAGTCCGGATCGTCCATGTCAACATGTGCAACATCGGAAAAACATTATGTGTTATTAAATTATGTGCTAAATCAAAAAACGGTGGATATGTGGAACACAAATTAAATAGACAATATGTGCACCATCTAAAAAGAACATTTTGTGTTAAATTATTTTTATTTTGTTTTTTTATTTTATATCATTGTATTTTATATTATTTGTTTTATATTTATTTTGTGGGTGTTGGACGATCGAAGTGTGCGCGGGAGATGCCTATTGGTGGCGATGAGGTTCGCAACCCATCACACCGCATCTCCCGCGGGGCGAAAAGAGAAGGATGGAGTGCCGCATCGGTTAAAGTGTGACAGTCCATTCATTCTGCCTACCCTTTCGGGGAGACGGCGTGATGGTTAGTTAGTTATAATAATAATAAAATGTCTTTAAATACTGCATAAACATAATGAACGCATTTTTAACCTACTTTTTGTGAACTTGACCCAACCTTAACAAAATGATATTTGATAATACCCAACTAAAACGGAATTTGTTGACAAAACCAAAAAAAAAAATCATCACTCCATTTCCCCGCAGGAATAGGCAGAGAAAATGGACCGCCACACTACTCTATATTGACACATCCTCTAGCTTCCACCACATTCATACAACGAGTCATTGTTGTTGTGTTTCCATCACATTCATCAACGTTGATCATAAGTACCTTCTTAGAGTAGCAGAAATGTGAACCCTGCACTCCATCGCTGGCAAAACCCTCAGATATCAGATCAGAAATGAAACAATAAGGTCTATCTGTGGTGTTGAGGATATAGGAAGATGGTGAACAAGTAGAATGATCTTTTGGAGAGACTACGTGGACCCCTCGGAGATAACAAGAATTGCAAACATTGTTAAAGACGACCTTCGTGGCAGAGTGGTTACGATCTCTGACTTCCATGCCGAAGGTCCTGGGTTCGATTCCCGGCGATGGCAGTGTGATTGTCACACTGTCTTTGGTCTGGTGTAGAATTCACGTGACAATAAAATGGCGATAGATTGGCTATCTATCACATGTCACAAGAATCAATATAATAGCTAAAATATAAAAAAATGTATACAGTAATTGGGTCGAAACGACCTGTTGTGTACATAAAAAAAAATAAAAAAAAAAATAAAAATAAAAAACAAAAAAAATAAAAAAAAAAAGATGAAAACCCAAGCATCAAGAGATACTAGGAAAATCGCCAAAAAGATGGATAGAAGGCCCGACATTATCATCCCAGGAAAGTTTACCGTCAGAAACAAGTCTTACGATCTAAACTAAGTGGAAGAATATTGAAATGTTCTTTAAATTGTTATTTAAAATTAATGGTTAATTAGTGTTTAATTTTAAATATTTAACCAAAACGATACGAGGATGGCAAACATCGACAGACTGGTTACCAGTACATGCCAGTGAGCTTAACAAAACCGGTCGTTGTGGGGATAAAGACAAAAGTGGTAGCAGTTCTTAAAAAAATGTGTTTATTTGGTATTACAAACTTTTCAGAATTCACAATTTTTATTCTGCAATAGTCTCGAAGTGCCATCGCCATATCTTTGGGAGTACATCCTGCCCCATATTGTTTATTTATGATGACATGTGTCGCAAAGGTCATGGAAGTTTTTGACATATGGAAA
The DNA here is from genome assembly GCA_022606425.2 of Lepidostoma basale. Taxonomy (NCBI): domain Eukaryota; kingdom Metazoa; phylum Arthropoda; class Insecta; order Trichoptera; family Lepidostomatidae; genus Lepidostoma; species Lepidostoma basale. Next base: position 438,971 of record JAHDVF020000099.1, read on the forward strand.
TCGCACCCAAAGCGTGTGGCGCGCTCACAACCATTGCGTTAATAAAGCTAAAACACTTTCGCGCTTTCCGCGCCTTTCGCGAGACGATTTCAATTTCATTTAATTGAAACCAATATCAACACTTTATTATAATAAGTAGTCTCATGCGCGGTAAAACTTGAAATCCTCTAGAATTAATAAAAATTTACCCTTCAGATGCGCCCCAAAATATCCACATTCGCTAAATCTTATTGTTAAAACATATCATTTAACCATTAATTTGACAAAGGAAAATACTTCCCAATTGGCATCCATGTATCTATTCCATAGTCACAAGTACATATTATATAAATTAAATAAATTTATCGAAGGAATGAAAATAATAATAATTCAGAAGATATGAGTCAATAAAAAAAATTAGTTAACTATTTATTGCTTAAGCCTTATTATAAACTTTAGTTATTAAACTATTAATTGAGATCACCTTTAATCACTTTGGCTTTTTACTTTTGGAACAATAATCATTTAAAAAAAAACAGGTTTGACCACCATTGCCCACATCGGTTGGCAATGGTGATCAACATGTTGACAATGGGGGTCAACACAAATCGTACACATAATTGCAAGCTGAGTCCCACCCAGTGCAATCTAAATGAGCCCAAAGCCCACATGAAGTGCATCGGAACCACATCTCATTATCTCGCCCGAATTCGCCGCATACAAGACATTGGTTGTCAGAACCTTCTGCATCATCGTTTTTGTCGTCCTGGTACAAGTCATATCTGACGCTGAAGTATTGTTCGTTTCCTGCAGAATTTTCTTTTTTATCTATTTTTTTCGCGTACCTCTTCTGAAGACTCGAAAATGGTATGTTCATTGTTTTAGCAGCTTTTCTTATTGAATAACCTTGTTCATCGATGAGCTCCACGGCTTTTTCAGGTTAGCTATAGACCAGTTAGCCTTATTTGTCTTTCTAGGACGAACGTTCGGTATCTACAAACCAAAAATAATATTATTTTATCGAAGACAGGAAATGTTAACAATAAGGGTCACCTGACTCCGATTGCCTACATCGGTAAAAAAGAGAAAAAACCTACCTTGACATAAAAGTAAAAGTGATAGTGGTAAAATGAGTTTGAAATCACGATCTAAAATGCTTTAGTCATTACATATCACAAGCGCAAAAAGAAACACTCAGTAGTTTGATCCTTACCTTCGGATTTGTCCACTCGAAAAATTAGATCAGAAGGGCCCGAAAACTTGTTACGTCTACCACTCTCTAGCACGTGATGCGAACTGAGTAAGCTGCATACCGCGGATGTTACCGGCAAACAGCTAGCATATTACGTCACTGAAACCGCCATCACGCGTATTGTTTTCGAATTAAAGGGGTGACTCCCATTGCCAACTGACTCCCATTGCCTACATCTCCCCTATTCTTGGAGGTTCGTGTTTAATACAATGGGTTTTAATTTTTATTATCTCTTATATATTCATATATAATGTTTTAATTTTTATTATCTCTTACATATTCATATATAATAATCAAACATTATATATGAATATGTAAGAGATAATAAAAATTAAAACCCATTGTATTAAACACGAACCTCCAAGAATACCTGTAATACCAATAGTTAAATTCAGAAAAATTTTACATAAATATTTGAAGATTATTTTTGTATAGAATCATGTTTACCACCCCTGATCTGTATGTATATAAAGGACTAAGTTTACAATAGTGTTACCAGTCTGTCGATGCCAGCGAGCCTGGCGAAACCGGTCGCTGTCTAAATAAAGACAAAAGTGGAAGTAGTTAAAAAACATCGTTTATTTAATTATTATTTAAAATGAACTTCCATCAATAGATTTCAGTAAAATCATTTGATTATTTATTGGTTTATAACTTTGTACCTCGCCTTTGAAAACAATTTCCTAACACCTTATTTAAAGTTGAACAATTAAAGTCAAAAATGTAGCTGCAATCTCTGGTGCTCTCAAATCTCCAATATATAATAGAATAACAAATAGATATACCAAGTATAAGGTTAATTTATTTATTATTTAAAAAACCTGTTTCTTCTAATGAAAGATGAAAGTAGAATAAATGCAGTTGAAATGAGATATCTTAGACGAATGAAAATATAAGAAGTGATTGCGGTGCAAATGAGAGTGTCATGAACAAAATAATCAAATCAAAACAGTTTATTAACTCAACAGACATTACAAACAGCATAAATGTTTAAGGCATCTATTGAGTATTATATATATACAACATAATACTAGGAACCATAATTATTTTTATTTGTTTGAAGCAGATACACAATTTTAGATTTATTTTTGTGGATGTTGGATAATCGAAGTGTGCGCGGGAATTTATTCTAATTTACGGATAAGAATATCATGATTTATCGAATACCTTGGAGAATTTATTGTATGAGCAGTCTAATTGGTGACCTGCATCCAATGCCATGGCTACATAATCCGTAAATATAACAAGATTTGTGTCAGTTGACCGATTTTTCCTGAACCCATATTGTTCCATTATAACAAATGGTTCAACACCGGGTAGTATAAATTTGTGAATCATAGATTCGAATAGTTTAGCCAGTGCTTGTAGAATTGTAATGGGCCTGTAATTTTCGACCGAGCCTCTATGAGTCATTGATGAGAATTTATAAACCATACGTAAGACCGATAATAACATATGGCGTTCAAGCAAGGGCAACCCATGCAAGTTCAAATAAATATAGAGAACTTCTGAAATGGAGACGGTAAAGATGATTGAAAGCATGACACTAAGATATTGCGTGAGGATTACCAAAATAAAAGAGATATACGAGGCTATTATAAAATGTAGTAGACAGAAAAGAAGGAACTGGTATGCTTGTGTTCAAAGAATGGACACCACCAGTCTCTCCTTCATTACACATCATAATCAGTTTCACATGACTCTTCATCGTGAAAGAGCTCCTAAAATATGGAAGGACACCTGAGAATCCACCTTTCAAGAGGACCAACTCTCGGAGAAAAATGAAAAATTAAAAAAAATATTTTTTACATGTAAATTTAGTTAAAATCCACTAATTAGGTTCGCAACCCATCACACCGCGTCTCCCGCGGGGACGAAAAGAGAAAGATGGAGTGCCGCATCGGTTTAAGTGTGGCAGTCCAATCTTTCTGCCTACTCCTTCGGAGAGACGGCGTGATGGTTATTTAGTTAGTTAGTTAATATTTAATTTGAAATAAAGTTTTTTCAAAACTGCTAAACTGGCAAAACTTTAAAAAAATAATGTTATTATTTAAAATTTAATGATGGAAGTTCATTGTAATTATCGATTCTTTTTTTGTAAGATTTTTTTTTTTTAAATGTATACTTAGTTAAAATCCACTAATTTGTACAACAATTCGTCATAAAATAAATAAATAATAACATTTTGAATTCAAAATCAAATGTCAATTCATTACGATTACAAAATTCATATTTGATTAAATACTCCACATCTTACTGAATCGGGGATATTGAGATATCTATACAAAAATAATGGCGAAAATGTGAGAAATTTCATTATTCGTCTGTAAATAATTGTGAATCAGCAGACGCTCTCTATAAATAACTTCGTTTTCGATTTTCCACCATAATATTTTGTGATTTACATTTCAAATACGGTTTCATTCGGTCGTAAAAGCGAATAACTTGTTTGCTTACAATAACTGAACAAACGATATTTTTCATTTGCTCCAACAGCTCAAAAATTTACATTATACTTTCATGAAGACACCCACTACTTAAAACCTTTGGTATTTTTTCGTATCATTTAATCAATTGACATCGTTTTTCCGACGATTAAGGTATACGAGATTAAGGTATAAGATACTCGTAATACAGCGGAGAAAAAATATTTTTTTATGTGAAAATCGTCTATATCAAATCAGTTAATTTCATCAACAGACATTACAAAATTAATGTTTAAGGCATCTATTGAGAACAGGTAAAATGTTATAATGAACAATTCATTATATTTTCTCGCGACAGCTGTTCCGCTAACCGATGTTAGCTTCGTCAGGTCTAACAATCAGCTAGAGTAGTTGTAAGACTAGTGTAGTTATAAGACTAGTTCTTGTTGATTGTAAGACCTGACAATGCTAACATCGGTTAGCGAAACAGCTGTTGCGAGACAATATAATCAATTGTGATATTTATAACAAACTTTTTTATTTTTAAACAGTTCATAAAAAAATTGGGATTTTCTAACACTGTTTCAAATAAAACAGTTAATCATAATGAAAACAAAAAAAATATGTACAAAATTACTTTATTATTACCTATGTATTTAGTGTGCTTCCACTTGTGTTCATGTTCGACCGGTTTCGGCAGCTTGCTGCCATCGTCTGGTCATCGTCTGGCTTGCTGCCACTAGACGATGGCAGCAAGCTGCCGAAACCGATCGAACATAAACACAAGTGGAAGCACACTAAATTCATAATTTTTTGTCAATTTTTTTTTTGTTTTCATTATTTAAAATGAACTTCTACCAAGATATTTCAATTAAAAACATTAGTTATTAAAGCAGTTAACCTTAAAGTATATATAGTATATTTGTTTACATCGTTAACATATACTTTTTTTCATTCTTTCATCCTTCATTTTATCCATGTTTCCAAACCATCTTAATGATCCTACCCGTTATAAATATCTTATGTTGTTTATATACAGTAAAATAAATATACTTTTTTAAAATATTTATCAAACTCTGTAACTTGAATAAAAAATGTGTTGAAGGTTTAACCTACGCATATATCACACACAAGTATAACATTACATAATATACGTATATAATACACGCGTATTGTGTAGCTTTGCGTACGCTGAAAATGGTTTGGGGGGCAATTCATAAAATAAGTAACTAGATCCAGAGAAGTCTAATCTAATATAATCATCCTGGAAGTATGCCACGTGGGAAGACTGGATGTTCCTATAAATACGCTGGCGGGAATTTCCATGTTTTCAGCGAACTTTTCTCTTCTTATGACTTGCACATTTTAGGGGAAAACATCCTAAGGCAAATTATTAACAATTATTAAAAAGATTTTATTTTTATTTATTTATTATTTTACACAAATAAGACACAACAAACAAACAACAATTATGCCACACATTTGGACACAAAATGGTTATACAACTGTTTTGGATGAAAGTAGAATAAATGCAGTAGAAATGGGATCTCTTAGAAGAATGTGTGAACACTTTGTGTATGATAGAGTGTCGAATGAAAATATAAGAAATATGGTGTTATGAACAAAATTATGAATGGATCATTAAGATGGTTCGGACATATTTATGGAAATAATGAATGAAGAAAGATTGGTAAAACATATATATGTTAACGATATAAATGGAACCAGAAATAGAAGAAGACCGAGGAAAACGTGGCACGATCAAATAAATCAAATATCGGATGTCGGCCATGTGAGGAGTCAGAGAAATCGACGCGCGTGCATGACACGAAGTATGAATGTTGAGGAAGCGAGAGAAATGTCAGGAAAGAAAAGTGTGGCAGTCCATTATTTCTGCCTACCACTTCGGGGAGACGGCGTGATGGTTAGTTAGTTAGTTAGTTAGTAACTTTTGAATCTTAATTTTAGATAAACGTAAGACGTTAACGCTGTGGAATTCCATAATGACGATTTTTATGAATTAAAACGCTGCTTTTCCACTTTTGAGTTTATTTTTCTCGACATGTTTCGAAAGCTAACACATTCATCACCGGGAGAACGATATAAACTGTTTATATTGTTCTCCCGCTGACGAAGGTGTAACCTTCTAAAACATGTCGAGAAAAATAAGCTCAAAAGTGGAAAAAAACGTTGTTTTAATTCGTTAAAATTCGTCAACTAAGTAACTATTACGCCGTATCCCCGGAGGGGTAGGCAAAAATAATTGACCACCAGATTATTCTGTCCTGACACACTTCTCTCGATTCATCTTCTAACGAGGAAGAACCCCATTCAAGAACAGATCATGATCTAAAATAGAAAAAAGAAAAAAAGGAAAAATATTTTGTAAAGCATATATGACCATATTTCATTTAATATTCATTATAATATCAGGTATCATATCGAAAATAAAATCAAAAAACGGATCCAAAATCCTGATGAATACAAAATTCAGCCTCTCTTTAGTTATAAGACCAATCTAGTTGGAAAATTTTAACAGTTATAATTTTTATTTTAGCTAACTTTCCATTCAAAATATATAAAATAAATTTTCGATATTTAAAAATAATTTGAAATATTTTGAAAATATTTTGATTTCTGTAATATTTGAAATATGAACTCTTGTTGTATTCATACACAATACGCAAAGAGAGTATTACAGGTATGTATAAAAATATGTACGTTTGAAATTGCGTGATACTCCAAAGATATTTTTCGTAAACACGTTCTAGAAGGTACGTCTTATAGGGAAGGGTACATTCTAATATTTAAATTCGATTGAAAATATAGTCATTATATTTTTTAAATAATCGAATATCAAATTAACGTATTTTAAATACAACATTTTAAATATAAAATATTATTACATATATAAAGATTGAGAGACTTCTTCAAGGCAAATCCCAAGTTTGTTTTTATGTTCTATGAAAATATAAACTTCATTTAAGAAAGTGCTATTTTTACGTCGATGTAATTATCAAATAAATGTTACCGTCGCGAGAACTATATTAATATGTTTATATCGTTCTTATAAAATATATAAAATATTTTTCCGATGTTGAAAAGTAAACACTTGAAAAGAATTTAAAAAAAATGTAATTCGTCTTTATCGAATTCCGTAAACTAAGCGCTTTTAGTTAAAAATAAAATGGTAAATATACCGTGATTAGTTACAAAAGTGTTAAAAATTTAAACATTAAATAAAATGAATCAATACGAACCTCTGTTTCATAATTTAAGGGAATGACATTTGATATTGCCTTACACTTGAAACATGTCATTCATATAAAATATAAGAAAACCTCAAGAAAACAGATGTTTTCATTCGTATTAATAATTTATAATGAAGTTTTACATTTACATAATAAAAATATTTTTAAAAAGATATTGAAGCTGGTTCCAACAATTTTGAACACGTGTCAGATTTGAAATAATTGAAACAAATCGATTGAGAACTCCCTTCCCTAGCAACAACACATAGTTTTAGAGTGTTTGTACCCAGGAACGCCAGACACCCAGGGGATTGACAAATCCGCTGGTTTTTTGGTTTCCCCAGACGAAACCAATAAAACTTTTACGTCCGAAGCGGGAACAAATACAAACATCCAGTGCGGTGGAGAAACAAAGATTCTAATGGCGTCTTCGGCACGGTATAATGCACGTTTACGATACGCCAGCGTCGTTATTCGATTTGACGCGTATTCATTTCTTTTTATAGGCAAAAGTACTTTATGTTTCTAGGCTTGACTTATTTTTTAATTCAAGAATTAATTGTATCTCAATAGAGACGAAGATGCAAATTGGAAACTGAATATGGTTGATCAATGTGTTTACAGGACTTATGACCTGTCATTGGTTGGGTTAAGCGCACGCTTTATGAAATTACAACATTCCCCATTCCACCTTCCTTCTTAGGATCACCATGTCTGACAAACTTTTTGGAAGTTGTATATATGTTAATCTCTAAGACTACTCTTTACGTGGACGTTTATACAATCTACATACTAACGCCATCTATGAAGATTTGTGTTTATTAAGCATTAAGAAGAATATTTTTTTAACACAATGTGAAAGGCTACCGCCATTAGAAGCCGCCTGGATCGGCTTCTAACAATGCGCTAATGGCGGGGTAGCCATTCACATTGAAGTTAAAAAGATGTTCTGCTTAATGCTTAATAAACATAAATCTCCATAGATGGCGTTAGTATGTAGATTATATATAGATTAATCTTAAAAAGATTAACATATGTAATCAAAATCTTCATAGATGGCACATTGATGTGAAACCTGGCATAGATTTGTAACATACTCGTATATACAAGAAAAGGTGGAATGGGGAATGTTGTAATTACATAAAGCGTGCGCTTAACCCAACCAATGACAGGTCATAAGTCCTGTCAACACCTTGATCAACCATATTCAGTTTCCAATTTGCATCTTCGTCTCTATTGAGATACAATCAAATCATAAATAAATAAATTTTATTTTTGGACTTCTTACGTAATGCATATTTCTGTGCATTACGTAAGAACTTGAGTAATTTTAAATGTGTATAAGATTCTAAATTTAAACAGTCTCTCAAACCCTTTTCAAATTATGTTATTATTTAAATTCTCTACAGTCCGTTAACTTTATCTTTTGATTTACGTGAAGGCAAATTTTAATAAGAAAGATAATTTAACGTCGCTGTAACAACTCAACTCAACTGTTGAGACATAATTTTGTAACCTTAGAATATTCAACATTCCCTGCAAGGGTAGTATGGGGTGAAAATGGTGAATGCATGATTTACTATAACTGTTCTTCTTAAATGTTATACTCAATGTGATTTATTACTTTTAATGTTTATTTTTCTTAATTAATGAGAATGAAAACATGTACTTTCTAGAATATTAGTCTAAGAATAAGGAGTGATGTTTTTTCAGACTTAACAGGGGATTCATTGAGAATTCTGTCATCTTTAGGGTATCCATCTTTATGTTCCGGATGGTTATCTTCGACAGCCTTAGCAGAGACTATGTTATCTTCCAACGTGCAGAATCAACCGGCGTCTGGTAATGCCGGTGGGGAGGGCAATAAAACTGCTGAACATGAACATGAACATGATTACCAAATATAATTATAATTATATTTGGTAATCATATTCATAATTATTATCATAATTATATTTATAAAATAGAACTTTATTTCTTCATAAATAACGTATTGAAATAAATTAACTTTGACCTTTTTCTAAATACGTAAAATAAAAAACAAGGTTTATAATGAAATTGCGCCTAGAACTTTGATGAATTTTCGTTTCCTGTACTTAGATATTTCCAGACACAAATGAATTAATTCCTGACAGCAAAAGTCTTATCCTAAAGAAGATTGGCATAATTTAAATAAATGTTAAGCTTTGAAATGCTACTGCTAAGGTTCGAATTCTAAAATTAGATATTTTGTTTTCGGGATATTCATGATTGAAAGTATATTACTTAACCTTATATAATATATATATTTAATTTCTAAAGTGTTCATTAGTTTCTTCAAAAATTTGACAAGTTTTATGGATTCCTAAAGATTATACAGGGTTATTACTTATTCTTTCTTGGAGGTTGTGGGGTAGGTTATTTTATACATGAATTATGACATCGGGGATTTATAAACTGAAATATAATGATTGCTCATCTTTTTAAATAGATAAAACAAGGTGTAATTTTAAATTAAAGGCCGTTCCGCACTGTTTGAAACAAGCTCTCCACAGGGGTGACCTTGGTGGAAAGCTGTGGAGCCCACGGTTGGTGTAGCGTCCACATACTGTTGTGAACAAGCTCTCCACATGTGGAATGCGTGATTAAACGGTGGATCCACACGCATACTATGCGCTTCCGTCCACAAAGTTTGTTGAAGGTCAAACGAATTTTGGTTTCAAACAAGTGTCTACACAGTTTTAAACCGCTGGTGGAGACCGATGTGGAGAGCTTGTTTAAAACAGTGTGGCACGGCTTTAAGAATAAAAGAGCACATAAGATGTCTCTCTAATAATACTTTTTCTGAATGTGCTAACAACTTCATTGAAAAAAACATTAATTTAATAAAGATAATGGCGTTGAAATTTTGCATGTTGATAATAGAAATATATCTTTGAGCAATCTCCAAATTTTAGAATTTAAAAAATCAATTAAAAATAAAAAAAATATTATAAATAAACGAATAAAATTAACGTCAAGTCCAATATTTGATTTATTTCATTTGTTTCAAGTAATGAACCCCACTTTGAATTGTTATTTTAAAATTTTAATTGATTCATAATATTTGTTATAACAAAAGCATAAACGTTCCAAAATAAATCTTTATAACATCTGTCAAAATTGATCATATTTTTAAACAATTTTATCATATTGCAAATATCTTTATAATATCACCGCGGAAGGACCGGGTTGTCTGAAACATGTCTGATATATATTTTTTAAAGTTAGTGTTGTATATACAAAGAATATAAAAAAAGTAAAAGACCAAAGAAATAACAGTGTTTAAATTCTTCAAAAATTCTTCAAAAACAATTTAACTTATCTGTCATATTTTATTTAAAGCTAAATAACTGTGTTAAACTTGAGATGAAATGTGTAAAATATATGTAAATATTTTAAATAATGATCCTAAAACTTCAAGTTTATGAACGAAGAAAAATAAATTTTAAAAGTGTCGTAAATTTTGTTCAAATTAAATATTTATGAAAGAAACAAAGCACTTCAAGCACAGAAAATTGTGATTTAAGGTACAATAAACTTTTGTTAACAAATTCATAATTTATAAATATCAAAGAAGGGTCAAAGACCTTGGAAAATAATATAACATAAAAAAAAAATTGATTTGATCGTGCCACGATTTCATAGGGCTTCCTATATATCTAAATAACTTACTAAAAGGTATAGGCAGAATTAATGAACCGCCACACAGTTCTTTTTTGACATATTTCTCTCGCTTTCTCAACATTCATACATCGTGTCATGCACGCATGTCGATTTCTCCCACTCCTTGCGTGACCGATATTCAATTTTTGAATATTTTGATGCCACATTTTCCTCGGTCTTCCTCTATTTCTAGTTCCGTTTACATCGTTTTGTGATTTCAATTATAAGTATATTCGTTTCGTTGCCTGTCCCAACTCATGCATTCCTGGTATTATAATATATATATTTTTTATATTCTACCTGTTTTCAATAGTTGTCTTAAACTATAATTGTTGATTGTAATATCTTTTGAGAAAATGAACTGATTTAATTTGATTTGATTTGATGAATTGAACCCGTATTTCAATATCAAATAATAAATATACAAAAACATCTACTTGTTCCAGATTTTCACCATTAATGCTATTGTTAGACTGTCATGCTGTCTTATTTTTAGATAAATCTCGGCTACGTGAGGAGTCAGAGAAATCGAGGTGTGTGTATAACACGATGTATGCATTTGGATGAATGTCAGGAGAGCACAGTGTGGCAGTATAATCTCTCTGCTTAGGATTCTGTATTGTTGCACACCCCCCTGTCCGATATACTGACGACGTTATAAGTATTGCAGGACCTGGATGGATGAAAGTGACGATGGATAGGAAGCAGAGGTGTGCTTTGGGATAGACCTACGTTCAGCAGTGGACGACAGACGGCTAATGAATATTAAACAAATATCATTTAGATCTTCTTATGTCGTCTTCTTATAGAGGTTGGATTAACTAAAACGAGTATGCATCCGGGTTATCCGGGTCAAGTTATTATCCGATATGCTTACACTACGGTCACACAAAGCGGTTCGCGAGCCAAGTGCGGCACTTGGGCTACTTTTACGCCGTTCTTCCACGAATTAATTGCATTATTATTAAATATAAACTTTTTATGGAAATGCAATGCCATTGTTCACATTAAACTGGACAATCTTTTATAGAGAATATCCAGTATGTATGAGGTATGCAAGCGATACGATTTTATGATGAATATGAATAAGTCCAAGGTAATGATTTTCGAAAAAGAAGGAAGCATGACAGTCTGCAACATTAGTGTAAGCGCAGAAAATCTGGATCAAGTGGATGAATTTCTTTATTTATTGAGTATGATTACAAAAGATAAGAGAGTGGAGAAGTATATTGAAAGAAAATTTGGGGCAGGCAACAGAGTAAATGGTGCACTTAAAGTTGTCATCGCAAACAAAACCCTACCTAAAAAGCTAAGATTGCAGTGCATAATGGTGTTCTTGTGCCGACCCTTATGTATGGAAGTGAATCATGGAACTAGCAAAAGAAGGATGAAAATAGAATAAATGCAGTGGAAACGAGATCTCTAAGACAAATGTGTGATAAATATGTATATGATAGAGTGTCAAATGCAAGTATAAGAAGTGAATGCAGTGCGAATGAAATTGTTATGAACAAAATAATGATAGGGTCGTTAAGATGGTTTGGACACATGGAAAGAATGAGTAAAGAAAGAATGGTGAAGAAGGTAAACGACGTGAACGAGGAAGGCCGAGGAAAACATGGCACGATCAAATCAATCAAATATTGAATGTCGGTCACGTGAGAAGTCGGAGAAATCGACGTGCGTGCATGACAATACGTATGAATGTAGAGGAATCGAGAGAAGTATGTCAGGACAGAACAGTGTGGTGGTCCATTCTTTCTGCCTACTCCTTCAGAGAGACGGCGTGATAGTTAGTTATTTAGTTAATTTATTTTATACATTTTTTTTTTAATTATTTACCTATTTTTTAATGCAAATTATCAGAGTTATCATTTTTATGATATTCTATAATAATATAAATTACTAAAAAATATAAGGACATTTTTCCCGTCAAAGCAATTATTTTAAAGAAAATTGTATTAAAAACTATAATTTCCTCTTTCTTCTGTAAAATTTCAAAATCTAACATTTTGTTATCAACCCTTATGTTGCCTGATATTGAAAGGAGGTTCCGTCATAACTTCAAACAAAATTGCCAATCTTCTCGAGATTCTGTCAGAAATGAAGGTTTTCATGACTTTCCCTTCCTTGCCAGAAATTTGTTCGCAAAGTAATTACATAATATCCAAAAATTAGTCATGAAACATCGTCTAGAGCAGTGGTTCCCAGCGGGGTTGATAACGCCTACCGGCGGCAGATGAAAAATTCTGAGGGGGAGATTTTGGTTCAGGGTTAATTCAGGGGGCGCTGAGAATAAACTGGCGCCCCCGGAAATACTCGTCTACTCTATCACTTATAATATTTTTAAATATTATATACATTATTAGAAATCACACATTGATAAATATTCGTACTTCAAATGGAGTAATGTTTGTCCATGTTTTTCAATGTATGTATAATTTAATACGGTATTCTTATATTTATCTATAAGAATTTTTTTTTAAACTTGGGTGCTAAGACTCAAAATGTAATGTTCCAGTAAAAATATCTACCTGAAAAAAAAACATAAATAAGGACACATGCAATCACGCACTACAAGCATCTTCTATAATAAAGTTTCATTGTGTTGTGAATTAACATTTAAACACAATCAATTTAAGATAATCAAGTGTCAACAGCAACAACAACAAACCATCACGCTGTTTCCCCGCGGGGGTAGAGAGAGAATGGACTGCCACACTACTCTATCCTGGCACACCTATCCATAAAAAAAAGTTTTTTTAACCACATACTTCCACTTTTGTCTTTTTTAACTTGTCGAAATATAGACAAATGAGGAAAGTAGTTAAAAAAAATAGTTTTATTTTATTATATTTAAATCAGAGGTTCCCAAACTTTTGTGCCGTAGACCCCTTCGGAAAGGAGAAAAAAAGTCGCCAACGATTTCCACCATCCGATTTTCCCCAAATGAGTTAAAAAAAAGTCACCAACGATTACGATATTCGTTTTGCGTTTCAATATTTGGCTTCAATTTAGTTGAACCATCTCGTGGACCCCCATTTACATCTCGTGGACCTCAGTCGTAGAGACCCCTTGCAAGTTGTCGTGGATCCCTGAGGGTGTATATAGACCACTTTGGGAATCACTGATTTAAATTTATTTTATAAACTTATATAAGATAACATATTATCCAATTTTAATAACAGTTTGTCATTCATCATAAAACTATACAATGCTAATGAATGTGCCTCCATCTGTGATCTACTTAAAACGTAACACCCAGCGCCCCTCGAAACCTTCACCACTACGTCAAAATAAATTTAAAGTGTACAATAAGCTCGGAAGGTGGGTCTAAAAGTGTGAGAGCGAAACAGACGTAAGGTCGCCGCTGAGTCCTTGCAGTTGTATCATTGACCTTTTATCATATATTTAAATTACTCAAAATCACAATTATAAAACTAACCATTTTGTGTTTAATACGAGTAAAAACGTCTGTTTACTTGAAATTTTTATTATAATTTATATGAATAACACGTTTCTACTGTCTAAAGCATTACCAAACGTAAATTATAATAAAACTTCTAGAAAACATAAGTTTTTATTCGTATTAATTGGGTGTGGAATTTCACATCATTGTTCAAGAAACAATAAGCATTAGATTAATATTAAAGTATTTATATAATTTAACTAAGACTATATTTATTGTAGGGTAACATACAGTGCTTGTTCATACACTTACAAATGAATAAACTAACTAATTAACCATCACGCCATTTCCCCGGAGGGGTAGGCAGAGAGAATGGATCGCCACAATGGTTTGTCCTGGTACACCTCTCGGGCTTCCTCTACAGTCATGCATCGTACCATGCACGAACGTCGATTATTTCGACTTCGAATGTGGCCGCCTTTTAGTAATTGATTAATTTGGTCATGCCTTGTTTTCCTCGGTCGTCCTCGGCTTCTTTTCCCACTCACGCTGCTTATGTACAACTGGCGGAAGAGCGCCGCTGCGCCCTATAGCAGCCTAAGGCACCAAAGCCGCACCCTTCTATGTTAAAACTATAATTTCTTTGTAAGCCGTTTTTATAATATCCGTACTGGTTAAATTTTATAAAATTGTTAAAAAAAGTTTTTAAAAGAGATCAAACACATTCAAGGATAAGGTACTTTTATTACACATATTTCCGAATCACGTGTTCACATCAGAGTACTTGTTCAAAGAATTCGGGTTACGGTGTGAACTTTTGAAAGCTTTTCAGAAACCGCGGGAAACAGAACCCCATACCGGACGCTCGATTCGATCAAAGCTTTTACTGATGTGGGTTTTCGGTTTTGCGGAGAAATAATTTAAAGCAAATGATTTTGCTTGTTATTTAAATATAAACAAGTCGCATTGCTTAGTCACTCAAGAGAAAATTATCAGAATATATTATAAATTATGTTCAAAATACTATATTCATATCTTGTATATTCACCACACGTTTGTGATGCGGAATCATAATAAAATAAAAGTTTTTACTTTGTGAAAGAAGACTTTATTTAAAATATAAATTAAAATTAAATTAAATACTAAATATTAATACAAGCATCTTTCAGACACAGAAACCTTCCATTAGTGTTGTTAATATATCCGAAATAAATATTGATTTTAAAAAAACTGACCACAATAATAAATAATTGTTTTGATATTTATTTTCCACACACAATATTTAAGCGCCCTTGAGGTGAATTCACGAAAACAGCGCTACACAAATTCTACATCAGACCAAGTACAGTGTGACAATTACACTGCCATCGCCTGGAATCGAACCCGGAACCTTCGGTGTGGCAGTCAAAGCACTTATCACTCCGCCACAAAGGTCGTCGTTAGGAAAGAATATTAAAATATTTCTAGATATTTTCCCCAGCTATTTAAATATTTCTACACTATAAACAGTTAAATTTAAAAAAAACTTGTTTTACGAATATGTATTTTTATTTTACGCGACAGCTGTTTCGTCAACCTATGTTGACATCATCAGGTGTTACAAAATAAAAATAAAAATATAATTGTGAGACATAAAACAACATTTTTTTATCATAATGTTTAACCCTTAACGTACCGTGTTCAAAACAAAATGCTCGCTCCCATGTGGTCAATTCAGTTTACCGCTAACTTTATCTATAAATATCAAGCATATGACTCGATGAATCAAAATTTAATTTATGTCATCTTGTAGGGAATTTCATTAGAAATAGATCGATATCTATAACATACGACATACGACTCGTACATGGATTATTTGAAAAACATATCATTATTTTTTTTTTCTGGAACCATGCGATTTCTGATATAGATGACGAGACAGCATATGAACAACTGACACCAAGTATGAACTTGCCTCGCCGTGGCGCTATAATTTTACGTATGATAAAGGCACCTAGGCAAAATGTATACTACGTTCAAGACAACAAGTACGTATTAATATTTGTCCCTTTTGGTAAAGTGTTAATATTTTCACAGTTCTGATATTATTAAGTTGCGTGCTGCGTTTCCGTCCACAATCGGTATTATTACGTATGAGAAAAGGCCAACATATAATTTATAATACGTTCAAAACAGCGAGTAAGTATTTGTCACTTTTGATAAAGTTGTAAATATTAGCAAAACAAATTCTACCTTAACACAAATGAAGGTGAGGGCAGTCTTAAATTTTTTTTTTTTTTGGGATGAAGGATTACAATTTTTTTTTATAATATTAGGGTCCATAGGTTTTAAGAAAATCCACTTTGAATTGGCAGTGGAAACTCAATTGACCACATGGCAACGCGACGGTTAAGCCAAAATAATGAAATATTTATACACTGTTATAATTATTAAGTGAAAATACAATGTTTTTAAAATGTTGAACAACAAATGTGAACACATAACACAATATGATGGCGTATGTAGAATATATCTTCCATGTGTAAAAATATACATACATCGCATCTATACTTATAAGATATGAACGTATCTGATATGATATAGTCCAATATAGAATCTATGTTTCCAAGCGTTCACATTCGTTAATCACAATTATTTAACACCTAAGATAACCGTAGCACGAGATTAAGCGGACTGAGCAAGATTAATGCCTCAATCGAGAAATTTCTCATCTCCTTTAATGTAATATACTAAATCTCTCATCGGGAGATAACAGCGTTACGACTGACTCAAATCTTTAGAAGATTTACTCGGGAGCTGTTTGTTCCAAAGTGTTTTACTAAAATCTAGATCGGAAAGAAAGGGAAAACCGGGAAAGTTTTTGTATTAAGTGTTAAGTACAAGGAGTTTTTTCACCGCACAATTTTTATCATCTTAAAAAAAACTCAGTTTGAAATAGTCCACTTCTTGAAATGTCAATTTATCACCGTATCGACCTTAGATAATGGGTTCTTATTTCAAAATGATTTTTTTAATATAGGTATATGTTTTCTTCTATATACGCCATACTTTGTGTTGTTATGATGGTTTATTTCTCTTTTTCTTTTTTATATACTTTGTATATACAACACTTATATTTAAAAAAAAATACAAAGACATGTTTCGAACAAACAGTCCTTCTTCAGTAAAGATACATTTTTAAAAATATTATATAATTGTTTACATGATCTGAGAGATGTTATAAAGATTTATTTTGGAACGTTTATGCTTTTTTTAAAACAAATATTATAATTCAATTTAAAATTTAAAATAATAATTTAAAGTTCATGTATATTTTTTTCAAACATTTTTGTGAATGTATACTTATACTTGTATACGAAATTCTGGATTTTCACCAAAGGGTGGTCAATTCAAATTTAATTGTATCTCAATATAGACGAAGACGCAAACTGAATATGGATGATCAAGGTGTTTACAGGACTTATGACCTGTCATTGGTTGGGTTAAGCGCACGCTTTATGTAATTACAACATTCCCCATTCCACCTTTGTTATGATCATGCATGGCAATTTTTTGGAAGATGTATATATACTTCAAAATCCATACCTATCTTCACGTGTCAGTTTCAGTTATCCATCTATGTAGATTTGGTTGCACTTGTGAATACATTCAAGATTGTATAAGTGAATACATACATTCTTGTATAAGTGAATACATACATGTGAATACATTCAAGATTGTATAAGTGAATACATACATTCTTGTATAAGTGAATACATACACACTTGTGAATACATTCAAGATTGTATAAGTTAATAAAGATTGTATACGTACATTCAAGATTGTATAAGTGAATACATACATTCTTGTATAAGTGAATACATACATTCTTGTATAAGTGAATACATACACACTTGTGAATACATTCAAGATTGTATAAGTTAATATAGATTGTATAAGTACATTCAAGATTGTATAAGTTAATCTTGAATGTATTCACAAGTGCAATCAAATCTACATAGATGGATAACTGAAACTGACACGTGAAGATAGGTATGGATTTTGAAGTATACGAGTATATACATCTTCCAAAAAATTGTCATGCATGATCATAACAAAGGTGGAATGGGGAATGTTGTAATTACATAAAGCGTGCGCTTAACCCAACCAATGACAGGTCATAAGTCCTGTAAACACCTTGATCATCCATATTCAGTTTGCGTCTTCGTCTCTATTGAGATACAATTAAATTATATTTGTTTCTATGTTCGCCATACTTTGTGTTGTAGATGTTTGATTAGTCTTTCTCTTTTTTACGTACTTTGTACCTATAGAGGTACCTATGTATGCATACAACACTAACTTTAAAAAAAAATTATCAGACACAATTATTTTTAAATATGTACGAGTATCTTTATAATATCACTGATGAAGGACCGGTTGTCCGAAACATGTCTGATATATAACTTTTTTTTAAGTTAGTGTTGAATATACAAAGTATATAAAAAAGAAAAAGACAAATACATATTTTTTTTATATACTCGTACATTGTGTTTTGAATTTATGTTATAAAAAAACTCTCGTTTTCCAAACACTTAACTTTTGTTTATGAATTAGAATTACGTTTTTTTCCACTTTCATATTAAATTTTCTTGACATGTTTTGAAAATATTATGGTGGTATATTACTATGACAATAAAGTATCAACCGTGACACCGCGCCGGTGGGAAGAGCAATTAGTCTGCTGAACACGGTCTCCTCGGAGATCGACGTCTTTCATATTAGTGAAGGAACGTTCAGGGGACAAATACTTCTGACTTTAGAAAGTATCTTGTCTTCCTAATGTCGAACCATCTCTAATGCGTTTCTGGTATTATGTTGTATTTTTATAATATTTTACCAGTACTCAAAAGATGCCTTAAACATATTGCTGTTTGTGTTAATAAATTAAATAATTATATGTGAAATATCTTTTGAGTATATAAACTGATTTGATTCGATTTGATTTGATTTGAATATACTAAAGGGAATGCGAATTACTTTATTCATATTTTACCAAGAGGAACTTTTGGACGAAGTGGCGTGACGATTTACTCAAAATCTCATTTAAAAATTCAGCAAATATACTAATATTTTTCATTGCCTCTTTGATGAAATCATTCAAGCTTCATGTTATCGAATTCAATGAATAAGGGAGGCGTTCGAGTAAAGAATATGTCTTATTTATGAGTACATCATTTTTACGTGGCTGTAATATTATATTTTTATATGATTTCAAATTACATTTAACCTGTAATATTCCGGAAACGCTTCGGTTCTGTCGTTCTTTGCTTTTGATAGCAGATAAAAAACGTGTATTTATGATTGTGTAAAAGGGAAACCGACAGAGAAAACAAGCGCCACAAATCAATGCATAAAAAATCGTATTTTGCGTTGACTGCTCTGCGCTAGAGGGATCATAAATAATATAGTGGAAGATGCTGCGAAGAGAGACGCGAGAGACGCGAAAGGAGAGCAAAAAAACTCGCCGTGCGAGACGGAATAGTGTTATTTGTAAAACAATGTATTCCCATAATGATACAAAAGAGAGACTTTGGATTATTGATGTACTGCGATGGCAGAAATAAGAATTGTCTGATCGGCAGATTCTTTCATATAATGGTCTCAATCAGTGGCGTGCCTAGGGTCAACCAGTAAGGCAAGCCCGTCCGACTTTTTTGTATTATAATATTAGAAGAGGGTCACGATAATGTCTTTTTCCGGATTAAAAAAGTTTTATCTTTCTAAATAAATTGATTTTAAATCCCATTTTAGGCGTATTTTAAATATATACAAAAAATAATTTTCTGCGTCATCAAACTCATTTTCTTGTATAATATAATAAATTATTTACAAATACAAGAAGTAATATAATGAATAAGAAATAAGCTGTAAATAGACAATAAATATAAATTTGTTAACACCGAAGCACGATTTATATATAAATGTTTGTAAAGAAGATACAATATCTTTCTTTTCATAACATTTCAGCACATAACGTACATGACAGTTAAAATTCTGACAATAGAAATGAAGTTTGTGGCACATCGAATAGTAACATACTTCAGAGTGATAAAGCCCGGCTTCAAATCCATACAAAAAATTGGAGATATCTTCTGGTATAATATATATGCACCTAGCTATATGATTACAAGCCAAAAACACATAAGTGCGACAAGGACCCTTTTACATTTTGCAAGCCCAATATGAAGCCCATCGAAAACATGAAACAAAACATGTGGACGTAGGCGATTTCGCGGGCTTCTCACCTACGGTACGTATGAATGAAACAAAACATACACGTTTGTCATTTCTGTGCATGTCGACGGAGTCATTTGCAACGCAAATAATTAAATCGCTTTAATTCGCGCGAAGATTCAAAATATTATTTTAATCGTAGACGACTAAAACGCGTAAAAAACATCGTTTTATTATAGATTGATTAATCAATCGCAAACCCGGTTTTTCGGCTTGTATGGAAGTACCGCCACTGGTCTCAATATGCTTACCAAATTGAATATACAAATATTTTTATCAAATACGTTTATATTATATTACACATATACAGAAATAAATGAAACACTTTTTATTCATTGTTTCTTGAACAATGGTATACGACTCTTTATTAAATAAATAATACCAATGAAAAGTTTGTTTTTTCGAAGTAAAATTTACTTCTATGCAAATGACAAGTTTCACATTAAATAATAAAAATAAAAAATACTGATGATGTTTGAGGTATTAATTTTGTAAAACTCAATCATTAATTTTTAATAGTAACCACGATTGTCAAGTGGTTTTACTTGATTTTAATTTATATAAATAATATAATATTTCGCCATGCGAGGGCATTCTCAAATCAATCAGTTTGAGAATGCCCTCGCAAGGCGAAACTAATTTGTCACAAAGTAAAACCACTGAACAATCGTGTTTCGGACACAGAAACCCTTCATCAGTGATATATGGTAAATATTATATAAATGTTATCATTCACATTTATGATTTTTTTATTTATATTTGTAATATCTACCCTTAATATTACTGATGGAGGGCTTCTGTGTCCGAAACATGTCTGTTTTTTTTTGTACTAAAGTGTGGGTTGTGTACAAAGTTAAAAAATAATAATTGTTCTATTTTTATCCTTCACCGCATGTTCGAAAAGTTCTTTTATACCTTTTCACTGTTTAAACTCTCCCGTTAAGTCGACATCCCTAAGTTTTTAACCTGTTCCAATCTGCATGTTATTTTATTGAAGGTAAAGAACATTCGTTTCATAGAATGTAAATAAACTCACATGTTCAAAACAGAATTTTACTTTGATTTTAATCAACATTATAAAAAGTACTGTGTACACAAAAAAGATCAAGGAGAAATATAAAAAATATATCTGTAATACCAGAAATATTTATTTAGCTTGTACACATATTTACATATAAATGGCGCTCTCAAAGTCATCACTAAAGCAAAGATGGCATAACATAATGGAGTTCTAGTGCCAACTTTTATATGTGGAAGTGAATCTTGGAGGTGGTAAAAGCGGTAAGGAGCGAAGTCGAAGAATAATAAAACTTCTAGAAAACTGACGTTTTCATTCATATTAATTATTTACAAAATGGAGTTTAACGTCAAAACATTCTTCTCTCTATTACCAGTGCTCCAATCAAGAAACGTACACTGGAAAACCAAAATCATCCTGTATAAAACAATCATCCGAACAGTAGTGACCTATGGGTGTGAGGCGTGGACAATGACAGCGAAATCCGCAGAGCGACTGGATACTTTTGAGAAAAGGGTGCTGTACAGAATTCTGGGACCTGTGAATAACGATGAAGTCTGGAAAGTGCGGCGTAATGACGAGCTGTACTATATTTACAAAGCTCCCAGTCTCTCCAGACAGGTCAGACTGAATAGACTGAGATGGGCCGGTCACGTGCAGAGGATGCCGTCATCGCGAACCCCAAAAAGATTGCTGGAGTGGCACCCAGGTGGTAGAAGACCAATTGGACGACCAAAGAGGAGATGGGGCGAAATTGTTACGAGTGTCAGATTGGAGGGTCAAAGCGGAGGACAGGAGGAATTGGAGGCGAAGAATTCTGGAGGTTAAGGCTCGATATGGGTTGTAGGGCCATCGAAGATGTAGTTTATTTCCATTGTTCAAGACAAATGCAGAATTGAGGCCGCAAGAACTACGTTTAATAAAATGAAATCACTCTTCTGCAATGATAACGTAAACTTGAAACTCCGCCAGAGAATGATCAAATGCTATGTGTGGTCTGTTTTATTGTACGGGTGTGAAACTTGGACCCTGAAAGTTAACTCAATGAACAGACTGGAAGCATTTGAAATGTGGCTCCATCGCCGAATGCTCAGAATTCCCTGGACAGACATGGTTACCAATACCGAAGTCCTGAGGCGAGCTAGAGTTGACAGGGAATTGTTATCAACTATCAAGGTTCGAAAGATCTCATATCTGGGTCATATACTGCGTGGGGAAAAGTACCACCTTCTCCAACTGATATTGGAGGGAAAAATTGAGGGACACCGAGGGCCCGGAAGGAGACAAATGTCCTGGCTGCGAAACGTGAGGGAGTGGACCGGCATCCGAAGTGTTGAGGAGCTGTTCCGAGCGGCGCAAGGCAGGGACAGGTTCGCCGAGGTGATCGCCAACGTTGGGGGGACCCGACAGGGTACTTGAAGAAGAAGTTCAAGACAATACATAAATATACGGCTATTTGTAATAAAACATAGTTTTCAAACTTATTTAGAAAATGTGTTTTGAAACCATTTCTTGTATTATGAAAGAGATTTATATTTATAATTTCATTCAGGAAAAGCGATAGTTCGTTCATCATTTAGGTAACCCTTGTTTAAAGGTTTATGAAAACAAATTATGAATGTTTCCAAAAGGATATTTAGATAGCGACCCAATCTACAATTCCCTTTCCAAACTACCATAGATAATTTAAACAAACGTTTGTTATAAATAGGGCTACGATGTATTTGTACCTTACAATTTTGATCCTAGGTTTGTATCGTAATTATTACGGGCAAAGTGTTACAATGTATTAGAGTTTAGTGTTTATACCCCAGATTAATCGTGATTCTCAGAAGTATACGCTCTATAATTTATTCAAACGGCTTACTCCAGAGTCGGGATAAACCTTTCAACTGCAAACACAATACCCAAACATTCGAAAATAGTATAAATTGTCATACAAAAGACCCTACTTAAGACATGGTTGTGCGAAATGGTGAAACGTTCTTAAATTGGTACAAAATTATATAACGAATTTTTTTATGAAATAAAACACTGAATTGATTGTATCTCAATGGAGACGAAGATGTAAATTGTTTTTTGGAAACAGAATATGGTGGTCGAGGCGTTTACAGAACTTATGACCTGTCATTGGTTGGGTTAAGCGATCGCTTTATGTTAACAACATTCCCCATTCCGCCCTTCTTACGAACACACCACGTCTGACAATTTTTTGGAAGTTGTATACGAGTATATGCTACTATGTTGCATCACACTTCACATGTTACTAGTTCAATCTACACTAGCGCAATCTATTAAGTATAGGTGTAAGCATTAAGCAGAAAATCTTTTTATTAATGCGTTTCCAAAAAACAATTTACATCTTCGTCTCTATTGAGATACAATAAATCCTTAAAAATAAAACACTGTTTTTTTCTAATTTTGAGTTTATTTTCCTCGACATGTTTCTAAGGTTTCACATCTTCATCATCAGGAAAACGATATAAACTGAAGTTTACTGGAGATTTTATCGTCATTATGGAATTCCACAGTGTTAACATTCTAAAATTGATACAAAAATCCTGACGAACTTTTTAAGTTGATTGTAAGACCTGACATCGTTAACATATAAAGAATGAAGAAAGAGTGGTAAAAATTATATGTTAACGATGTAAATGGAACCAGATATAGAGGAAGACCGAGGAAAACGTGGCACGATCAAATAAATCAAATATTGAATGTCGGCCATGTGCGGAGTCAGAGAAATCGACGCGCGTGTAGACACGATGTATGCCATTCTTTCTGTCTACCCCTTCGGAGAGACAATGGTGATGATGGTTAGTTAGTTAGTTAGTAAGACTTGACGATGCTAACATCGGTTAAGGAAACAGCTGTGGCGACAAAATATAATTAATGTTGATGTTTATAACAAAGTTTTTTACTTAAACAGTTAATGTTGAAATATCAAAATGTTTTCCGCCAAAACAATGGATCACGTAATTTTATTCATAATTATTTCTTCCGCTCTACATGTGTTACTCATATCAGCGTTAAAATTCTAAGATAAATCATTTATCTGCACATGCGTCTAAGGGACCTCATCTCTATCGCTTTTATTCTGCTCTCATCCTTCTTCTGTCAGTTACACGATTCGCTTCCGTATACACGTGAACGGCCATTTTCGCTTTCATTGATAAATATTTGTTTTGTTGGCGTCACTGTCGGTTCGGCCATCCGCTGTGAACATGCTATATAAATAAACAAATTGAGTTTTCTTCTTTTTATGCAGATTTTCGTATATTTTTACATTTTTTTTTACTCAACATTTTGAATGTATACAAATTCTTGTAGACAAATATTGGATTTCACCCATTGCGGATAAATTATTTTTATTTTATAAATATCTCAATAGAGACGAAAATATAAATTGTTTTCTGGGAACAGAATGTGGTGGCCGAGGCGCTTACAGAACTTATGACCTGTCATCGGTTGGGTTGAGCGATCGCTTTATGTTTAACAACATTCCCCATTCGGCATTTTTTCTTATGACCACCACATCTGACAAATTTTTGAAACTTGTATATACGAGTATGGTATAATTCCACGCCTATCTTTACATATTTAAGTTCACTCTACACTAGCGTCATCTATTAAGAGGTTCATCATCCTAAAGAGGTTTAAAAAAGGGATTTCCAGAAATAAATTCTAACATTGATATTAAATTATATAACACTATTTGAAAACAAACATTTTAAAAAAATAAAAAAAATTATTGAATAAGATTTCAAATACGATTGTATTCCAAATTCCATTTATAAATATGGCCAACCCTAATAAGAACTCCTTTGTAATGATTACGTCTTCACTTCATTCGTTGGGTGTATAATAACGTAGGTACTGTATATACGAGTATGTACGAAGGTACTTTCCTATTACTTGAACGTGTACTGCCGCACCTTCAGTGTTAAGGCCTTCCAAGGATTTACATACATTAACCTTTTGTGAGCTGCCGACTTATATAAAAGTTAAGATTGAAATCCTTCTTTTTATTTAAAACTCTTCCTAACCCTTCATTTTTATTCCCTTTGTGCAATTTGTAAATTTTAAAGAGTAAATACCAAAATAGGTAAATTCAGATGGGAGAAAATATCACGAAACAAAAATACTGAAATACGAAATAAGAAAAACCTCTATACAACAAAAAAGGAGCTTCATTACGTTTTTGGTTCATCTGGTAAACGTCAATTCAATTAATAATTAAATAAAACGATGTTTTTTAACTGCTTCCACTTTTGTCTTTATTTCGACAGCGACCGGTTTCGCCAGGCTCGCTGGCATCGACAGACTGGCCTGTCGATGTCCGATAGTCCAGTCTGTCGATGCCAGTGAGCCTGGCGAAATAAAGACAAAAGCGGAAATAGTTTAAAAAAATCGTTTTATTTAATTATTATTTAAAATGAACTTCCATCAAGAGATTTAAGTAAAATCATTTGATTGTCAATTAAATTATTTAAACGATTTTTTTTAAATACATTTAATCTAGAATTACCTACATAGATCTTTATAATAGTAGATTTTTAAAGAAGTGCGTACCCTTTAGGATAATGGGTCAGAACAAAGAAAGTAAGGTTTGAAACCTATTTATTAACAGAGGATTATAATATAAAACTGCTATATTTGTACTGTAAAACTAAAATATTTAAATACTCGTAAAACCATAATTTCAGGAGATCCACAGCTCTGAAAGAAATCCTGAAATCAAAATTTTTTATATTATATTTTTCCCTAGACTCTTTTGTTATTGAGTTATATGAAAAGAATTTTTTTTTTTTCGTTTTTAATATTAAAATTATTTTTTAAGACAGCAAAAAACACGTAAAAGTATTCTTGTCTCAAGTTATCTTTACCATTTGAAAATCTCCATGTCATAAAAACTAATAGATTTTAATTCTTATTAATCCGGAAAATACCTTAATAATCCAAAAGAAGACTTTTAGATGTGTATAGTAATATTATTTTTTATTTATTTTATTATTATTATTATTGTTATTATCACTACTACTACTACTATTATTACGATCATTATAATATACGAGTATTATTATATTATAATTATTACTGTTTTTATTATTATAATTATAATCATTATGTGTAAACTATCCCAGGGTTCTTTTTTAGTTAGTTATTTAGTTATTTTCCATGAGAATTAAATAATTTTAAACGCGATAAATAGAACGCGAAACGTTTAAAATTGGCGCTTTATATCATGTGACAAATTACGTTCGTGACGCCTGTTAACAATATTACGTCATAGCGGTGGATAATAGGCACCTGCCAGTCATTTGGTAATGAAGGTCTGTGACGTCACTAACCATGATTAAACAATATGCATCGATTGATATTCTGTTCATGAATGGACGTGGAGTAGGACAGGAAACTGATAAGCCCAGTGAGGTGACTATACAATAATAAATTCAATTATTTATAACTTGATTTTAATTTTTAAAAAATTATATTATTTGAAATTTCATGATTTATTTTTTTAAATGTTTTATATACGAGCATTTTGTTAAATTCCACTTAGGGTTATGGATTCTACCAGTATCGGTAGCTCACTGCCATATTCTGGTTAAATTCTGGTAAAACAACATTTTTTATCATCATTATTTGATTTTTATAGTAAACGTATATTTTTTTAATTAAAAAGGGTTTTTTTTCTGTTTTATTTTATTTTTTAAGAAATGTTGCAAAGGTTGCAAAACCTTTATAACCTAGAGAACGATTGTCGAAAAAAAATAAACTCGAAATTGAATAAAACGCCGTTTTAATTCACAAAAAATACTATCTTGTGAAATCGCCTGACATTTCAGGGATCGTTGCAATCTTCATCTTTAGGGTAGTTCCCAATATCTAAAAAAGAACTATTGCTATCGACCGTGAAAATCCATTTTTATATAATCTATATTAAACTTACACTAATTTCAATGTCTATTCTCTTTTGAGAAGATTCAATAATTAAGGATAAATTATTTTATTGTTCTAATCTGAGATTATCTAAACTGATCAGTATTGATTTTGGACGGTGGTTGGAAGAGAATAAAGTTTAAACAATTAAAATTAAACACAAATAATCAGAAAAAAACGTCACCCTATCTATTGTACATTATGACGAAATTTTTCAAAGAAATCGAATTTAGCGATAGCTTCGTTAGGAGAAGTTATTCAGCACAAATCCTTTACAAGGATTTATATAGAGTCCTTGAGACTAAATTACATATTTTTGAAGCCACTGTCAAATTCTTTGTCAAAACGAAATATCATCTTTGAGCTGTATAGTCTGGTAAAAGACAGCTTTATTTTTTTTTTACCAATCCTGGACCACCAACCATTTTATGAGTAGTCTAGGGGGCAGAATACCTGACTCCTGATCCAGTAGGCGTAGGTTTAATCTTTTAATTGAATTTTTCTGAATCTTATGGTAACGAAAAAACTTGTGCGTTATATATAGTATATATTTTTATATATGGTAATAAAAACAGCATTTATTTATGGCTAACTTTTTTACTGTGCATTATTAAACAATGTTATAAAACCCCTCAAAATTTGCAATATAAACGTCTGTTTTCTAGATTTTTAAAAATATTGAGAACATGAGTGATATGTTTCTCCTTAATAAACTATTATTTATTTATATAATAGTTGACAGAGGCGAAATATGTAAATTTGTAAAGTACATTAAAACTTCTAGAAAAGGGGCGTATTCGTTTATTTTTAAATTTTAAGAACCACTTTTTTAAAATAAATTTTGAAGTCTTCAATTTATGCGTTTAATCATTTCATCAGTGGCGGTACTCACATAGAAACCCAGAAGCCAGGCTTGCGTAAGAAATTTTGAATCAAAACCTCTTCTGACTTACAGAGATTCAGCTCTTGTGGCTATTCCTCTTACGTCTGATGGGAACATTGTTGGAAAGTAATTTGGTAGGTTGGTGGTTTATGCGGGGGCATTCTTACTTAGATTTGGAGATTATGATTCAAAATGTCTTACGCCATTCTTACTCTATGGGAGTACCGCTACTGCATTACATATTACTGTATTTCCCTTCGAGACTTAATAACGTGTTTTGCAGCATATATCCTGGAACTAATTCAATAAATTTCTATTTAATTTGCCAAAATTCGATTAGGTAAGTTTATTGAAATATAATTTAAAAAGTTGGTAAAATTCTTACTGTTGTTAAAAAAAGTTTCCAATAAAATGGTTACACGATATCAGAAAACAGTACTTTCTGCATAACTTCATATTTTAAAAGGAAACTGTGGTTAATAGATAATTTTATTTAAGAATTTCCTAAGTCTGCTGGAATATTAACTAAATTAGCATTTTCTTTTTGTTTCAGGAGCCGTGCGAAACCTCGATTCTGCGTTTAAAAGATTATTTTTTAATGTGAGAATTTATTGCAAAAAAAAGCTAATTGTTTGAAATCCATTAAAGTGTATTAGTTTCGCTAAAAAAGAGAAAACAGTTACGAAAAGAAAAACTTTGAGCTTTTAATAATACGAGCTTCGCGTTGAAACTGTTGTGGAACAATTAATTCTCATTTAAGCATTACCGTGTGGTATTAATTGAATAGAATGCCAGTAAATCACAGTAAGACCTGGCCCGTGTGTACCATGGCTAAAGTAGAGCTTAAAGTTGATCAGAAAGGAAGAACGTTTGCTTCGTTAGCCGAAACAGCCGCAGACAAGGCACCCAAAAACTCTACCTACGTTCAGACGATACCAGTACATTGTCAGTGCAAGACCTCTTCGCAAATTACTCCGAAAGATTTCGACTTGCACAAGTCTCGAGCAGAATATTTTATAACGCACCCAGTTATCAATCAAGAAAACGACAAAGTAAACAATAAAGATCTTAAAAAAACTCCTTGCAAAGGAGTAAAATTTGATGACTTTTGCATTTCGAAATTGGACGATCGCCACGCAAATAAAAGCAATAAATTCGATGTAATAGAACCATTAGATGTGTTGACGTTTCGTGATAATAAAATTAATAACTTACTCCAAAAAAAGCAGGAGATTTACAGCTGTTGTGAAAAAAATAGTGATAAAAATAAAGCAAAAATGAACTGTGCAAACGGTATTTCTAGTGATCAGTCAAAAAAACCTGCGAAAAACAAAAAGAAG
Organism: Lepidostoma basale; assembly: GCA_022606425.2. NCBI lineage: Eukaryota > Metazoa > Arthropoda > Insecta > Trichoptera > Lepidostomatidae > Lepidostoma > Lepidostoma basale. Next base: position 468,432 of record JAHDVF020000099.1, read on the forward strand.
ACTAAATGTGAGTGTAAAAAGACGGATAAAGGTAAGATGGCACCGTGCCCTGCCAGCACCTACGAATGCATTTTGGCTGAAACAGATTGTGATTTCGGACGTTGCAATTGTCAACTAACGAAGAGTAATGGTTGCATATACGGGTATACAGAGAACGACTTTGATTTACCGAATAGAAAAAAGTCGCCCGTAGAAGAGAGAAGACAGCCATCGATATCAGACTCAGAAATGACAGTTAGTACTGTTTTACGTTCGAATTCGTGTGATTCAAATTATCTCTATCATTTCAATCAATTGAGGAAGCTGAGAAAATCTCTAGAGAACTCGAAAGGAGAATCGCCATCGAAATCAAGTCTTTTCAAGTACAATTCAAAAATTTCTTACTGCATTCAACTGCTCGCGCTTTCACCTAACACGCTTCTAAAATCTGTTCATTTTCCTTCGGTTCTTGAACGAAGGTACTCGAACAATTCTGTAACATCGATTTGCAGATGGCTTCCAAGCGATGGGACCACATTCAACATTGACAAGTTAAAAGCTTTCAAGAAAGGGAGATCAAAGAGTGTGAGTCACATGACAACAGATAAAGTGAGTATCCAGCCTCCAGCTGCATTTAGAAGATGTAACAGCACAATAGAGGCGCCGAAGAGAAGGCAGAGCGAAATGGTAGCGAATGAACTGGCAAATGGCGAAGGAATGTTATCAAAAACTCCTCTCAGTGCAAGGAAGACCCAGACATTGTACAGGCATTACTACCCCGAAGGCGGGTGGGGGTGGACCATCGTGGTGGTGTGTGTGATAGTGTCGATTCTGGACCACGGTATGCAGTTGGGTGCTGCGGTTTTGGTGAAGCCAGCTGCGGAAAAATTTGGAGTCTCGGCTGTACATGCGGCAGGTGAGTTGATCTTGTATTTGAAAAAATATATTTTTAGATTTTTAATATAAAAGATATCATATTTTGAAATAGTTAAAACATAATTGGTATAAAAAATTAAAAAAATTATAAATGTAATTAATAAATACATTGAATTTCTTCTATATTCGCCATAACTTTGTGTTGCAGATGTTTTATGTTTCTTTTTTTATATACTTTGTATACAACACCCACTTTATTAAAAAAAAAATGAAATAACAGACAAGTTTCGGACACACTAGCCCTTCATCAGTGAAATTATATAAATATAAATATTAAAAATATTTTACACATTTTTCACAAATGGGGTCAGTTACTATTAAAATGATTTATTTCGGAACGTTTATGCTTTTGTTATAACAAATATTATGAATAAATTTAAAATTCTTATACCCTAATAAGAACATTCAGTTATTATTTTTAATTTATTCATAATATTTGTTATAACAAAAGCATCAACGTTCCGAAATATATCATTTTCATATCTGTCAAAACTTACCACATTTGTTAAAAAAATATATAATATTTTTCATATTTATATTTATATCACTGATGAAGGGCTTGTGTGTCCGAAACATATTTGGTATTTAATTACATATTTTTAAATAGAGTGAGTATGTCTACAAACTATATAAAAAAAAGTAACACGAATACATTGATTTTAAGATTACATTTATGATATCTTAGATTTTTTGAAGTAATATTTATATTTAAGGTGATGTAAAAACAAACTATATTTCAAAATATTTATAATATTATTAACTTTTAGTAAAGAAAGATTTAGTATAATAAAAGTATATTTAGTAAAATATTATGACTAATCCTTTAAAGTGACAATTACAGTACCAGCACACATTAACAGAGCAATATAATAAACATCTTATTGAAAAAAATACGTTTAAATTCAATACCTTTAAGGAGTAGTCATGCATGGAGGACGCTACCTCCTAAACATGTTGTGATTAATATTTTTAATCTGTAAAAATATTTAATAAATATGGTGGATTAAACAGTATTATTAATTACATTCCACTACTATCTATTAAATAATTAATACGAATGAAAAGGTTGGTTTGTTTTGTAACTCTTGCTAATTCCGGCGTGAGCGAAACCGGTTAGTTTGATAAAACAAAAATTATGTGTAATCAAATCCAATTTGATCATATCTTGGACAGACGAAGCATGTCATTCACATAAAATATAATAAAACTTCTAGAAAAAATATATATATTCAAAATTTCTATGGATTTCCACTATTCTAAGGCATAACCTTACAATTGGTACTGAATATATCTCAGGGATGTATTATAATAATCGTACAATTTTTAAATAACCACTAGACTTCTACTAATGAAACTCTGGTTAGCTCTACACCTTAATTTCTCAGGACTCACGAAGGGTAAAGTAGGTACACCGCATAAGAAGTAGGACTCTATTATTTATGTTCACTTTAACGACTCAAAGGTCATAATGGAAATTCTTATTTTATGACCCCTAGCGCACGTAAAGCCTTAAGCATGCTTAAAGCTAGCAGGTATCCGTGTAATATTAATTCTTCATTTGCAAATTGCCTGGGGTAAACTTTTTTTTCTGGGATTCAGTTTTAGTATCATGGTCAGAATTTTTAGGGGTAGGTGTGCTATCACGTACTAAATCATTGTTATCTGAAATGAGAATAGTTCGCTTTTTTATGGTTTGGGAAAATCGTTTATGAAAAAAAAAAAAGTTTGAAAATAGGTAAGTTATGTCATTCGTTGTATAGTTCATATAGGTCATTTCATTTCTTTATTTTGTCATAAATTTCATTAGCCCAGTGATTTTTTTACAAAGGAACTGTCTCATGTCATCACCTTGTTCTCGCATATAACCTCTTAAAATGCTTTTTTAGGGTTTCTTGAACAATGATGTAAAACTCCATATTGAATAATTAATACGAATGAGAACGTATGTTTTCTTGTAGTTTTATTATAAAATATAATAATAACACACTTGTAATATTTGTATCTAAACCACTTTTTTTATAATACTGACCGGTTTCGCTCCCACCAGAGCTTCTTTAGGATAACAGAATATACTGTTACCCTGTTTATTCTATTACCCCGACGAAGCTCCGGTGGGAGCGAAACTGGTTGGTCTAAATAACAAATAAAGTGGTTTAGATACAAATATTATGTATCATTATTGTACTTAATAATGTCACACCACAAATTAAGTATTTCATACGAAAGTTTTATTATATTTTACTGGGATAACAAATTTCGCCTTCAATACATTATCGTAAGTTATTAAAAAATGTCTTAAATTTACTATTATTTTAAACATTGTGTGCGGGAAGCGTAAAAATACGTGATTCTTGAAATTAAAACTTTTTTTTACCATTAAATATATTAACTGACAATGTAAATTTTTTTAATAACGTTTTTATTAAAAATCTTCCATTGCCAGTTAATAGCGAGCCTGGCAAAACCGGTCGCTGTCGAAATAAAGACAAATGTGGAAGTAGTTATAAAAAAAACTCGTTTTATTTAATTATTATTTAAAATGAACTTTAATCAAGAGATTTCAGGTTAATCATTTGATTATCTGGGAAATAACCGTCTGAGATGGTATGGCCACCTCATGCCACGCCTAGCCGACCATGTAACATGGAGGGTGACGGAGACGAAACATCGACCTAGGGGTCGTGGTAGACCCAAGATTACCTAGATGGAAATTGTCAAACAAGCTTTATAAGATACCGGATCCCACCAGAAGCCACCCAGGACACGGTCTAAAAGACGTTATACGAAAAGCCGACTCCAAATAAAAGGTACCAAGGTAAAGTATAATACGTTTTTTAAGTTAAAGTTTTATAACGTAGGGTGTTTTTTTAAAGGTATTGTATACCTCTAAAAAAACACCTTATATAATACTCGTATTAAATGAAGTGACACATTTCACATTGCTAAGGCATTACGCTTAATATTGTAGAGAAAATTAAAAGTGAAAAGATGCTATTCTGTTATTCGCATACAATAATTATGTAAACCTGTATTATCAACCTTCTAAAAACTTGCAAATAACAATTTAACAAAATTTTGATTTCATCAACTTTTACTTAATTATATGTACATTTTTATTGTGTATTTTAAAATGTGTTGTATAAATCACTACATTTTATGTAAAATAAGTATTCAAAAATATATTTTTTTAAATACAATCGTATTTCTAAAGTTAAGAATTTTTTTTTTGTTGTTGTCAGTTTAGAAATATGGAATAAGTACCATATCAACTAACTTACTAACTAACTAAGCATCACGCCGTTTCCCCGGAGGGGTAGACAGAGAGGATGGATCGCCACATTGTTCTATCCTGGCATAATTCTCGCTCCTCTTCTACATTCACACATCGCGACATGCACGCTGTTCGATTGTTCCTACTTCAAACATCCGCCTTTAATTAATTGATTAATTTGGTCATTCCATGTCTTCCTTGGCCTTCCTCGACTTCTTTTCCCATTCACACTACTTGCATATATTTTTTTAACCATTCTTCGCTTATCCATTCGTTCCATATGTTTGTAGATCCATACTGTATTCCATATGTTTGTATATCCATACTAAATTGTATACTCTATCAATGTTTGTATAACATATGTACAATATACCTACTGTTAAAGCAAAAAACTTTTTTTTCTGTTTTCACTTTAGAAATACATGTACCATAGATATGGTTATACCTACATCGTAAATTCAATATATAAACTAACTAACTAACTGACGCAGTTCCTTCGGAGGGGTAGGCGGATAGGATAGCCCGCCACACTGTTCTATCCTGACATAACTCTCGCGCCTCTTCTACATTCACACATTCGTGACATGCACGCTCGTCGAAATATACATTTAATAATAAATGAAAATTCAACTGAGTGTATATTTGGTATTATAACTAACTAACCATCACGCCTACATCACCCCGAAGGGGAAGATGTAGGCAGAGAGGATGGATCGCCACAATGCTCTGTCCTGGCATACCTCTCGGGCATCCTCTACATTCATACATCGTACCATACACGCACGTCGATTATTCCGACTTCGAATGTGTCCGCCTTTTAGGAATTGATTAATTTGATCATGCCATGTTTTCCTCGGTCGTCCTCGGCTTCTTTTTCCACTCACGCTACTTGTGTACAACTTTTTAACCATTCTACTCTCATCCATTCGTTCCATATGTCCAAACCATCTCAGGGATCCTTTTTTAATTTTATCCATGATGCATTCATCTGCCTAACATTTCTCTCTTATTTCATCATTCGGTATTCTATCATACAACGTTTTCCCGCACATTCTTCTTAGTGATCTAATTTCTACGGCGTTTATCCTGCTTTTATCCTTCTTTTGCCAGCTCCAAGCTTCACTTCCATACATGAGGGTTGGCACTAGAACTCCATTGTGTACTGCCATCTTTGTTTCTGTGTATATATTTCTATTGTATGGTATTATTGTAAAATAATAGTTCAAATTCTATTCCTGAGCCAAAACGCTCGCTTCAGATTGAACTACATAATGCACTAGCGAAACGAGGTCGAGGATCTGCCAAGTCGAGTGTTTTAATAACAGCGCCCGTTAGCTGAAAGCAAATTGTACCAGAATCACTTATTGTCGACTAGTTCGACCCATTAGCCAACGAATGAGAAAACTTTTTCCATTCTCTTCGTGTAACAATTGTAATCTTAGATTCTAGCCAACCATCATCTGTAGCTCGTCTGTAAATGTATATAATTACTCTCAACTCTTAAACTATAATGACTAACTAACTAACCATCACGCCGTCTCCCCGTAGAGGTAGGCAGAAAGGCTGGACTGCCACACTTTTATTTCCTGACATATTTCTCTCGCTTCCTCAACATTCATACATCGTGTCATGCACGCGCGTCGATTTCTCTGACTCCTCACATGGCCGACATTCAATATTTGATTTATTTGATCGTGCCACGTTTTCCTCGGTCTTCCTCTATTTCTGGTTGCATTTACATCATTAACATATAATTTTTTTACCATTCTTTCTTCATTCATTCTTTCCATATGTCCAAACCATCTTAATAATCCTTTCATTATTTTGTTCATGACACCACCATTCTCAACTCTTTACTTGTTTAATTGAAGGTTAAGGCGCTAACATTGTAATGACATGGAATAGAAAAATCAACGCAGTTTATAGTCCACTTTAATTTATAAAGTATCATTATAAAATAAAAATAGTAACCACGACATGTTTAAGTTGTTGAGTTTGTGTGTGAGTTATACATGAACACCCGAGGATGGAAGTCACCCCCGAAACATGTCGTGGTTAATATATTTATTTTCTAATGATATTTCAAAAATTTAAGTGGAACACAAACAGCGTTAATAAAGATTAAAACGCCTGTCTTCTAGTAGTATTATTAAATTTTATATGGAATGACATGTTTTGCATTCTAAGGCATTATCAAATGACTAATGCCTGAGAAGGGCGAAACATGTCATTCCATATAAAATTTAATAAAACTACTAGAAGACAGATTTTTTCAATTATATTAATTATTTAATACGGAGTTTTACCCCATTGTTCAAGAAACAGTAAACAAACAGCGTTGTTTTTTTAATGACCATGTCTTTGTTTCAGAAATATCAAAAAATATAGTATAAAAAAGAAAGCATTCAAAAGATTTCAAAACAACTAATATTTCAACAACACAGGTCGATAGTGACATACAAATTTAACATTAAATTTAACATGTTTTATGGGAATGACATGTTTCGGCTTGCTAAGACATTATTATTTCGTCTTGATAGGAGATTATTGATCAAGTTATTATTAAAAGATTTGATAATGTCATAGCAAGATGAAACATGTCTTATCAAATTATTGTTTTTTTATTTTTCGTGAAAAATGATGGAAAACCCCATATTAAACTAATAATGAAAATGAAAACGTCTGTTTTCTAGAAGTTTTATTATATTTTATGTGAATGACATTTTTCACGTACTACGGCATTATCAATTGTTTTCGACTTTTGATGTCTTAAACAAGCGAAACATGTCATTCATAATATACAGACGTTCTCATTCTTATTTTTATATTTATTGTATCTTTAACAATGATGAAAAACTGTATAATAAATAATTAATATGAATAAAAACCTCCATTATCAACAATTATATTATATTTTATGATAAAGGCGAAAAATTTTTAATTCTTTCGGGAGGCGAATTTTTTAATTTCCATAAAATATTACGAAACTTCTTAAAAAAACAGACGTTTTCATTCGCATAAATTTAGCTCTTCATCTTCTTCGTCTGCCCTTATTGGTCCACCGCTGGACATAGGCCTCCTCCCTTCCCTTGAACTCGTCTCTATCTCCTGCCAGTCGTAGCCACATTTCCCCCCCCCCCGGCAGCAATGTCGTCGGCCCACCTTTTTTGCGGCCTGCCGACGTTTCTCCTATTCTCCCATGGTCTCCACCTTATTATTTTCTGGGTCCATCTATCCTCACTCTGTCTCGCCACATGACCCGCTCATTTTTAATTTAGCTCTAGTAAAGCGAAATGTGTCATTGGTATTAAATATAATAAAATATCTTGAAAACAGACGTTTTTATTCGCATTAATTCAGTTACAAATATTGAAGCGAAACATGTCACTCTGCAAAATATTGGTGTTTTTATTATGTTATTATTCACATGATATGTATTTCCAATATTTTTTCCATAAAAGACAAGCTATAGCATAAATTTTACGGGTATTACTTGAAATCAGCGGGGCAGAAACATAACCTCACATTCTGTTCATTAGTGTGCTCCCAGGTAGGGTAACACGTTACATGACTAGCAATCGGCGGGAACGATAGCCGTATGCCCGATAAGTGGGTTAGACGTGATGTGCATGCGAAACCAACCAATGAGAACATTTCCTCGCTATCGGACCAATCGGATTGCGAGATTTAGAAGAGCCTTCTGTTTTCAAATAACATCGAACCTAAATACCTAATTTGGTAATGAATTAGTTTTGATAACGAAAGTAACTATAATTATTGCTAATGATATACTAAAGAAATAGATGAAGACCGAGGAAAACGAGGCACTTTTAAATTAATTAAATATTGAATATCGTCTACGCGATGAGTCGGAGACATTGACGTGCGTGCATGACGCGATGTATGAATGTAGAGAAAGGGAGAAATGGACAGGATGGAATATAAAAAATACTGGTGGTTTATTCATTCTGCCTACATCTTCTAGAAAACGGCGTGATGGTGAGTTATTTTTTTCTAAAGAAAACAGCTCTTTTCTAGCAGTTTTATTTTTTTTCATGGGATAGACATGTTTCACCTTTGAATTTGATGTCTTAGCAAGGGGAAATATATCATAGCTTAAATGTTAGTAACTTTGTGGTAAAATGTAGTAACTATGCTTTATTTTATATATTTTTTTCTTTAAATATACATATATATTTTTTTGTATACAACAGGTCGTTTGAACTACTGTATACAAACGTATACAATTTTTACAAAATATAAATTACTGTATACAATTTTTTTTTATCTATTGTATTGATTCTCGTGACATGTGATAAGTAGCCAATCTGTCGCCATTTTATTGTCACGTGAATATAACACCAGACCAAACACAATGTGACAATCACACTGCCATCGCCGGGAATCGAACCCGGGACCTTCGTTATGGAAGTCAGAGCTCTTAACACTCTGCCACGAAGGTCGTCTTATTTATCACCGTTGACTAGGACCGGTTTCGATACTACTCGTATATATATTACGGTATTGACATGGTGACTTTATTGATCGCCCAAACAAAATACGAACAGTATTAAGCAATCAATAGTAAAAGTGGTTGTCATAAAATAAAGTGTATTCTTTCGTATGTAAAGAAAACCTTCAGAATTGTTTATAATATAAAATAAAAAATTCGAACACCATGTGTTAGGGTTCCCAGAAAACATTTTAATTAAATTTAAATTAGTAAAAGTTAGAATTATTCTCAAGAATTTCTCAAGCCTTAGATAATTAAAACATACATACCTACTTCCTCCCTTAAAACATATTGTACAAGAGATGATTACTTAAACCCTTTTTGTCGCGTATATGTATATTTTTATTCTACTCCAAATTCGAATTATTTCATTTCTCTAATAACGAGTGAAAAAATATTCATCATTCGTTATGTATGAATAAATTCTTTCCTTCTCTTCCTCTTCTTAGTGTAGACCTTGTGGCCTATTTCTCCAGAGGAATTGGCCTCCTGCAAGGTCAAATCCCAGCTATAGATCCATTTTACTATGCCATTGCTGGTTCTTAGTCCGGATGAGAAACGAAGATTGCTGAAAAATAATAAAATTAATAACACTTTCAGGTTTTATTTTTACGTCACTGTTCCACTGTTTAAATATGTTTTTATATGTCCTTTTAATAATGCAATTTATGGTGTATTTAAATGATCAAATATTTCAATGTAAAATAATTTTATAAAGTAACAAAATGTAAATGATGTATAATTGTCGCACTTTCAAAACTAATGTTTTGAAGACCTTACCTTACATTATAATTTTTAAACGTGGATAACAAATATAAGATAAGTTTTTCAGTAAATAACCGTGTATCGGTCCATATTTTCAGCCCAAGTCTATAGAAATCGGTTTTGATTAGCTTGTTAATGTTCTCCAGAGAGCCGGAGTTGATAAAGAATCGTACCTTATTTAGGTAGTGTGATTAGGTAATGTGATTGAGGGGAAAGTAGAGGGTCGACGTGGTGATGGCAAATCTCCTGGCTCCAACATAAGAGACTGAACTGACTTAGGAGCGTTAAGTATATGTTTTGAGGTGTCATGGAGAGAGACGCTCGGGTGAAAGTTTACAAGTACCTATGTCGGGAGACCTGATATGATTCTGGAAGGAGAAGAAGAAATTACTAATATCGTATTGCTTCGACTTCAATACTAAATTTTATTATATAGAAGGAAAATCTTTGCTGGTGCCATTTTTACTTTGGATGCAGCAGCTCTAAACATGAATATTGTATTGCAACTAAACTTCTTCTTCTTCTTCGATGGCCCTACAGCCCATATCGAGCCTTAGCCTCCAGTATTCTTCGCCTCCAACTCCTCCTGTCCTCCGCTTCGACCCTCCAATCTGACACTCTTAACAATCTTGTTCCATCTCTCCCAACTTCATCCTCCCATCGCAGCCTTGGTCGTCCAATTGGTCTTCTACCGCCTGGGTGCCACTCCAGCAATCTTTTTGGGGTTCGCGATGACGGCATCCTCTGCACGTGACCGGCCCATCTCAGTCTATTCAGTCTGACTGTGTGGAGAGACTGGGAGCTTTGTAAATATTGTACAGCTCGTCATTATGCCGCACTCTCCAGCCTTCACCGTCATTCACAGGCCCCAGAATTCTGCGCAGCACCCTTCTCTCAAAAGTATCCAGTCGCTCTGCAGATTTCGCTGTCATTGTCCACGCCTCACACCCATAGGTCACTACTGTTCGGATGATTGTTTTATACAGGGTGATTTTGGTTTTCCAGTGTACGTTTCTTGATTTGAGCGCTGGTAGTAGAGAGAAGAATGTTTTGTTACCAATTGTGATTCTTCTTTCGATTTCCTTGTGATCTTCGTTTTCTTTTGTTATAGACGAACCCAGGTAAGTGAAGTCCTCCACCATCTTAAAGTTGTATCTGTCCTTGAATCTGATGGTTCGCCTTGAGTTATGGGTTGCATTCCTGGTTTGTTTCATTATTTGTGTCTTTTCTTCGTTTATCTCTAAAATTGCAACTAAAACATTCATAAATTATTTTTAAAGAGAATTTTCGTGATCGTTTTCCATCAATAATTTCTTAAATATTTTACGTGTATTCTTCTCACTATAAAACCATTTTAATTAAACCTTTCTGATTATTTAAGGACGCATTTAATTATACGTCTATATCTATCCTTTGTTATTAAACCCTTAAATGCATTATGTTGCAAATCTGCAACAATTTATTTAAGCCCTTATAACTCTGTATACATGCAATAAATGAACTTCAATGCATAGTGTTGCGTAAGTGTAACAATACGCCGAGTCATTGTGTTTTTAAATTATTCGAGAAGGTGTCTGTGTAAGCAAGAAATTGACATTTTAATAAATAAATAAAAACGTTTGGTGCAGATGTGTCACATTTCATTCATTTCAATATTTATTTTCATTGGTGCTACTGGATATAAAATGAAATAAAATAAATGTACGAGTATAAACTCCATAAAGGTGAGTCTACCATTGTTTTTTGATTTATATTTTTTGTAATGATTGCAAAAAGTAAACAAAACATGCAGTGAATGAAATATAAATAAAATCCACAAATAAATTTTCAATTTTTTAAAATTATTTTTCCCGTTGTTTTTAACCTAATTTTAGTATAAATATATATTTTCTTTTGAATTTGGAAAAATCATGCATTTAAGAGTTAATTCTTCTTTCTCGTCAATCTTTGTCGTTATTCAATAACTCGTCGTTTTAATGCACATTAATTTTTTTTTTTTCAATTCAATTAATTTTTTTTAAATCATAAACATTACAGTATATAACCAAAGCGCTTATGACTATACAGGTAGGTAAAAAAAACTATTTTAAGCATTAAATACAATTATAAAATTTAAAAATAGACAAAAAACACAAAAAAACACGAGATAATCAAAAAATAAAGACCCAATAAGTAATTAGAAACAATAAGAAGAACAACACATTATTTTAAAGATAGATGTTTTCTGAGGGTAGCCTCACTATCGTGGAAGATGTCCACATCCGAAGAGATGCGGTTTAGAAGGATTATTGCCCTGCCCACGGGCATAACCTTAGGTAAATTGGTTCTACACAGTGGCAGGTGAAATAATCTATGTTGCCTTTGTCGCAGATAATTGTCAGGGACAAACAAAGTCAAATCATTCAAAATATCCGAGTTATGTATTCGACCACGAATCAGTTGAAAAAAATGAACACCCAAATGGATAGCTCGTCTAATTTCCAATGATTGGTAGTCCAGCATACCCAGCAATGATACTTCTTCCACATATGATACTTCTTCGTGATCTCATTTATACGAAATATTCTCATCATTAATTTTCCTTCTCCACGCTTCACTTCCATATATAAGGTTCAATACATGAAAGTTTTTTTTAACATCCTACATAATAAAACAATTCTGAAAACCTTTTTAAAGGGTAATTTTAAAATATTCAACCTCTTTCGAATGCCTTCACTTCTAAAGCGGTCATACAAAAAACATAAATTGCGTCGATTCTACAAATCCCTATAAAATTCTGTCGCACTGATCTATATTCTATAGCGCGGATACCATTTCTTACAACTCTTTCAATTTCTGTGAAGCGGGCAAAGGATTGGACATACTTTAAAAAGGACACATTGAATGTCGTAGGCTTATATCGAGAACTTTCAAACTCAAAAAAGTAAATAATGATGAAATAAAACGACGTTCTTTATAATAAATAAATACTTCTTAATTTTTATTGTGTATAATTGTCTTTTCTAATCACTCTTTTTTCCCCACCTTTGTTTTATTAGTTTGTATTTAAGTGTGTCTTATTCTTCGTCTTCTTCTCCTTATAGACTTTTGGTCTGTTCCTGAAATCAGGCTGGCCTCTCTTGGGAGGTTGACTCCCAGCTATCTCTCCATCTTTTCGGCGGTCTCCCGGGGGGATGGCAGCCGGCAGGATTCTGATGCACCACAGCGTATGGGATTCTGGTGGGATCCATCCTCTGCACGTGCGCATTCCAGTATCTTCTGCGTTGTCTGCCCCATCTCACGACATCCTCCACCTTGCAGATCTCGCGGATGGCCGTATTCCTCACCCTAACGCGAATAGTCTTTCCTGCTATCATCCTCAGCGTCCTCATCTCTGCCACCCGTACTTTAGCATTCGTTCTTGTGGTATCCTCTCTGGTCTCAATGCTATACGAGTATGTCAGTATAGGCCTTACGCAGGTTTTATATATTCTGACCTTAACATATATTCTAACATTTAAGTTTGTGTTTAATAAAATTGTCAACAGATTTCGCATACTTAATTTTAACTATGACTAATCACAATAATGAGTTTTTCCCCCTGTAAATTGTAACTAACCGCTATTTTAATTAACATTAATTACTTACCTTACTTAACTCTAGCAAGAACTTCAACATTATATCAAAGAAATTATTCAAATTGACAAAGGAACAAATACACATGAAGGTTCGAAAAATCACGAAAATTTGGCATTTGATATATTATTGTAACATTGGTTGACGAAACAATTGTCGTGAAAAACAAAAAAATAGAGTTTTATAATTTAACACGTAAATACTTACACTTTTTATCTTTATTTCGACAGTGACCGGTTTCACCAGGATAGCTGGCATCGATAAACTGGTCTGTTGAAATTAAGACAACAAGTGGAAAAGTATTTTTTTTTAAAACATAGTTTTATTATAAACGTTCCAAAACATAAACTTTCCAAAATAAATGATTATAACATCTTTCAAAACTGACCATATTTGTAAACAATTTTATAATATTTTAAATAATATCACTGATGTAAGGCTGGTTAGTCCGAAACATGTTTGATATTTAATTTTTATTAAATTTTTGGATAAATGTGAGTATTGTATAGAAAGTACATAAAAAAGAAACATTTAACATCTACAACACAAAGTTATGGCGAACATAGAAGAAACATAAGTTTCTTATTTTTGTTTATTTCACGAGTTGTCGAGTTTTCAAATTGTGCTGCGATGCCCTTTCCAACTACTCAATATTCCGTGCTCCGCTATCTGGGGCCGAATTTCCTGACGGGTTTGTAAAAAATTCAACTTGACAGATGATTCGGTGCCGAATCTGAATTCTCCGCTGGTCCATTGCTCAGGATGGCCTTAATATATCACGTAATAGGGCGCACCCTAACCCAAGGGTGAAAATCGCGTTTCCCTTTACTTATATTTAGGAATGGTGTGAAAGTGAAGCACAGAACTGCAAAAGAAGGATGGAAGTGGAATAAATGCAATAGAAATGAGATATCTTAGACAAATATACCTATTATAAATCTATGTATGTATGTGATAGCGTGTTATTTTTTTTTTTTTTTACTTCTACATGTTATACATTAATTTGACAAAAAAAAAGTTTATGGACTGTAATTGCCACACTAGGCATGGCCTGTATCGTGACAACTACATAAAAAAGCATGTAAGAATTGTAAGTAAAATGGCGGTTTGTAAGTATTTGAGAGTAATCTTATGCTAACATTGGTAAGAGACTTATCGCAACATGATGATATAATTATATATAAATACTAGGAAAGTTGTGATAATAAATTAACGTACTAAGATAGAAAGGAAAACTCTTCTAAATCTAAAAGAAAAAACATTTTCTACGTCTATGGTTGACCCCTTTATATATTTGGTTTGAGCACGTTTAAATTTCTTTAAGAAGTTAATTCAGTTAGAATAAAAGTATTGCAAAAGAAATAATGAAACGGTCATTAATGTTGTTTGAACATATAGAAATGATGAATGAAGAAAGAATACTATAAAAATAAATGTATATTATTTTATAAATTTAATGACAGCTTAAAATAAATAACAATGAATAAAATAAATTATTGATAAAAAAGTGAAACATTAAATGATCCCTTAGATGGTTTGTACGTACAGAAAGATGGACGAGAGAAGAAATGTCGTGTACAGGCCCTAAAGCCGTGGAAGACCAAGGAAAGCACGGCATGACCAAATTCATCAAATACTAAATGGCGGACACATTTGCAGTCGGAAGAATCGACGGGCGTGCATGAATGTAGAGGAACAAAAGAGGTATGTCAGGAAAGAAAAGTGTGGTTTTTCTTATTCGATTCTTTCCGCCTACCCCTTCGGAGAGACGGTGTGATGGTTAGTTTATTAGTAAGTAAAAACAAAACTAATTAAACTAACTAACCATCACGCCGTCTCCCCGAAGGGGTAGGCAGAAAGAATGGACTGCCACACTTTTCTTTCCTGGCATATTTCTCTCGCTTCCTCAACATTCATATATCGTGTCATGCACGCGCGTCGATTTCTCTGACTCCTCACATGGCCGACATTCAATATTTGATTTATTTGATCGTGCCACTCTATTTCTAGTTCAATTTACATCGTTAAAATATACTTTTTTACCATTATTTCTGCATTCATTCTTTCCATGTGTCCAAACCATCTTAATGGTCCTTTCATTATTTTGTTCATAACACCATAATTCGCACCGCATTTACTTCTAATAATATTTTCATTTGACACTATCATACAGAGTATCCACAAATTCGTCTACGAGATCTCATTTCTACTGCATTTATTCCACTTTCATCCTTATATTGCCAGCTCCATGTTTTTTAGTAAAAAAAAATAGTAAAACACACTTTTAAGAAAAATAGCTTTTTATGGACTATAAAATTTTATGACTATCGATCATGAATCAATTCCCAATATTGATATATCATTTCATAGCAGGTAAGTTTTGCTAAAGTGTTTTTCGTATGTATACCATCTGTCTAGCCAGCCAATCCCAAAAGTGTTATCACTCCCTTAAAGGGCTCTCCATCATCCGCGGAGACATATTTTCCTACTTACCTCCAGTTGAGAGCGAATCTAGATTTGGAATAAACTATCGCAAATTTGATTTGCGGAGAGAAAGTGTTTTCCGCCGAAATTAAATGCCTAACTTCCACTTTGCCACAAAGTAATTTGCCCGAAATTTGTCAGCCCACATTTGGGGATGTTTTTTAAATTCATTTTGTGCAGTGGTCGTCAACCTGTCCGGTAATGAATTTTTATGGACTCAACAAAATTTAAAAATATCGTTTCTTCTGTATTCGCCATCACTTTGTGTTGTAGATTCACCATTTGATAATGCCTTAGAGAATGAAACGTGTCATTCCCATAAAATATATAATAACGAAAGAAAACTGACGTTTACATTCGTTTTAATTAACATTTGATAATGCCTTAGAAGGGTGAAACATGTCATTCCCAAAAAATATAGTAAAACTTCTAGAAAAATGGCGTTTTCATTCGTATTAATTATTTAATACAGAGTACATAATAATTAAGTTATAGATTCACATTTGAGAGAGAGAGCGAGAGAGAGAGAAAGAGAGAGAGTGAGAGAGAGAGAGAGAGAGAGAGAGAGAGAGAGAGAGAGAGAGAGAGAGAGAGAGAGAGAGAGAGAGAGAGAGAGAGAGGGAGAGAGAGAGAGAGAGAGAGCGCTACGATTGGCACATGCACTACGGTTTGGCTACCCCTGATTTAGTGTGTTAAAAACAGTTTAACAGTAAAAGGAAAACCGAATTTTCAGAATTTCATTCGCGGTTTTCTCATTATCAGTGAGTTTTTTTTCTCACACTGGCCACAATTAAACAGAGATTTGTTAAGGGCGGCATGAAATCACAGTAGGGCTTCAACCGTGATTTTAAAACTTTTAAAAAACATTTTATTTTCACACCACTTATTGCAATTTTCTCTACTAAGTTTCGGACCGCAGACATACTTCCTCAGTGTAGAAATTGAAGGAAAATAGAAAACATTATTTCTTATAAAAACAAAATAATGTAAGGATCATTAAGATGTTTTGAACATATGGAAAGAATGAATGAAGAAAGAATGGTAAAAAAATATATGTTAACCATGTAAATGGAACTAGAAATAGAGAAATACCGAGCAAAACGTGGCACGATCAAATAAATTAAGTTTTTCGGCCACGTGAGGAGTCACAGAAATCAACGCGCGTGCATGACACGATGTATGAATGTTGAGGATGCGAGAGAAATATGTGAGGAAAGAAGAGTGTGGCAGTCCATTCTTTCTGCCTACCCCTTCGGGGAGACGGCGTGATGGTTAGTTAGTTATTTAGTTAGTTAGTTATTTCTTACATATTAAATTAAGGGAGGGTGTTATAATAATGATTAAGAACGATAAGTGCAAAAAAGGGTTTTAATACTAAATATTCTACAGTGATAACGCCATCTTCTCCTTCAAGTGGCCTGTCGGGTCCCCCCAATGTTGGCGATCACCTCGACAAACCTGTCCCTGTCCTGCGCCGCTCGGAACAGCTCCTCCACACTTCGGATGCCGGTCCACTCCCTCACGTTTCGCAGCCAGGACATTTATCTCCTTCCGGGACCTCAGCGCCCCTCAATTTTCCCCTCCAATATCATTTGGAGAAGGTGGTACTTTTCCCCACGCAGTATACGACCCAGAATTGAAATCTTTTTTTAATTTTTTTTATTATTTTTTTATTTTTTTTATTTTTATTTTTTTAAAGACTAACATCAAGGATTTATATCAATGATATTAGAATTTATTTTACAATCTTCAATGTGAGCAGAAAATAGCTCATTATTATGAAGAAGGAACCTGGTCGTGTCCCGGCTTGAACCCATGCCCCCCGGATCAGGAGCCAAGCGTTCTATCCTCTAGACCACCACCCGACCGTAGGTACGTTTCGAACCTTGATAGTCGATAACAGTTCCCTGTCAACTCTAGCTCACCTCAGGACTTCGGTATTGGTAACCATTTCTAGAGGGAACTCTGAGGATTCGGCGATGGAGCCACGTTTCAAATGCTTAACAGATGCAAACGCCTTAAGTTTATCAAAAATATATTTTATGAAAGTGATTTGTTTTGTCTTGGGCCATATATACTTACTTACTTACTAACCATCACGCCGTCTCCCCGAAAGGGTAGGCAGAAAGAATGGACTGTCACACTTTAACCGATGCGGCACTCCATCCTTCTCTTTTCGCCCCGCGGGAGACGCGGTGTGATGGGTTGCGAACCTCATCGCCACCAATAGGCATCTCCCGCGCACACTTCGATCTTCCAACATCCACAAAATAAATCTAAAACAAATAATATAAAATACAATGATATAAAATAAAATAACAAAATAAAAATAATTTAATACAAAATGTTATTTTTAGATGGTGCACATTTGTCTATTTAATTTATGTTCCACGAATCCACCGTTTTTTTAATTTAGCACATAATGTAATAACACATAATGTTTTTCCGATGTTGCACATGTTGACATGGACGATCCGGACTTTTGTGTTTATTTAATTTATGTTACACGTATCCACCGTTTTTTTTAAATTAGCTGTTATATGATTTAATTAATGTTCCACGTATCCACTTTTTTATTTGCCAGTAATTAGGCACTTAAAACCAACCAACACCAGCAAGAACTTTAAAAGAATATTGAAGAAATTATTCAAATTGTCATTGGAACAAATGAAAAATTTATTTTTACACCTGTCAAAATTCTTTATATAAACGAAAAAACTTGTATAATTTTGACATCAAAACAGTACAAACGTATTACGTCTCACAATTAACTATTATAAAGTGCGGCAACAATCAAATTGACCAAAACAATTCACTTTTACACGTAATTTCTCCAAATTCACGGGAGCACCACATGAACCAAACCAAATTTTCGAAATCAGAATTAGTATTATGGGCCATATATTCAAGGCAAAATTTATCATTCCCATGTATTATGATGAAACATCCAGAAAATTTACGTTACTATTCATATTAAATAATAATGGTAGAGTATTACACCATTGTTTAAAAACAAAATACTTAACACTTGGTATAATCTTTACTTGTATATTTTCGTTCGTAGTTGAAGGAATCATACAATCTGTTCCCAAGTCGTTTGATGTTATCCTAAATGTATCTGATAGTTAGTGTCCTTGAGCGTTGTTGAAGTGAGTAGCCACCATTTAAGTAAACACAAGTTAACTAATAAGAAACACAAAAGCTTTTCCTCCAAAGTAGGTACAAAGTAGCGGTTCTCTTGTAGATGTTAAATCCCTTAATTAAATTTGAGATTTTCTTCCTCGGTGTAAAGTTCGACTTAGATTGTTAAAGTTCAGTTTTCAGAATCAAAGTTGGTCTATAAAATGCCCGGAGAACTTTGCTCTTTAGCAGATTTCAAATATTGTCAAAAGTCATGACTTCCCTTCAAAATTTGAATAGTTGTCAAATAAATTCTTCTGTTTGTCTTTTTTGAATAATTCGAAACGCCCCTTTTCCTTTCGTAATTTGAAATTTAAGTTCGAATGTTCTATAACTTCTTACTGCAATAAACAATTGTAAATTTTGGTTAAATTTTAAAATTGTTATAAATTTTAAAATGTGTTACGCTTGTTCTTAATAAATACGAATGAAACGTTTGTTTTCTAGAAGTTTTATTATATTTTATAGGAATGGCATGTTTATCCTTGTTTAGGCATTTCATAAAGTTTTAACAAGACGAAACATGTCATTCTAGAAACTTTTTATTCTTTTGAATAACTTTTTGAAAACATTGTATTTTTACAACAGATTTTTACACCTTTCACAAACATGTTTCGGGACACAGATTTCTCTCCTTCAGTGAAATTAGTTTAAAAACTTATTATCTCTCTACCGTATTAATTAATAGTCAAATGAAAGAGATTTATTATTTATATACTAAATGATGATTGAAAAAGTAAGGGGGGACGGGGGTAAATTAAATTTAAAATTTAAGGTAAATTGTTGTTTAGATAATATAGATTATGAGACAGTGGAAACAAATAAATTATGGGACTAGTAGTTAAATTTACTTGGTTATTTATAATATATTATTTGTGTTAAAGGTTGGTCATGTCAGAAGCCGGAAGAATCGACGTGCGTGTATGACTCGCTGTATGAATGAAGAGGAAGCTAGAGAGGTATGTCGGGATAGAGTAGTGTGGCGGTTCATTCTCTCTACCTACCCCTGTGGAGAAACTACCCCCTTTGTGTTGCGTTTTAATTCATATTAATTAATAAATTTAGAGTTGTTTTGTAAAATCTTTGTTTAATGTATATTTACTGTCGGAAACCATAAATACGCAAGTTCTTAATTATTGTTTCCGCAAAATGTCGTATAACCCCACATTAAATAATTATTATGAAAAATGACTGTTTTCTAGAAGTTTTGTTATATCTTATGGAAATGACATATTTCGCCAAAGACATTATCAAGTATTTGTCACATTTGTCAGTGTATATTAAATGATAAAACTATAATATTTTTAAATATTTGAACGTAGTTTTAAGCCCTTTCTTTTTAGGGCTCCTTTGGGGTTTAAAAAACGCAATTATAATAAAAAAAATCATGATTGTTCTATTTAATGTATGTCGTAAAAGTTTTTTACTTTGCCCACAAAATGGGTTTATTAGTTTGGCAAGATAATCTATTTTTCTTTTAAGAATGGCCTTTTTTTACTTGTTTTTTAATATTTTTTTTAAATATTGAATAACTAACTTACTAACCATCACGCCGTCAAGGTTACAAAAAAAAACTGCCGAAGCTCCGACGGGGGCGAAACAGGATGGTTCGATAAAACAAAATGAAATGGTGTAAAAACAATGTACACAATTTATTTTTAATAATGCCGCATCACACATTAAATGCTCATACTAAAGTAAAAAAATATGCTTACCATTAAGATTAATATGCTTTTTTCCGTAATTATTTTGGAAAATAATAAGCCGTGTACGATGGCGTGATAGATAAAATGTTGGCGTGATGTTTTAGGGGAGAAACTCTTATTAATTTCATTTTCACGGCAACAATTAAATTAATTGCCTTCATTATGGCCTCTTTCAACACGGTGTTTCCAATTTAGATAACAATATTTCAAACGAAGTATAAAGTTTTAGAATTTTTTAATCATTTCATTTTTTATTTGCTTTATAACTAAATAACTAACTAACCCCAAAGTCTAGTCTCCCCGAAGGGGTAGGCAGAAAGAATGGGCTCCTACACTTTTTTCCTGGCATATTTTCTCGATTCCTCAACATTCATACATCGTGTCATGCACGCGCGTCGATTTCTCTGACTCCTCACGTGGCCGACAATCAATATTTGAATTATTTGATCGTGCCACGTTTTCCACGGTCTTTCTCTATTTCTAGTTCCATCGACATCGTTAACATACAAATTTTTTATCCATTCTTTCTTCATTCATTCTTTTAATGTGTCCAAACCATATGAATGAACCTTTCATTATTTTGTTCATAACACTATCATTTGTACCGCATTCACTTCTAATATTTTCATTCGATACTCTATCATACACCGATTTTTCATACTAGAAACTCATTTCTATTGCATTTATTCTACTTTCATCATTCTTTTGCCAGTTCCATACTGCGCTTCCATATATAAGGATCATGGATATGGTAATTAGTTGATATATAAAAATATTCTTTGTAAAAGCCAATCACATTCGATGTCGTTTTGTTTTTAAGAATAACACTATTTTAATAATAATAACGGATTTTAATCATTAGGAAAACTAACTAACTAACCATCACACCGTCTCCCCGAAAGGGTAGGCAGAAAGAATGTACTGTCACACTTTAACCGATGCGGCACTCCATCCTTCTCTTTTCGCCCAGCGGGAGACGCGGTGTGATGGGTTGCGAACCTCATCGCCACCAATAGGCATCTCGTACTTTGATCGTCCAACATCCACAAAATAAATCTAAAACCAATAATATAAAATACAATGATATAAAGTAAAATAACAAAATAAAAATAATTTAACACAATTTTTTTTGATGGTGCACATATTGTCTATTTAATTTATGTTCCACGAATTGACCGTTTTTAAATTAGCAGTAATTAGGCACTTAATAATTAGTAATAAAAAATAATGTAATTTCCAAATGAAGGAATTGTATCGTGTTCAAGCATAAACCAAAGTCCCCTGGACCAGAAAGTAAACGTTCTAACCCCTAAATCACAACCCGAGATGTTCTGCTTGATTATTTTTGTGTCGTGATTATTTTCATTTCATAAGAAGCTTATCAAGCAATTTCATCCGGTGCGTAAGCCTACCTCCTACTTTTGCACAGCGCAACCTTATATCTGTAAAGGTAATTAATATCATGACATGGCAAAACGGAGACTCAAAAGAACAGAATATTCCAAGCAAGTATTATCTTGAAGGCATCTCAGAATGTACAGTCTATGTATACCAAATCTTTATATTCCTTTTCTGTGAACCCACGTTTACGTTAATATGTCCATATACCTGCCTTTTATATTTCGTTTCAATCAGTATAACGTAAAATATATTACTTTTGTAGGTATAAGATATTATTTTTGTTGGGTCATATGCTGAGAGGAGAAAGATAGCACCTCATTTACGACGTAAACGAAACTATCATAGAAGTAGTGGAAGACCGAAGACAACTTAGCACAAGCAAATAAATAAATTATTGAATGT
The DNA here is from genome assembly GCA_022606425.2 of Lepidostoma basale. Taxonomy (NCBI): domain Eukaryota; kingdom Metazoa; phylum Arthropoda; class Insecta; order Trichoptera; family Lepidostomatidae; genus Lepidostoma; species Lepidostoma basale. Next base: position 490,684 of record JAHDVF020000099.1, read on the forward strand.
CGGCCACGTGAGAAGTGGGCAAAAAATGTCGTGTTTCGGCCGAAATAATGGATTATCTAATTAAATTAAGCATATAAAACATTGCAATAAACTGTCAATTTTTATTTACCACGAATCTTGTGCATTCCTTCGGCACTGACAGTAAAACTAAAAAATAAAGGCAGAAGACCACAAAATATTTAACAGCAAACATAAAACCACCCTAGAGTTTTACTCTTCTCGAAAAAGGTTCAATTGAAGTTACTACCGACCGTTTTATTTGGAGCAATTGAATTTACATGCAAGTAGATCTTCGAGGGATGGGCGGTGGACTTTTTTGTAATTTTGCAAATTAGTTGATTGCGGATTTCGGAACATCTTCTTAACCCTTAACGTACCGTGTTCAAAACAAAACGCTCGCTCCCATGTGGTCAATTCAGTTTACCGCTAACTTTATCTAAATATCAAGCATATGACTCGATGAATCAAAATTTAATTTATGTCATCTTGTAGGGAATTTCATTAGGAATAGATCGATATCTACTCGTATAACATACATGAATTATTTGAAAAACATATCATTATTAATTTTTTTCTGGAACCATGCGATTTCTGATATGGAATGCGTCACAGCATACGAGCGACTGGCACCAAGTATAAACTTGTCTCGCGGCCCGCGGCCGGCGGGGCAGGACTTTACGAGATTTTACGTATGATAAAGGCACCTAGGCAAAATGTATAGTACGTTCAAGACAACGAGTACGTATTAATATTTGTCCCTTTTGGTAAAGTGTTAATATTTTCACAGTTCTGATATTATTAAGTTGCGTGCTGCGTTTCCGTCCACAGTCGGTATTATTACGTACCTATGAAAAGGCCAAAGATATTATTTATAATACGTTCAAAACAGCGAGTAAGTATTTGTCACTTTTGATAAAGTTGTAAATATTAGCAAAACAAATTCTACCTTAACACGAATGAAGGTGAGGGCAGTCTTAGAAAATATTTTTTTTTGGGATGAAGGAAGTAATTTTTGCTTTTTTTTTATTACGAAATATTGAGAACACTTCAATGGAGGATTACAATTTTTTTTATAATATTAGGGTCCATAGGTTTTAAGAAAATCAACTTTAAATTGGCAGTGGAAACTCAATTGACCACATGGCAACGCGACGGTTAAACAATAAAATTTATAAAAATATTTTTTTATGAATAAAGGTAGTAGTCTGGTAACTTAAGCCGATTTTTATGTCTTTTTTGGAGGGCGTTTTTTTGTAGGAAAATAATAATGAACCGTTCTGGAAATTTAGGATGTTTTTATTTACATATTAAAGATACAAACATTTTTTTTTTTTAATTAATAATTTATTCTTATTATTATTATTAATCGAAGTTGGCACCTCGAAAAAAAACGTGGGTGATTTTGGCTCTTGATGTTATCTGAAATCAAAAATTCTTAATCTTGTCATTATCGTCGGAAATACCGATACATTTTATCACCCCTAACATTTTATTTTACAACCCCTTCTTTGTTGACTATTTTTTCAAAGTCCGCCATTTTGTTATTTATCCATGAAATTTAACTTCTGTAGTTCCGACCAGAATGACATGTCTTTAGATTAAGAATTTTCATGATTTTTTGATTTCAGATAACATCTAGAGCCAAAATCACCCGGGCCACCCACGCGCTTTTTTTTCGAGGTGCAAACTTCGATTTATAATAATAATAATAACTAACTATTAAATTTATTTAAAAAAAAAAAAAATTGTATCTTTAATATGTAAATAAAAACGTCCCAAATTTCCAAAACGATTCATTCTCATTTTCCTACAAAAAAGACATGAAAATCGGCTTACGTTACCAGACTACACCTTAAAACACTGTTTTTTCCACATTTTATTTTATTTTTATCGACATTCTTCATCATCGGATGTACAATATAACTGTCGAAGATAATTAATGAAATATTCGACTTTTTTTTTTAACTTTGTATACAACACACTAACTAACTAACTAACGCCGTCTCTCCGAAGAGGTAGGCAGAAAGATATCTCCGACAGCGACAGCATAGATTGTTTTACCTACCGGCCGCCAGAACCAACCTGCCTCTGGTGACACCGGTGGGAAGAGAAATTAATCTGCTGAACGCGGTCTTCTCGGAGTTCGACGTCTTTCATATTTATTGAAAGTACATTCAGAAGGCAAATACTCTTAATTCTAGAAAGTATCCTGTCTTCCTAATGTTGAACCATCTCTCATACGTTTCTGGTAGTATACTTTATACAATATAATATTATTATAGCTGCTCTCAATAGATGCCTTAAAAATGAATTTTGTAATGTCTGTTGATGAAATCAACTGTTTTGATTTGATTTAACCAATGCGGCACTCCATCCTTCTCTTTTCGCCTCTGCGTGAGACGCGGTAAGATATTAAAATGATATTTGTGAAAATGTATACTTATATCTGTATACGAATCCTGGATTTTCACCTGTGGGTGGTTAATTTAAATTTTTAATTATATCTCAATAGAGACGAAGAAACAAACTGGAAACTGACTATGGATGATCAAGGTGTTTACAGGACTTATGACCTGTCATTGGTTGGGTTAAGCGTACGCTTTATGTAATTACTAAATGTTTATGTAATTACTAAAGGTTTGCTAAATGCTAAACAATCATTCTTCATAGATGGCGTTAATGGAAGGATTGTATAGATTAATCTAAAAAATTAATTAGTACAATCAAATCTACATAGATGGCTAACTGGAACTGCCACGTGAAAATAAGTATGGATTTGGAGTATATATACAACTTCCAAAAATGTATCATACATGATCATAACAATGGTGGAATGGGGAATGTTGTAATTACATAAAAGCGTGCGCTTAACCCAACCAATGACAGGTCATAAGTCCTGTAAACACTTTGATCATCCATAGTCAGTTTCCAGTTTGTTTCTTCGTCTCTATTGAGATATAATTAAAAATTTAAATTAACCACCCACAGGTGAAAATCCAGGATTCGTATACAGATATAAGTATACATTTTCACAAATATTTGTAAATATTCTGGTCAATTATTTGGCGTATAAAATAGGAGTGGATACTCCAGGCGACTTCTAACAGAGCGATGGGAGGCGGTAGCCTCTTCGCATTGTGTTAATAAAGTGGTTTGCTAAATGCTAAACAATCATTCTTCATAGATGGCGTTAATGGAAGGATTGTATAGATTAATCTAAAAAATTAATTAGTACAATCAAATCTACATAGATGGCTAACTGGAACTGCCACGTGAAAATAAGTATGGATTTGGAGTATATATACAACTTCCAAAAAATGTATCATACATGATCATAACAATGGTGGAATGGGGAATGTTGTAATTACATAAAGCGTACGCTTAACCCAACCAATGACAGGTCATAAGTCCTGTAAACACCTTGATCATCCATAGTCAGTTTCCAGTTTGTTTCTTCGTCTCTATTGAGATATAATTAAAAATTTATATTAAAATGATTTTTAATATTTATATAATATCACTGATGAAAGGCTTGTGTGTCCAAAACATGTTGAGTTTTTAATTTTTATTTTTAAAATAAAGCGTATGTTGTAAACAAAGTATATAAAAAAAGAAACGTTAAACATCCGCAACACAAAATTATGGCGAATATAGAAGAAAATGAAATATTCGTTCATGATGTAAATGCAGAGAAAATCTAGGTTAACCAAAGAATAGATCATATTATTATCATTTTTCTATATTCACTTCTATGTTACATTTAAAATCTGTAAAAACCGACCAAATTCTTAAAAAAAAAAATCATATTTATTTTGTGTATAAAATATTAAACTATACTGTAAAAGGACTCCTGTGTCTTTTAAAATGTTTATGTTAATATTATTTTTTTAATTTAATTTGTATTTTAAATAAATTGTTGTTTTACAAAGAAACAAATATTGTTCGATATTATTATCAATCAATTTTAGCAGCTGGCTGTGTTAAGAGTAAGAAAAACAGAATTTACAAGCAGTGTGAAATTATGGAACCCTTAATAATTAAGTTAAGATAAAATATAATAATATTATTATATAATGAAAATCAATGCTCTGTATCTATGTACTTCTACGAGAAAAAGTCGTGAATATTCTTTAATTAGATTAATTTACATTTGTTTCATTAAAAATGTAAATGAAAAAGTTGCATGGTTGCGTTTATTTTTAACTTTTTATTTAATTTGTTCGATGTTAATATTTTGAGTGCTTTCACATCTCTATGGTGAACCCTCTTTTGATGAATGGATAAACGTCGATGTGTCCTTCAGAAGACCTACGGATATTATTCAAATGGCATCACCACGACAATCGATGCTAATTTAAGGATTGTGCGGAAGGCCTACCTTCCTTGAAGTATTCTCGGGTGTCGGGTATGGAAAAGTAATGTTGAACCCGGAAAAAACAACCCGAGAATTTTCTGAAAAGAGTGCCTAGGAATTGGGCACACAAAGTGTGAAAAATTTAAACTGAAGAAGCAGTATATTTTTATTTATATATTTACTGAATTAACTATTCTTCATCAGTCTGCGAGGGAGGAAATACGTAATTTCAATCCTTGTTAGATTATTTTTATTCAATATGCAAGCAAACCCCCAGTACAAATAAAGTTTTTGATTCCCCAGTGTCTGAAACGCAAAATGTATGATCAATGCGTACTTCCAGTACTGACATATTGAGCAGAAACGCTAACCCTCACCAAGTCACCATAAGGAGACTCCGTGTAGCACAGAGGAAACACGAAAGAGCCATGCTACATGTAAGACTCTCAGACCGGATAAGAAATACTGAAATACGTAGAAGGTCGGGAGTAACAGATGTCGTCGCAAGGGTAGCGCAGCTTAACCGTCGCGTTGCCATGTGGTCAATTGAGTTTCCACTGCCAATTTAAAGTTGATTTTCTTAAAACCTATGGACCCTAATATTATAAAAAAAATTGTAATCCTCCATTGAAGTGTTCTCAATATTTCGTAATAAAAAAAAAGCAAAAAATTACTTCCTTCATCCCAAAAAAAAATATTTTCTAAGACTGCCCTCACCTTCATTCGTGTTAAGGTAGAATTTGTTTTACTAATATTTACAACTTTATCAAAAGTGACAAATACTTACTCGCTGTTTTGAACATATTATAAATTATATCTTTGACCTTTTCAATAGGTACGTAATGATACCGACTGGATGAAAACGCACCACGTAACTTAATAATATCAGAACTGTGAAAATATTAACACTTTAACAAAAGGGACAAATATTAATACGTACTCGTTGTCTTGAACGTACTATACATTTTGCCTAGGTGCCTTTATCTTCGCCCCGCCGGCCGCGGCGCGCAGACAAGTTTATACCTGATCGGTTTATAGTCGCTCGTATGCTATGACGCATTACATATCAGAAATCGCATGGTTCCAGAAAAAATTAATAATGATATGTTTTTCAAATAATCCATGTATGTTATAGATATCGATCTATTTCTAATGAAATTCCCTACAAGATGACATAAATTAAATTTTGATTCATCTAGTCATATGCTTGATATTTAGATAAAGTTAGCGGTAAACTGAACTTACCACATGGGAGCAAGCGTTTTGTTTTGAACACGGTACGTTAAGGGTTAAATGGTCATTTGCGGACATGTTGCCAGATTGGCAGACGATAGATGGACCAGAAGGGTGGTAGAGTTGAGACCCCGCGAAGACAAACGAAACGGAGGGAGACCCCCCACACGATGGTTCGATGACATTAGAAGAATTGCTGGCGATTGGATGCAAAAGGCACAAGACAGGGATACGTGGAGAAGTATGGGGGAGGCCAATGTCCAGAAGTGAACGACAACGGTTATATAAGTAACTAAGTAAGTAATTTATACCGCTTTCCATTATTTATTTATATCAGCACTTATATTTCTATAATATATCATTCTATCACACATAAGGGATACGTGGAGAAGTATGGGGGAAGCCTATGTCCAGCAGTGGACGACAACGGCTGTCCAAGTAAGTAACGTACAAGTAACATGTTCGTATGTAATGGAAAATAACATAATTATATTGATAAATTGTATTTTCAAATAAAATGGGCGTTGTCTTTGTTAATTAATTAAAATTTCATTTTCATTTCGAAGAGTGAACGTTTTTAATTCTTTTAAAAACTCAATGATATAAAGAACCGTTTATTACCCGATTTATATCTGCCGTGGACATTTTAATGTGATTTTTCTGGAATGAGGTAATAATTAAAAAGTTTTTATTTCGCAATGAACCCTTAAATTATACTTAGAACTCTCTTAGTTATTCTCTGTGTATATTTAGAAATGTTAATTAAATTCCTGACAAGACACGTATTTGAAAGAATTTTGTTTAAAAACAACTATATTATATTTCGAAATATAAACTTCTGATGATTTTTCTTAAATTAATTCTTTACTTTAATTAAACTAAAACGAAATTCCATAATGAAACTAATTAACTAACCATTACGCCGTTTCCCCGAAAGGGTAGGCAGAAAGAATGGACTACCACACTTTAACTGATGCGGCACTCCATCCTTCTCTTTTCGCCCCGCGGGAGACGCGGTGTGATGGGTTGCGAATCTCATCGCAAGGCATCTAGGTCCCATAGGCATCTCCCACTCCATATTTATGATGTACATGTAATATAAACCGAAGCAACTGTTATTTCTTCCATTGCTGAATATATTTTTCTATAAAGGTATGCTGCTACCTTAATCATCGAGGGAACCAAATAACTAACTAACTAACCATCACGCCGTCTCCCCCCAATGGTAAGAAACAACAGGGGACCGCCACACTGTTCTTTCCTGACATCCTTCTCTCGATTCCTCAACATTTATAATTATATCGTGTCATGCACGCTAGTCGATTTCTCCGACTCCTTGCGTGACCGATATTTAATATTAATATAACTAAATAAACAATGTGAATAGTTTATTTACTCTTCTCGAAGATTTAGTGTAAACATCATCACAACATATTTATTGTTTCTTGAACAATGATGTAAAACTCCATATTAAATAATTAATACGAATGAAAACTTCCGATTTCTAGAAGTTTTATTATATTTTATGAGAATGACTATTTTTTATTTATATAATATCATTTAGTATACCCTAACTATGTTATTATTGTTATAATATTTCTTAACGAGTTCTAAGAAACGCTTTCCAATATTTCTGGACTTACCCAAATTATTCTATGTTAAAAATGTATAAAGTCACATCAATTTTCGTTAATTGCCATATTCTGCCCCATTTACTAGTGTATATAAACTGCAACAAGTTGAAGTTTCGTCACATTTGATAATGCCTTAGAAGGGCGAAACATGTCATTCCCATAAAATATAATAAATCTTCTAGTTCGAACGTTTTCATTCGTATTAATTAACCCTCACCACATGTCGAGAAAAATATACTTAATACTTACTGACTAACTTACCTACTTACTTACTTATACAATTTTTACACTTAGAAATGCCATATATTGCCATATTTGTTTGGAATATCTGGCTAAATATATTGCATTTTGGATACCCCATTCTTCCTTTTTGGGTAGAAAAGTATTGTATAAGCATGATTAAAGTCATTGCTCAAAAGGGGAAATATATTATAATATTATATGACATATTATATGTAACTACATCGATAATACTTCAATATTATTTTCGACACCTTCGTATAAGTAAAATCAATGATTTACAGCGTTAACACGTTCGTAACTAACACTATTAACATGAGCGCTTCCTGGAAACTAATATATGAAATATTAGATTTGTTACCTGCCTTACCCGAAGTAGTTTACCTTAATTTGAAACACCGAGTTATTCCATACAATAAATTAATTTGTTCTACCTGCGAACAAGTCAGGGAAGACGGGTGAAGTTATGAGAGTAGTTTGATAACACTTTTGATTAATACTCGTAAATAGATTTTTTGTTCAACTTTCTTGCGACAGTATTTTCTCTCCTCTAGGAGGTTAGACAACGTTATGAATTTTTCTACCATTGATACGTCTATTTCTCACTACTCCATTTTGATGTTACCATCTTCCCGACCCGCTGTCATCTCCGAGTCTGCTGGCGATCCTCAGACGTCTTCATCCCTTGCTTCTCTTGCCCCCTTGGACGACACCTCCTCCTGCCCCGCCGCCGCCATCGCTGCCAACCCGCTGTTTACTCCAACGACCCATGCTCCAATCATTCTCTTTTCACCATCCTTATCCCATTCTGTTTCTCAACCCCATTGCCATATCGGTCCCCACCTAAGGCCAATCTTGTCCCATTCGGTTCTGTATCCAAGACACAAGTAAGACACAACCCACTACATCCTCCAAGTAACCCTTTCCTTATCATCCAACAAATTTCCAACATGTGGGGGAGCAATAGCCTTCGGGCTGGTACTCCCGAAAAGACAATAGGTATGCAAGACTTCTATTTCTTCGTCTTTTTATTATTCTTCTTATACTTCTTATTCTTCTTATTCTTCTCCTTCTTATTCTTCTTCTTCTTCTTCTTCTTCATCTTCTTCTTCTTCTTCTTCTTCTTCTTCTTCTTCATCTTCTTCTTCTGTTTCTTCTTCTTCTTCTTCTACTTCTTCTTTTTCTTCTTCTTATTCTTCAAGGCTGCTGCTCTAATCTCATCCTGCAAGGTTCTTATCCAGGTGACTCTAAATCTGGCTCGCTTCCTCTTTCCACGCACAGGGGACCAGTCTAGTGCGCCCTAAGCGATGCAAGCTGGATTCCGTCTCAAAGCGTGACCGATCCACAGCAAAAAAAAACTAAATAATTTAAAACACATATTTCATATATAAATAAGTATATCAATAGCAAATTTTAATTTTATTTCTATCAACCCTCAAACATTTCATCACGTTACGCATAAGTTTCGTTGGGATATATCTTGACTTTATTAAACAAACATTTTCACTGCTAAAACTAATATACCCTCATCAAAATTACCATAAGTTACATACAACTAATAATGTCACGTCAAATATATTCTGACATATTTATTTATTGTAGGGTAACATACAGTGATAGTTAATACACATACAAATGAACAAACTTACAGTTAAAAAAAGACAGAAGGTTACCCGCCGCTTACCCGAAGCTGTTATAGGACGCAGCGGCGCCCCTTCGTCAGCTTCACTCAAACAATCCCTAGGCCCGCCCCTATCCACGCGAGACATACATTTGCCGGAGAATGCACCTTTCCAGAAAAAAAGTCAAAGGCAAAAGGGTATCTAGGCTACATTTAATTCAGTTTAATTTCAATCTACTTCTATGTCCCAATCTCGCAAAACAGAGCAAAATATGATACAACTACAAAAACCGCACTTTTTATTTATTATAAGGTAACATATTATAATATAAGGTACATAAAGGCATTATTATAAGGTACATACAGGCATTTGAAATGTGGCTTCACCGAAGAATGTTCAGGATCCCATGGACAGACAGAGTGACGAACACAGAAGTCCTGAAACGTGCAGGAGTAAATAGAGAGCTGCTGACATTAATCAAAGTCCGCAATATTTCATATCTGGGTCACGTTCTGCGAGTAGAGTATCACCTGCTGCATTTTATGTTGAAGGGAAAAATATAGGGCCGCAGGGGGGCAAGGAGAAGGCAGATCTCTTGGCTGCGCAATGTGAGGGAATGGACAGGAATCAGAACTGTGGAGGAACTATTCCGGACAGCGCAGGATAGGGAAGAGTTTACCAGAGTGATCGCCAACGTCGGGGGGACCTGACAGGGCGCTTTAAGAAGAGAGAGAAGGTAACATACGGTGATTGTTAATACAAATGTAAATGAACAAACTAACAGTTAAATAAAGACAGAATTCTGACATATGCTCAACTATCATCAACATCAGCCATTAGTTGGCCAGCGTTGGACATGGGCCTCTCTTCCAGACTTCCACAACTATTTTTTCCTCGCCACTCTGTGCCATTGACCTTCTGCCACTTTTTTATGTCATTAGACCATATTTTCTGTGTTAGCGAACTGGAATACTTCGGGCATAAAAACGATTAATGCAACTTAATATCAAAGGTCAAATGAGCGGAAAACGAAGAGTCGGGAGAAGAACAAAATCCTTTGATGAAGGTTCAGTTGCAGCATAAAATTCCTGTTTAGAGCTGCTGCATGAAAAGTAAAAATAGCCATGATGATGTCCAACCTCCGATAGGAGAGGAACAAGAAGGAGAAGAAACACCACAAACTGAATGCTTTTAATTTTAATTAATACGAATGAAAACGTCAGGTTTCTAGAAGTTTTATTATATTTTATGGGAATGACATGTTGTCTAAGGCATTATCAAATGTGACGAAACTTCAACTCGTTGCAGTTTATATTCACTAGTAAATGGAGCAGAATATGGTAATTAACGCCTATTTACCTAATATCATTCCTTATATAATATCATGCCTTGCCTTTGTGGACTATGAGAAGGCCTTCGACTCTGTCGAGACCTGGACTGTTCTGGAGTCTCTGCAGCGAAACCGGATTGATTGGAATTACGTACAGGTGTTGAAATGCCTCTATAATAACGCCACGATGTCCAAGCAAATCCAAAACCAGAAGACCACACCGATTGAGTTGCAACGGAGAGTCAGACAAGGAGATGTGATATCTCCGAAGCTGTTCGCTTGTGCTTTGGAAGATATATTTAAACATTTGATAATGCCTTAGAATGACGAAACATGTCATCGCCATAAAATATAAATAAAACTTCTAGATTGAAAATATGAATAGTGTTTTATTTCATAAATATGAAAAGTGTCCTTACAAAATTTCTATTATGTTTTCATATTAGTAATAAATTATTTATAATATTAACTAAGGTACCCGTACATAAAACTGGGCAAATATCCCAAGATGATACTTCTATTATTCAAACCTTTGAATCCCACGTGTTTTATTTCACTTGAAACGTTTATGTGTTCTCCCCCGTCAGATATTGAATAAGTCGGAAAGAAAACACATCTATATGAAATAAAATATATCCAATATGTTTTTGACAATAAAAATCGAATAGGTAAAAGTTTTATTCTTGAAAATGGTGAAGCATTATTACTCTACGAGCGGCTTTTGTTTTATGTGCTGCCACCAAAATATTATTATCTTATCACACTGGTTCTCAAACATACAGGTACATTCGTCCACAACAAAAAAAAAACAATATAATTTTTGCAAAAATAGAAAATGTTTTCATCAAATTCTCGAATATGGAATTGAAACATGGAGTTGATAGAAGAAGGAAGAAAGTAGGATAAATGCCGTAGAAACTAAGAAGAATGTTTCGGAAAACCAATGTTTGATAGAAAATCTAATGATGAAGTAAGAAAGGAATGTAAGGCGGATGAATGCGTGATAAATAAAATTAAGAAAGGGTCACTAAGATGGTTTGGACATATGGAACGAATGGATGTGGAAAGAATGGTTAAAAATATATATGTAAGTAGTGTGAATGGGAAAAGAAGTCGAGGAAGGTCAAGGAAAACATAGGATGACTAAATTAATCAATTTCTGAAAGGCAGCTAAATTCGAACTAGGAAAAATCGACGAGCGTGCATGTCACGATGATTGAATGTAGAAGAATCCCGAGAGCCATGTCAGGATAGAACAATGTGGTTATCCATCCTCTCTACCTCCCCCTCAGGAGAACAGCGTGATGGTTAGTTAGTTAGTGAAATTATTAATAGTAGGTTTATTGTATACAAAATATTTAATATCTGTTACTTTCAAGCCATCACTTTTTAATATAAAAAAAGTTGTATATATTGGAAATGAAAATATATTTGAAAATGTCCAAAAAATGGACACCAAGAGACTCCACCCCTATATTGCACTATATAATCAGCCTCACGGGACTCGTCCTCGTGAAAGACATCCTAAAAGATGGAAGACAGCTGGGAATCAACCTTACAGGGAGAACAACCCTCTGAAAAACAGACCACATAGGTCTACAGCAAGGAAGAAGAACAATAACAAGAACTTGAAGAATAATAAGAAGAAGAATAATAAAATATTTATTTATTTATTGTTGGTACACAAAAAAAACATCTAATATACAGTCGTGATAAGTAATAAAACATATATATTAAAACAGATTAGATGCCTCAGTTAGGTGTGCACACCAAGAACATAACATTGGAAGTTCAACTATCTTGTACCACCCCTCGGTGTAAAGAACCGTCAGGCAAAACAAGACTTCAATAAAGATAAAGAAACATACAAATTTAGTAAAACAAGGCAATACAAAGAAAAAACAAAAAAACAAACCAAGTATGATAAAAAAGGGATATACAAATTAGATAAAACGATATAATAGCATTCACAGTTCAATTCAAATAGGCATAATAAGACAAGGTATACACAAAGTAAACTAAGACAATAGCAAAACACAATGAAAAAACAAACAAACAAACCAAGTATGATAAAAAAGAAATTTACAAATCGAATAAAACGATTCAATAGCATTACATGAAGAAAAAACAATTCACAATTCAATTCACTAAGTAGGGAAAACTAGCCAATAGCTCAGGATAAAGAAAGATAAACAAATCAGGTAAAACAAGGCAGTTAACCGAAGATAGAAAAAAAATACACAAATTACAAAATTAGAAAAAATCATACAAATTCAAATCAAAGCCTTAATCAAACTGTTTAATTTCAAATAATTTATTATAATTTAGAACGTTCTTCCGATGATGAAGGTGTAAGATTTCAAAACATATCAAAAAATAAATTTATTTTTCTTCACGCCAATGGCAATCTTAACTAACTATCCATCATTCCGTTCCCCGGAGGGATAGGTAGAGTGGATGGACTGCCATACTGTTATGTTCTGACATATCTCTCGAGCTTTATTTACATTCATAAAACGTAATATATACACCCATCGAATGTGACCGTTTTTAATATTTGATTAAATTGATCCTGCCATGTTTTTGCTTGATCTTCCGCGGCTTCTCCTTTTACTCTTGTATAATATGTTTTTTCCATTTCTGAGTTTTTCATCTTAATATTATATCGCATATTTAAGTACCTGGATCCTCACAGTTTGAACATCGCTGCCTAATGTCACGGCATCTTAGCCACTTGAGGAAAAACTTATGTCGTTCCCGAAAGGTTTATGACATCGTTAACAGGACATTTGATAGGTCCATTATATATGGGCCGCTCCCACGACCGCCAATATGACATGTCGCCATATTGCTCAAAAACTTTAATTGTTTTTTTTTTATGGTATATTATCTTAAAATTAAATTAATTCACACTGGTGATGGGTGCAAGATAATTAACCATTTGACAGGAATAAAATAAATTAATTTTGTTATTTGAAATTTTATTGTAGTTCATTGTAAATAATGAAAATAAATTTAAAATTGTACAAATCTTTTTAAAATATGCATTTATTATAATTAAAATCCACTAATTGTTACGTCTTTGAATGGTTTAGGCAGCTCGCTGCCGTCTTCTGGTATCTCTATAAATTTTTGCTAGGCTTATATATATGAAATGAAAATGGTGGGGGGTTGAAGTTTATCGATTCCATATAATTTCTCTTTTTCTTTTTTTATATACTTATATATACAACACTTACATTGAAAAAAAAAATAATTACATCGACATATTTCGGACAACCAGTCCTTCTTCTTATAAAGATTTATAACATCTGTCAGATCATGTAAACAATTTCATAATATTTTAAATATGTATCTTTACAATATGTATCATCATTGAAGAAGCCTGATTTTTTTAAATGTAAACGTTGTATATACAAAGTACCTATATAAAAAAAGAAAAAGAGAAATAAGGTATCTACAACACAAAGTATGGCAAATATAAAAGAGATTCTATATAATCCTGTAGTGTCAAAAGGTTCGAACAGTGTTACTTACATTATTATTAAATAAATGGTAGCGAGCGGCCGAAATCAGTCGGAGACACAAACATTTGAACTAAATATACATTTTAAAATATATTTAAGGTTTTTATTTTATTTTCATTATATAAGAAATTTAAATGTTGGCTTTTATCCCTAATCTCATGGTGCTTTTGTTACAATTAAATCATTCTTTCTAATTGAATATTTTCAGGTAGAAAGTATTATGAACAAAATTATGAAAGGATCGCTTCGTTGGTTCGGACATATGGAAAGCATGGATGGAAAAAGAATGGTTAAGAAAGTATACGTTAACAATTTAAATTAAAGATCGGTCATTTTAGAAGTCGAAAGAATCGACGTGCGTGTATGACTCGTATGAATGTGGAGGAAACTAGAAAGGTGGAGGATGGATTAGTGTGGCGGTCCATTCTCACTTGTGAAGAAGTAAAACCTGTCGAAAAAAACGTGTCAGGAAAAAAAAACTCAAATGTGGAAAAACAGTGTTTTTCGGCAATTTTTTTTTAAATTAAAATAATAACTTAATCCTTTTGATGTAAAGAAAATAATTTAATCAAAAATTTACTCAAAGGTATAAAATTAATCTGTTTATATTAATTGAACTGAAAGATATGCTTTAGCGAGTTATATATTGTCTCTTGAACAATGGTGTAAAACTCCGTATTAAATAATTAATACGAATCTAAACGTCTGTTTTCTAGAGGTTTTGTTATTTTATATTTTATGTGGATGACATGTTTCACCTGTTTAAGGCATTATGAGATGAGCCAGACAGGCGAAACATGTCATTCATATAAAACATAATAAAACTTTTATAAAACAGACGTTTTCTTCGTATTAATTTCTTCAACTAGTTTTTTAGGTTATATTTTAAGTAAATTTAAACATTAAAAATATGCTCTAAAATATAAATGTTACTTTTAAATAAATTACAGCGAAGGCGGGCTCCGAATAAAAGGATTTTTTTTGGTAGTCAATATACAGCTGATTAAAATGAGTTCTCGGTAATTTAAAATATCCCGATGCCAATGGTGCCTCGTGATTCAAATTTATTAGAATTTAAATTTATAGAGACAATTATCTTATTATATTTTTCTGAAACCGTTTGATGAATGTTATTTTTTAATAATAATGTAATAAAACAATGTTTTTTATAACTACACCCTTTTTTGTCCTAATTTTAAGAGTGACCGGTTTTGCCAAGCCTACTGCCATCGACAGATCCAGTGTGTCAAGTCAATTCTTTTTTTCAGTACCGCTAAATTGCTTACTTACTAACTAAGACAGCCGTTCTCGTCCACTGCTGGACATAGGCCTCCCCCATACTTCTCCACGTATCCCTGTCTTGTGCCTTTTGCATTCAATCGCCAGCAATTTTTCTAATATCATCGTACCATCTTGCACTAAATTAATAGTCACATATTGTCGCTGTCTTTTTTTATTTCTACTTGTTAAGGTCTATATTAAATACCTGTTTTAGTAAAATGTATGATTTCTTGAAATTTTATTATAATTAATGAGAAAAACATGTTTTGCCTTGCTAAGACATTATCAAATGTCATTTACGACAGAGAGGTCTTAATTTTACTTCATTTTATATATTATCATTGTGTTTTGCTAGTCCACACTTCCTATCTTCAAGGTTGGTACAATAACACCATTGTTAACTGTTTCGCGTTTATCCACATAAATTGTTCATTTTATGAGGTCAATAATACTCAATTCAAAATTAATACATTGACAGCAGTTAGTAGAAGACATCTCATTAATATTATGCAACGGAAATGCTATGGTATTTCGGAAGAGCTATTTTTTTCACAACTGAGGATAGTTTTTCCACGTGATAGTCAAGATCAGGAAAAAATTGAATTGTACAAAAAGAACGGCGAATATTTTATTGTAGTATTTTATTATTTTCCATAATCTGTTTTAAAAGCCTCATTTTTATTTATTGTTTCTTGAAAAAACAAAAAAAAACTAACGATGATTCGTTAAATTTTATAGTTTTATTTATTTGTTTTGCTTGTTAATGTTATGTTTTATTTTATAAGTAAATTAATTTTTTATTAGGTTTAACAAGGCGACGAACATGATATTAAACTATGAGATGTTAAACACAATATTAAAAGATTAATAGTAAACATAGGTTTTCCAAAAGTTTTATTATAGTTTATGAGACAATTGATAATACCCTAGAATGGTGAAACATGTCATTCCCACAAACTAAAATTTATTAAAACTTCTATAAAACAGACAATTTAAATCAAATTAATTCCTCTATTTATGTTATTATTTCTCCTGTATTCGTCATAACTTTGTGTTGCGGATTCATATAACAATGTTAATTACTTTTCAAACAATACAAATTTCACAATTTAGTATGCAAATTTATGTACACTAACTTTATTAATAATTAAAATTCAAATACAAACATGTTAGTTTTTGTATTGATTACAATAAAGAATATAAATATTTAAACAATTTTTTCATGAATGTGGTCAGTTTTGACAGATACCAATAATATATATATTTTTATTTATCGCCTAAAAGATCATGATTGTTAATATAATTATATTTTATTCAAGTCAGTACAGAAACAAACAAACAAACCATCACCCCGTTTCCCCGTAGGAGTAGGCAGAGATAATAGACCGCCACACTACTCTATTCTGAAAAACCTCTCTAGAATCCTCCACATTCATACAACGAGTCATACACGCACGTCATTTCCTCCGATTTCTAGCATGACCAACCTTTAAAATTTGATTGATTTGATCATGCCATGTTTTCCTCGGTCTGCCTCGACTTCGTACTCCATTTACATCATTAACGTATACTTTCTTAACCATTCTTTCTCCATCCATGCGTTCAATATGTCCGAACCATCGCAGCGATCCTTTCATAATTTTGTTAATAACACCATCATTCGCACCGCATTCACTTCTTATATTTTCATTCGACACTCTATCATACACAGAGTATACACACATTCGTTTAAGAGATCTCATTTCAACTGCATTTATTCTACTTTCATATTTCTTTTGCCAGTTCCATGCTTCGCTTCCAGAAGTAGAAGAACACCATTGTGCACTGCCATTCTAGATTATTTGGATAGCTTTTTGTTTGCGATGACAACTTTAAGTGCACCATTTACTTTTTTGCCTACCCCAACCCTTCTTTCAATATCCCTCTCCACTCGCCCATCTCTTGTAAACATACTACCTAAATATACGAACTCATCTTGATTGTTAATATAATTATATTTTATTTAAGTCAGTACAGTATGGAAAGATCTAAGTGTCAGATCAAAGGCTTATTCAAAAAGTTCACAAGACTCCCTTGCTGCGGAAAATACCCAGTTACGTTCAACAAAATCTGGAAAACTTTCCAGAAGGGTGTAATTACTTAAAAGCTTATAATCTTCCCTATCCACACAATCCTTTAATTGACTTCCAAATTAATTACATAAATTCATGCTGAACCATAAAAGTTTCGGCACTCTATCGGACTAACGATCGGAAATGAATAAATGTCCCGATATTTCTCTTACTATACGATTTATTGAAGGAAAATATATCAAATTTATTGTTTTTATGTTAAAACTTTATGTTGGACTTGTCTTTTCAATCCCTAATTATTTATTACAGTTTTTCATACGGTTTTCTACCCTTAGTCGTGTATTATTTGTTAGCATGGAACTTTTTATTGGACTTACTCATTTATAAGTTAGTACGAACATTTTTTCAAAATGTTCACAAAACGTTATTATATTGTACACATAAATATTGTGTTTATTGTGCGGTGTTGGTTATAAAAAAGTTTATCCGTGGACCTTTGTTAACTTGATAAACGGAAGTAATAAAAGACCCTTTTTATTTATTTTCATATATGTATTTCTTTGGGTATACAAATTTATGAACTTTTATATATTTTTTTTTAGTGAACACTTTCGAAAAAATGCATTTTATACAAAAATAGAATGTTGTCATGGTTGTCATTGCAAACAAAAGAATACAAAAAAAGCTAAATTGGCAGTGTACAATGATGTTCTTGTACCGACCCTTACGAATGGAAGATCTCTTAGACAAATGATACGGTCTCGAATGAATATAAAAGGAACTTTAAGATGGTTTAGACAAATGGAAAGAATGAATGAATAAATAATGGTATATGTAAACTATGTAAATGGAACTAGAAATAGTGTAAGATTGAGAAAAATGTCTCACGATTACATAAATCACATATTGAATATCGGCGTGCGTGCATGACACGATGTATAAATGTGGAGGAACCGAGATAAGTATGTTAGGAAAGAAATGTGTGGCAGTCCATTATTTTTGCCTACCCCTTCGGAGAGATGGCGTGATGTAAGTGGCAAAATTTGCAATATATAGCAACGGTGAAAAGTTACAAGGCTTTTTCTACAAATTTCCTGGCTATTGGGCTTTCTAACATTGGCTATCGATGACTCTAGAGGGTACTTCAATCCTGTAAAATGCTATACCGAGGGCAATTTCCTATGTCGTATCCTCATCTTGTATGACAAGTTAAGACGATGAATATTCTATATATAATATTTATTGCTTACTTTTCTTACTTCCTATGGCCATACAACTCTTGAAGAGTTTTCGCCTCCTTGGTGATTTTCCGCCAAGCTCCTCTATCCTGTGCCTTTTGCTCCCAGCAGTTTGATTCGCCCGACCTAGCCAGGTCAGCCAGAACATTGAACATAGGCCTTCCTAGGGGTCCTTCAGTCGGTCTAGACGCGTACAGGGTCTTGATTGCTCTGGTCTCTTCGACTAAGCATACATGCCCAATCCATGCTAGGCGACCGGCTCTCACGGTGCTCGTTATAAGGAGCTGCTGGGTCATCGTACGGATCTCTTGGTTGGATCTATGCCTCTGAATTCCCGCTGCATCACCGGTCATCACTGGTCCCAGAATCATTCTTTTTTTGTTGTTCTTTTAGAGTCAATCATTCTTTCTTTGTTGTTCTTTTAGTGTCATTGTCCACGACTCAGAACCATATGTCACCACTGGCTTGATGATGGTGTTATAAATACGCGTTATACGAGTATTTGAATATATAATTGCAATTCAATAAATATTTAAATTATTTTAAATTGGCCCCTAGATTCTCATGATTTCATGTATTCTCATATAATTTAACAGCCATTTTTATTATTTCATTCTAAAGTTTCTCTGACGCGAAATTTCTTTTCAATTCTTCTTTTGGTCGTAAAGTCGATCCAATCTTCTGATAAACCTGGGAAAGGTAATCAAAATTGTCGTATGATGGAAAAATAGTAAATCATATAGATTCCTTTGTTAGATTTTTCTACTTCAACAAATAAACGACAGAATGGAAGCTTTATGCGTTAAGAATCCTGGAAATTTGTTGTACTTAACGAAAGTCTGATATCAGGAGGAAAATCATTAAGGAAAACCAATAAAGGTTCTATTTAATGTTGGAAGGCCTAGCGCATTTATATTTCTTATCGTATTAAGGATAAACTTATTAATTGTATAGGTATTTGAACCACAAAAGATATTTTATTTCGCAAGAAAACATTTAATGTGAGGAAAATGGGAAAAAAATGGTATATGATGTTTTTTCAAATGTTTTGTAATGATTTTGCTAAAATCTCTTGATGCAAATTCGTTTCAAACAATAATTAAATAAAACTATATTTTGAATAATAGAAACATTTTTAAAACATGCGTGCGACCTATCATGACGTACGCTGTAGAGACGCGGGCCGACACTATGCGAACCAATTCCTTAACATTCATACATCGTTTCATGCACGCATGTCTATTCCTTCGACTTATCACGTGTCCGACTTCAATATCTGATTAATTTGATCGTGCCACGTTTTTCAAATCAAATCCGTTTATTTACTCAAAATTAAGGCATCTTTTGAGTACAGGTAAAATATTGTATACATTTAACATATTACCAGGAAGGCATTAGAGATGGTTCGACATTAGGAAGGCAAGATTCTTTCTAAAGTCGTGAACCCGTCCCCTGAACGTACTTTCACTAATATGAAAGACGCCAATTTGACTGCGTTCAGCAGACTAATTGCTCTTCCGGTGTCACCAGAGGCAGATTGGTTCTGGTGGCCGGTAGGTAAAACAATATGTGCTGTCGCTGTCGGAGCTATCTATCAGGGACAAAAAGACCAACATCCTCCAGAACGGCCGATTTCTCGAAATATCCCCTGATTAATCTAAAGAAATAGGTTATCAGATGCCCATCTCTTCGAAGCTGTAGAGAATTTTTTTTCCTCGGTCTAACTCTATTTCTCGTTCAGTTAACGTCATTTAAATATACTGTCCTTACCATTATTTATTATTTACATATATCCAAACCATCGTAATGATCGTTTCATTTTTTTGTTCATAACACTTTTATTCGCGCTGCATTAACAGATTATATTTACATTCCACACTCTATCATACACAGATTTTTCACACATTTGTCCAAGATTTTTCATTGCTACTGCATTTATTCTACTTTCATCCTTATTTCGCCTGATCCATGTTTCACTTCCATACATAAAGGTACAAGAACACCACTGTACACAGCTTTTTTTATTTTATTTTTTTAAAAACTAAATAAGCAAAAATAAAAATTACGAATATATATTTAATTTTTTTTAAAACCATATTTAAATTCGTACGATTTAAGAGTGCTGAAGTCAGCAGAGCCAGAACTGCCAACAGAAGTAAATTTAGTAAATATAAATATACCGCCCTTTCGGTAGTCGCTTTATCTGCGTAAGGAGAACGTGGATTAATGGGGGCACAGGGTGGGTGATAAGGTTATGTGTGATGCCCTGGGACAAGGGAGGGGGCGGTTCTATCGATAACGTCCTTAGATCTTGTAGGATTAACTGGGAGAAAATGTTAAACTGGGCGCTTCCTATTAATTGGATAGATTCGATATATTAAGAAAACTTGAGGAAAATACAAAAATCGTCCAAAACTGAATTACATTTTTTTTACTAAGTATAATATGAGGCGTATAGAAACAATGACGGTAATGTCAAGCAAAATATGAAAATGAATTAAATATTCAGTTTAATAAAGAAAATTTATTACAATCTGAATGTAAATTTGGTTTGAAACAAATCTACCATTAAAACATACATTTTAGAATCAAATTTGAAACAAACCCGGTAGTGTCAACAAAATTTCAAAACAACAGCGGCAGTTACTAAATGAACCAATCAAAATGCGAGAAATATCATTTTTTAAGATGGCGTCCCATATAAATATCGTTCGTATGAAAAGGTGTTGATAATAAACATGGCAATGTCATGCTGCATTCAAAACAAAACCGGCAGTGTTAGAAAATTTGTAACAAAAACGGAAATGTCAATTATAAAATAGCAGATATCTTGGAAAAGAAACCACGTGTATAAATAAAATTTACTCAAGTTATAGCTGCACGCTATGTTTTATTATTTAAAAATTGTTGCATCGTATAACCTTAAACAAGTTTAAATTAAAATATTTTTCATTGTTCACCAACAATTTGATGATGCTGACATTGCCGTTTTTGTTTCTATACGCCTCATATATCTTACATTGTAATCTTGTACGATTTTGTATAGATAACCCATTATCATATGTTTTTATTGTTTCTTAAACAATGATTGATATAAATTATTAATACGAATAAAAACATCTGGTTTATGATGAGCCATAATATAAGCAATATAAGACCTCATCTCTACTGCATTTATTGCAATATAAGTAATAAATGCGGTAGAGATGAGGTCCCTAAGACATATGTGTGGTAGAACGATATACGACAGAATCTCAAATGCTGATATACGAAAGGAATGTAGAGCGGAAGAAGGTAGTATGAACAAAATTATGAAAGGATCGCTGCGTTGGTTTGAACATATGGTTAAGAAAGAGAGAAAGAATGGTTAAGAAAGTATACGTTAATGATGTAAATAGAGTACGGAGTCAATGCAGACCGAGGAAAACATGGCATGACCAAATTAATCAAATTTTTAAAGGTTGGTCATGTTAGAAGTCGGAAGAATCGACGTGCGTGTATGACTCGCTGTATGATAGTGGAGGGTAACAGCGTGATGGTTTGTTGTTGTTTCAATAACATTAAAAATAAAAGTATCAATTTTCAAACGTTATATTTAAATAAGTCAGCTGTAACCAAAATTTTAATTCCATGCTATATACGAGTCAATAATTTTATATAATTATTTTAAGTTTATATTTGAATAGAATCATTTTTACCACCCCTGATCTATATGTACATATAATAGTAAAGGATTATAGTTGCAACAGTGGCACCAGTCTGTAAATACTAGCTAGCCTGGCGTAACCGGTCGCTGTCGAAATAAAGACAAAAGTGGAAGTACTCGTAGTTAAAAAAACATCGTTTTATTTAATTATTATTTCAAATGAACAAATCAAGAGATTTCAGTACAGTCATTTTATTATTTAATATTATAATTTAAATTTTAATGCAAGCATTTGTCCGCATTATTTCTGCAAGAATGTAGTACATCTAAGAAATTAACGGATTACATATAAAATATTATCTTAACTCGCAAACGGCGAAAATCATTTTGCAAAAACAAACAGTTAGTCACAAAGCCAAATATTATTTGAGGTTTTATGACCTAACTTATTACGTATTTTACGAGAGGGTACTACAGTGAATTACGAAATTATAGCTGCTTACATTATGTCTGCTATATGACAGCATTATAGCCAGAATTAAATATTATTCATCGCAAGATAACATTATGTCTCATGGAGAAATAGTTTCTAATATTATTATGCATGTTAATATTGTCAGAGTAATATCAGAAGCTCAAATGTGATACTAGTATACGCTTTCTCTTTGTCTTTGGTCAATTGTTTCATAAATTTTAACATCTATATGAGGGTATTAGTTGCAAACCTGGCAAACTCCATCATTAGATGTTTTGAGTAAATCGCAAAAATCTGATACGCTAATAAAATTAGCTTTTTTACGATATTTATTTTTTTCAACTCAACCAGTTAGTATATTAAAAGTAATCAGCCATGAAATAATCATCATTATGTTGATAATTAAAGTAAAATAATGAATTTGATTTTGGAGTTTACCAGCTTTGCAACACTCAAGTGGAGGTTGCCATGTTTGCAACAAACCCTATATTTTAATAGAAAAATTCTTCAGAATGAAGCCGAATTTGAAACTGAAAATCAATAAAAATTGTGTGCAAATGTATTATGAATCAGACCCAATTCATATTTCACTTTTGATTGTTGGTGGAGTTTGCCGGGTTTGCAAATAATAACCTCATTTTTAACATCTATATGCTGATATAAGAAAGGAATGTAGAGCAAGGTATTATGAACAAAATTATGAAAGGATCGCTGCGTTGGTTCGGACATATGGAACGCATGGATGGAGAAAGAATGGTTAAGAAAGTATACGTTAATGATGTAAATGGGGTACGGAGTCGAAGCAGACCGAGGAAAACATGGCATGACCAAATTAATAAAATTTTAAAGGTTGGTCATGTTAGAAGTCGGAGGAATCGACGTGCGTGTATGACTCGTTATATGAATGTGGAGGAAGCTAGAGAGGTTTGCCAGGATAGAGTAGTGTGGCGGTCCATTCGCTCTGCCTACCCCTGCGGGGAAACGGCGTGATGGTTTGTCTGTTTGTTTGTCTCTATATTTTTCAGAATATAAAGGCTTAATGTAGTAATGATTTACTAATAAAAAATCACAACCATCACGCCGTTTCCCCGGAGGGGTAGGCAGAGAGGATGGATAGTCACACTGTTCTATCCTGACATAACTCTTACGCCTCTTCTATATTCATACATCGTGACATCTACGCTCGTCGATCGTTCCTTCGACGTGGCCGCTTTTCAGTAATATCATTCGTTCCATATGTCTAAACCATCTTAGTGACCCTTTCTTGATTTTATTTATCACGCATTCATCCGCCTTACATTTCTTTCTTAATTCATCATTAGATATATATTATAAGAGAAGTGCAGGGCGACCGCAACTACGGTGGAAGGATGATCTAAACAGACAAGTTGGAATAACCTGGGTGCAGTCTGCACAGGACAGAATAACATGGAAGCAAATGGAGGAGGCCTTTGTCCAGGAGTGGACGGGAATAGGCTGAGGAAGAAGAAGAAGAAGATTTTTTTAATTTGCTGAATGGCTCTTACGTCATTACAGTCATAATCTCTTGTTATACTTTATGGGAAAGACAAGTTATTTAACAATGTGGTAAATCCACAACTTAAAGTCATGGTGAATGTGGAAGATATGCTATTATGCAGATAACTTTTATCTGCATAATAGTATCATAATAATGGTATGAAAATATTTTATATTCCATGCCTCTTAGAAGTGACATGTTTTCTGTTATTTCTGTTATTTAATTAACTGTTTAATTAAAACACTGTTATAGGATATTACAATTGATTTTATTTCTTTCGAAATTTTCGCAACAGCTGTTTCGCTTACCGATGTTGGCATCATCAAATGATACAATTAACAATTAATAATATAATTTCATATTATCTTTAATTTTACAATAAATATATATGTTATTAATCAACAACAGAAATAGAAGAAACACTGTCATCTTTATAAATCAAGCTTTTTTTATATAAAAAAATACCATTTGTATCTTCAAATTGAAATTTTCTAAAAATAAAAGTCAAATGAAATTCAAGGAAACGATAAAACTCTTTCAAAAAATATCAATTGCTTCAAGCACTGTGTAGGAGTAAAATTTAAATTAAGATATAAATAAAATATCATTATTTTGCTACAATTCTACAAATAAATACATAAAAATAAAAGAAACCATTTTCTTTTAGAATATCGTTTTATAAAGACACTCAAAAGATTATTCTAACAATTTTAAATAAATTCATAAAAGGATTTTTAGACAACGTCCCGGAATGCTTTTAAAAAAGAAAACGTTGAATCAAAAGAGGAAATTGCTTTGGCATTTTTCAATAAAGTGTTCAGATTCGAAATTCGATTAACTTTGGTTAGTAATTTTTTTTTAGAAAACTGTACCAGGTTTCAATTTCCCAGATTTTTTTACAGAAAAACGATCTTCTTTTTATTCACTGTCAATTCTATTAATGTAATGTGTTTTTTGCTTGATGAATATTTTTCTGTTTGTATGGCTTTCTGGCACATGCAAAACCGGTTAGTGTCTAGCATAATAACAATTCGGCGATTAATATTTAATTTATTTTAAATCTTTATTAAAAAATATTTTATAAATCTTACGTCTATCAGATTTCACATGTATGTGTGAGGCAGGTTCTCTATGTTTTTATTTCTTGTAATATTTCTCGATTTTACTATTGCAATAATAGAGGAATTCGAGGAAAACGTGGCACGATCAAATAAATCAAATATTGAATGTCGGCCGTGTGAGGAGTCGGAGAAATGAACGCACGTACATGACACGTTGAAAAAGTGAGAAAAATATGTCAGGAAATAAAAGTGTGGAAGTCCATTCTTTCTGCATTCCCCTTCGGGGAGACGGCGTGATGGTTGGTTAGTTGTTAGTTTTTTTTATGCTATAATATCATTTAATACAAATATTATAATAGGAATGTATGGACATCCGTTTTATTGTTTTTTCAACATTGATGTAAAATTCTATATTAAATAATTAATTTGAATGAAAACGTATACCTTATAGGAGTTTTATTAATTTTTAAATGGAATGATATGTTTCGCCATTATAATGCATTATCAAAAGTCACAATCATTTGATATTGCCTCAGTAGGGCAAAATATAAAAAAAATAGAAAAAAACGAGATAACCAAACCGCAGAGCTCAAGAGAAGAATTGGACTAAGCTGGGCAGCTTTCGGAAACATGGGTTACATCCTTAAAAACCGGAAAATACCGATCAACCTGAAACGAAAAGTCTATGAAACCTGTGTTTTGCCTGTTGGTACTTATGTTCTTGAAACTGTAACATTGTCCAAACAAAGTACCGAGAAACTACAAGTGACCCAAAGAGCCATGGAAAAAGCCATGTTAGGAATAAGCATAAGAGGTACGGTGAGAGAATAAACAAAGGTCACTGACATCATCCACCGGGTGGCGATTCTTAAATGGCAATGGAATCTTAAATGACTGACTTGGAGACCGTGGACGGAAAAGAGAAGTGCAAGGCGACCCCAACTACGGTGGAAGAATGATCTTAACAGACACGTCGGAATAACCTGGATGCAGTCTGCACAAGACAGAGTGACATGGAAGCGAATAGAAGAGGCCTTTGTCCAGGAGTGGATGGGAATAGGCTAAGAAAGAAGGGCAAAACTTGTCATTCTATATTAAATTTAATAAAACTCCTTGAAGACAGACGTCTTCATTTATATTTATTCGGGCCATACGTTAGTTTCAGATAAAATATAATACAAAGTCGGATTTCTTGTTTCTATATTTTTATGTCTTAATCTATTTTATGAAACTATCGCTTCATTTTATAAACTCACATATCTTCTTCTTCTTCATGTGCAATATCAGGATTCTGCAACGTTAACAATATTTTCTAAAATAGCTCCCATGTCTTGTGCCGGCAATAATTCATCCTCGTACTTATTCCAGTCGAGTCTCTAATGTTGCGCAGCCATGACCATTGTATTCTGCCAGAAATACGTCGTTCTATAATCTTTCCTATTAATATTATAATTATTACATAATTATTATAATAATTTTGTTGAATCGCTCTTTACATCAATGGTATAGCTACCATATTCAATATAGAATCGAACCTGGGACCTTCGGTGTGGCAGTCAAAACACTTGGCAATCGGCCACAAAGGTCGTCAATCATCCCATCAACTCATTAACTCACACATAAACAATATTATTAGATTTGTCTTTTTCTTTTTATTTACTTTGTACATACAACGCTAACTTTAAAAAAAAAATTAAATATCAGACATGTTTCGGATAACCCGGTCCTTCCTCAGTAATATTATAAAGATATTAAAAATTGTTTACAAATATGATCAATTTTGACAGATGTTATAAAAATTTATTTTGGAACGTTTATGCTTCTGTTATAATAAATATTATGAATTTATTTAAAATTTAAAATAATAATTTAAAGTTCGTATTGGGGTTCAGGTATTTTCTTGCAGCAAAGGAAATAAATCAAAAATTGGACTTGACGTTACATTTATTTGATTATTTATAATATTATTTTTATTTTTATTTGATTTTTTAATTTCTAAAATTTCGAGATTGCTCAAAGTCATATATTTCTAATATTAATATGCAATATTTCAATGCCATTATCTTTATTAAATGAATGATCTTTTTCAATGAAGTGGTTAGCAAATTCAGAAAAATTATTATTAGAGAATGATCTTATGTGCTATTTTATTCTTAATTTATAATATACCTTGTTTACCTATATAAAAAGATGAGCAATCATTACATTTCAGTTTATAAATCCTCGATTGAGAAAATTTATCCTCATTGTCTTTATGGCGAACATAGAAATATTATAACACTTCGTATTGTAACAATATACAGTTTATTTTTAGGTGACCGACGTCACTCTAAGGCGTAAAAATATTAATGATGTATTCAAATATTTATATAAATATAAATGAAAATAATGTTTTAAGACCTGCTTAAAATTCTCACCACGATTAGCTCAAAACTATTTTTTAATAAAATATAGCGGAATATAAACATCTTAATCTCATGAGAAAAACTATACTAAGGTCCTAATGAAATTGCGTCCAAAATTTAAAATTCAAAACATGAAGACTTTTCTGGAATAATTTTCAATATTATGGTGTCCTTTAATTTCCTTCTCTGAAAGTGTTTCGCGGCTTCAGCAGGGGTATTGAACTGCGGCATAAGTACCAAATGGAGCATTTAGAATTATTATTGTGTTGAAATGGTGTTCTTGTACCGACCCTTATGTATGGAAGCGAAACGTGGAACTGGTAAAAGAAGAATGAAAGGAGAATAAATGCAGTAGTAATGTGATCTCTTAGATTAATGTGTGGAAACTCTGCGTATTATGGAGTGTCGGATGAAAATGTAATAAGTGAATGCGGTGCCAAAAATGGTGTTATGAACAAAATATTGAAAGGATCATTAAGATGGTTTGGACACATGAAAAGAAAGACTGAAGAAAGAATGGTAAAAAAATATATTTCAACGATGTAAATGGAACTAGAAATAAAGGAAGCCCGAGGAAAACGTGGCACGATTAAATTAATCAAATATTGAATGTCGGCCACGTGAGGACTCAGTCATGACACGATGTATGAATGTTGAGGAAGCGAGAGAAATAAGTCAGGAAAGAAATGTGTGGATACTCTGTGTATGATAGTGTGTCGAATGCAAGTATAAGAAGTGAATTCGGTGTGATAGAAAGTTTTATGATCAATTTAATGAAAGGATCATTAAGATGGTTTGGACATATGGAAAGAATGAGTGAAGACAGAATAGTGTAGAAGGTATATGTAAACGGCGTGAACGGAGATAGAAATAGAGAAAAGCCGAGGAAAACGTAGCACGATCAAATCAATCAAATATTAAATGTCGGTCACATGAGGAGTCGGAAAAATCGACGTGCGTGCATGACAAGATTAATGAATGTGGAGGAATTGGTAGAAGTATGTCAGGACAGAACAGTGTGGACAACTTCCGGAGAGACAGCGTGATGGTTAAGTAGTTTTTTTTATCTTATAATTCAGAAAAGTGGTTCTAATTTGGAAAATTTGGTTTGGTTCGCGTGGTACTCCCGTAAATTCGGAGATATTTCGTGTATAAGTGAATTGTTTTGGTCAATTTGAACGTTGCCACACGTATAATTGTTAACTGTGATACGTAATACGTTTGTACTGTTTTGATGTTAAAATTATATAAGTTTTTTCGTTTGTATAAAGAATTTTGACAGATGTAAAAATAAATTTTTCATTTGTTCCAATGACAATTTGAATAATTTCTTCAATATTATTTTAAAGTTCTTGCTGGTGTTGGTTTGTTTTTATTGCCTTATTGCCAATTAAAAAACAAGATGATGAATTAAATAAACAATGTTAAATAGACAATAGGCAATGGGCACCATCTAGAAAGAATATTTTATTTTATATCATTGTATTTTATATTATTTGTTTTGGATTTATTTTGTGGATATTCAACGATCGAATTGTGCGCGGGAGACGCCTATTGGTGGCGATGAGGTTCGCAACCCATCACACCGCGTCTCCCGCGGGGCGAAAAGAGGATGGAGTGCCGCATCGATTAAAGTGTGACAGTCAATTATTTCTGCCTACCCTTTCAGGGAGATGGCGTGATTGTTAGTTAGTTAGTTAAAATTCAGAAGAGCCTTTACAGAAGTGAAGGCCGACGTCGGGGAAACATAGCTCAGAAATCCTGAGTGATGTAGGTCTGTTCGTCCCTGATAATTATCTTCGACAAAGGGGCCATAGATTATTTTATCTCCCACGATGCAGAACCAACCTGCCAATGGTTATGCCGGTAGGTAGAGCAATATCTTTGCTTAATCGTATCACCTCGGAGTTCGACATATTTTGTGATAGTTTGGCTCATCTGAGGGAAGTACTATCTTTATTATAATTGTATGGTATATTTATTTTATTAATTTGTCATGCATTTTATGTTTCTCGCTCTTTTTATTCATCTATTATGTATTACTTATTATTGTGTATCTCTAACTTGTATTTTTAGTGTATTGGAAAAAAAATCTGTAATGGTTTAGATATATTTAAAATAAATAAATGAAATGAAATAGCATAATACGGAGAAAAACAAAATAAAAAGAATAAATTTTTTTAAATTGGCGTATTTTGTATAAGTAGTTCAAGTCCATATAACTGTTATTCATCTCTGACGAAGAGCTGATATTTCGTGTGAAATTTCTATTTATTTTTGGTTCATTCAACCCTCCCCTCGGGCGAGACCTCCCCGTTGTATCGTAAAACTACCAACTTTTTTTGTTTTACGCCACGGGGATAAAAAGAGATATTGTAAAAGCAGTTTATTCTGTTTCGGGCAATAGAAAAATTCTTGATTCAAAAAGCCACATGTCACAGCTTATATCGCGAGTTGCTGAAAAACACAAAGCTTACTTTATTTATGTCGAAGCTTTAAGTCAAAGTTATTCGATATTCAACATGGTCACAATCTCGAATCTGTATTATTACGATTTATTAACTCGTTCTTTAAGATAGAAAAATGTAAGATTTATTTTATAATAGTAAACAAGATTGTTTAGTGGTTTTACCTAGATTTTATTTATATAACTAACTAACCATCACGCCGTCTCTCCGATAGGGTAGGCAAAAATAATGGACTGTCACACTTTAACCGATGCGACACTCCATCCTTCTCTTTTCGCCCCGCGGGAGACGCGGTGTGATGGGTTACGAACCTCATCGCCACCAATAGGCATCTCCCGCGCACACTTCGATCGTCCAACATCCACAAAAAATCTAAAACAAATAATATAAAATAAAATAACAAATAAAAATAATTTAACACAAATGTTCTTTTTAAATGGTGCACATATTGTCTCTTTAATTTATGTTCCACGTATCCACCGTTTTTTTATTTAGCAGTAATTAGGCACTTAAAAAAAACAATCCCAACAAGAACTATAAAAAAAATTTGAAGAAATTATTCAAATTGTCATTGGAACAAAATTTTATTTTTACACCTGTCAATTTTTTTTATATAAACGAAAAAAACTTTTATAATTTTAACATCAAAACAGTAGGATTTTATTTTACGACAGTTTCATCAACCAATGTTGACATCATCAGGTGTTTCAATCTGTAACACCTGATGATGTCAACATTGGTTGATGAAACAGCTGTCGTAAAATAAAATACAATTGTGATACAAAAACAAAGTTTTTTCATTTACAGTTATAAAATGTTAAAGTTTGTTTCGGCCAAAACAATGGACTAGTTAACTAACTAACTAACCATCACGCCGTCTCCCCGAAAGGGTAGGCAGAAAGAATGGACTGTCACACTTTTACTGATGCGGCACTCCATCCTTCTCTTTTCGCCCCGCGGGAGACGCGGTGTGATGGGTTGCGAACCTCATCGCCAACAATAGGCATCTCCCGCGCACACTTCGATCTTCCAACATCCACAAAATAAATCTAAAACAAATAATATAAAATACAATGATATAAAATAAAATAACAAAATAAAAATAATTTAATACAAAATGTCATTTTTAGATGGTGCACATTTGTCTATTTAATTTATGTTCCACGAATCCACCGTTTTTTAAATTTAGCACATAATGATTTTTCCGATGTTGCACATGTTGACATGGACGATCCGGACTTTTGTGTTTATTTAATTTATGTTACACGTATCCACCGTTTTTTAAATTAGCTGTTATATGATTTAATTAATGTTCCACGTATCCACTTTTTTTATTTGGCAGTAATTAGGCACTTAAAACCAACCAACACCAGCAAGAACTTTAAAAGAATATTGAAGAAATTATTCAAATTGTCATTGGAACAAATGAAAAATTTATTTTTACACCTGTCAAAATTCTTTATATAAACGAAAAAACTTGTATAATTTTGACATCAAAACAGTACAAACGTATTACGTCTCACAATTAACTATTATAAAGTGCGGCAACAATCAAATTGACCAAAACAATTCACTTATACACGTAATTTCTCCAAATTCACGGGAGCACCAAATGAACCAAACCAAATTTTCAAAATCAGAATCAGAAATTCATTTCAATGGACTAGTTAGTTTTTAAATTTTTTATATTGAGATTCATTGTTGTTCAAGAAACAATAAATAAAAAAATCTTAACTTTCGTGAATACATAACGTGTTGTAACTAGTAACAACGCTGATATTTCAAACACTTTCAATTATAATATATTGAAGTGCAAGATTTCATGTAACTTCATACAGGGTTAATTGACCTCTCTGACAGAGGCGCCAGCCTGATCTTAATATGCAGCTCTGACCTACAACAGATTCGTATATAGTCCCACTATATAGTCGTTCCACAGCGTATCTAATGGAAGATCTAAGCCGAGTTTTCCCCCGTTAAGTCAAAACTCTAAGCCGCATAAAAACTTACTCGTGTTCGGCGCAGTTCTAATGAATATGAAATGAGCTTTTTTTCCTAGGCGAATAATTATTGTAATGGCTAATAACCTAGTTTTCCGGAGCTTTCGTGGTTAATAGTAAAACCTAATGATAATTAGGATATCTAATAACCATGTAACTGTGAGTATAAACGACGTAAAAACATACCTAATAATAACCGGTTTTCATTAACTCAGATTATAATATGTAAAAAATAGGCTGAAACCCGAATGCCATCAAGAAAGGGTACGAAAATATTTTAAATACAAGAGAGAACGAGAGAGGTTCTATCCGAAAGTAATTCGAAATGTGCACGATGCGCATGCCTAAGAACGTTCCTGAATTATTTAGAATTTTTTATTATGGTTGGACAAAAAATGGACAAGAAGACTGCTGATTTGGAGACGGTGGACGGTAAAAAAAGTGCAGGGCGACCGCAACTACGGTGGAAGTATGACCTGAACATACATAGTGAAGTGGAAGCGAATGGAGGAAGTATTTTTCCAGGAGTGGAGGAGAATAGGCTGAAGTTGAAGAAGAAGTGAGTATTATAGAAAAAAAAAGGAAAACAGTTTTTTTGTTGTTAAGTGTGTCATTTTTAACGTGTGTGAAAAAAAATATTTTACCTTAAAAGTTTAAATTTATTTCTGATACATGTGCAGCTTTCGCTGTGCTTCGCCCTGTATGGCGTTCCAGTATCATTTCGAGAAAGCTCAAGCTTCAAATATCCAGCAGTAGCGTTAAAAGCGTACTGCTGTACGGATGTGAGACTTGGAAATCTAACGCGGGCGTTATTGGAAAACTCCAGGTGATTTTAAATATGTGCCTTTGCTCAATATTCAAGATCTATTGGCCCCAAACCGTGTCAAGTGCCGTTCTTTGAACCATGGCAGGCAGAAAATCCAATTATAGAACAAGTGGCTAGACGCAAATGGCAATGGATCGGTCACACTCTGAGACGGAACCCAGCCTGCATCGCTCAGGGTGCACTAGACTGGTCCCCTATGGGGGGAAGAGGAAGCGAGGCAGACCTAGAGCCACCTGGAGAAGATCCCTACAGGACGAGGTTAAGGCAACAGGATGATGTTGGGATGATGTTAGGCATCAGCCATGCGATAGAGTTTCGTTTTCTTTTTTTGTCCTTGTATACAACAGGTCGTTTGAACTCAATTACTGTATACAATTTATTTGAGCTATTATATTGATTCTTATGACATGTGATAGGTAGCCGATCTATCGCTATTTTATTGTCACGAGAATTCTACACCAGACCAACGACAGTGTGACAATCACACTGCCATTGCCGGGAATCGAACCCGGGACCTTAGGTATGGAAATCAGAGCTCTTATCACCCTGCCACGAATGTCGAGTTGTGTGGAGAAGGTTACTTGAGGCTCTCGTGCACCACGGAGGTGTGACAGGACAAAAAGAAGAAGAAGAGACTGATACATGTGATTGTACAGTGAATCAAGTTTTTAAAAGGTACAAAATCGTTACTTTCGTGAATATTACACGGGTCGCAACTAATAATACATTAATACAGTAAAATATATAAGAGATATATACACGTACAGAATAGTGAGAAGGTCCTTTCTCTCTACCTGCCCTTCATGTCTGCATTATAGTTAGTTATTAGGTCCTTACATATGAAATTGGCGTTTTGCCGTACTGGCAACTTTGATCTCAAATATCTTCTCTTTGGTTAGGAATTCCAAATTCAAATTTATACAGCTATTCACTCAAGCATTTGTGTTTCGAAAATTATAATTCATTTGTTTTTTCCTCAATTGTTTTTTTTTCTTTGCGTCACTCAGTTTACAAAATGGAAAACTTGAAATATCGCGTTATTTACGAGTACGAGTTCCACCGTGGCACCAGTGCTGCAGAAACGGCTCGAAGGATTAATGATGTGTATGGCGACGGTGCCGCAAAAGAAAACACAGTGCGTTTTTGGTTCCAACGTTTTCGTTCTGGAAATTTCGACCTGCAGAACAAGCCCCGTGGACGGCCGGAGACCAAAGTTGATAATGAAGAATTGAAGGCTATTGTGGAAGCGGATCCATCGCAAACCACGTCGGAGTTAGCTGCAGGCTGCGGTGTTAGTGATAAAACTGTTTTAATCCACTTGAAGCAAATTGGGAAGGTGAAAAAGCTTGAACGGTGGGTACCTCACGAATTGAGTGAAGCAAATCAACAAACGCGCGTTGGCTGCTGCGTTGCATTACTCAACCGGCACAATAATGAAAGGATTTTGAATCGAATCATTACCTGTGATGAAAATGGGATCCTGTATGATAATCGGAAGCACTCTTCGCAATGGCTGAACCCTGCCGAACCAGCCAAACCATGCCCCAAGCGAAAATCGACTCCAAAAAAGTTACTTGTGAGCGTTTGGTGGACTAGTGCTGGTGTCGTTCACTACAGCTTTCTTAAATCTGGTCAGACGATTACGGCAGATGTCCATTGTCAGCAACTGCAAGCCATGATGGAAAAGCTAGTTGCTAAACAACCGAGGCTGGTTAATCGCTCTAGGCCACTGCTGCTTCATGATAACGCTAGACCACACACTGCACAACAGACGGCTACCAAATTAGAAGAGCTTCAATTGGAATGTCTAAGACATCCACCGTACTCTCCTGACCTTACCCCAACAGATTACTATTTTTTTCGAAATTTGGATAACTTCTTGCAAGGGAATAAATTCAACTCCGATGGGGCAGTCTAAACCGACTTCAAAGATTTTATCGATTCCCGTCCGAATTTTTTTTTAGTAAAGGGATCGATGAACTACCTATGAGATGGCAAAAGTGCATAGATAGCAATGGTACATACTTTGATCAAATAAATATATTATATTTAAAAAAATCAACTTTATGTTCCTCCCATACAAAACGCCAATTTCATATGTAAGGACCTAATATATTGATTCTTATGACATGTGATAGGTAGCCAATCTATCGCCATTTTATTGTCACGAGAATTCTACACCAGACCAACGACAGTGTGACAATCACACTGCCATCGCCGGGAATCGAACCCGGGACCTTAGGTATGGAAATCAGAGCTCTTATCACCATGCCACGAATGTCGAGTTGTGTGGAGAAGGTTCCTTGAGGCCCTCATGCACCACGGAGGTGTGACAGGACAAAAAGAAGAATAAGATACATGTGATTGTACAATGAATCAAGTTTTTAAAGGGTACAAAATCGTTACTTTCGTGAATATTTCACGGGTCGCAACTAATAATACATTAATACAGAAATATATATTAGAGATATATACACGTACAGAATAGTGAGAAGGTCCTTTCTCTCTACCTGCCCTTCATGTCTGCATTATAGTCAGTTATTTTAATTTATTAATTTTATGCCTATTTATAGTATCTTGAACAGTGATGTAAATCTTCACATTGAGTATTAAATACAGACAAAAACGTTCGCTTTTTTAGGTTTCACTGTGTTTGACAGGAGGGAATAATTTTTTCCTTGCAATGGCGTTATGAAATATTTGATTATCAGAAGAAAAAAAACAAATTAAAATACAAATACATGATTTGTATCATTTATTTAGTTTAATTCCACTTATATAACGTGGAATAACCTCTAATTGATGCACCCAAATTATTATGAAAATTCATTCCGCAAAAGTTATTATGTAAATTAACAAAAAATATTCACGTTTTAGTGGACTAGCACGAAAAAAATTTGCACATCATAACGTCATACTCTCAAACTTTCATTTTAAAGATCTTCAATTGATAAAACATAGATATGGTATACTCGTAATAGATTGAGGTGAACATTTCTGGTTTCAAAATCACGTAACACGGGAGGAAAGAGGCAATAAGAGCGGATAGAATCGGTTGAAAACACCTGACATTGTGCCACCCCTGTCCCGGGTCGCTTGCATACGATTGACCCCAGCAATAACGGCCGTTCTGCACTAAATACACGTAAATACATGTTGCTGCACAAAATAGGTAACCTAAAAGTCAATGGTTTAATTGGTAAAAAGCATAAAAATTCGAGAGCCATCTCCAGGCGTTATCTAGCAATGTATGATAATTGCATAGCCTTTCACATTGCATTAATAAAGTTTTGCTTAATGCTTACACCTTATCTTAATAGATGGCACTAGTGTAGATTGAACTAAAAAATGTGAAGTGTTTCACTTCTCTTCTTTCTTCTCTTCTGACGTTCGTGGCCGAGTGGTAAGTGCATTGACTGCCACCCCGAAAGTTCCGGGTTCGATTCCCGGCGAGGGCAGTGTGATTGCCACACTGTCTTTGGTCTGGTGTAGAGTTCACGTGACAATAAAATGCCGATAGGTTAGCTACTTATCACATGTCATGAGAATCAGTATGATAGCTATAATAATACCCTTTACATCAATTTGGCTCATGCCGTCATGGTGTAAAGAGCGATTTTACAAAACAATAATAATAATAATAATAACATAGTAGCATCTTTCAAAAAAAAATGTCAGACGTGGTCGTCGTAAGAAGGGCGGAATCGCTCAACCCAACCAATGACAGGTCATAAGTCCTGTAAGCGCCTGGACCACCATATTCTGTTTCCAAAAAAAAAACGTTTACGTCTTCGTATCTATTGAGATACAATTAATCCTTTAAAAGGTTTAATTGATGATTATTTTTCATATTTTTCTCTATTCTTACCACTTCCCGTTACTCGAGGTCGACTTCCTCAATTATTTGGCGTTAGATGTAAAAGATGCTAAGGGAATGTCAATTTATCAAAGATTTTCTGATTAATTATTATTGTGACCGGTTTCACTAGCATCGCCAACTTCAAATTACTAAAAACATAGATAGAATCAACAACAATATTAATATTTGAATGAAAAATTAAAATATTGAAGTATTTATACTTAGGATATTGAAAATAACACAAAATATTTAAAAAATATTTAAAAAAATACGACATGTTTCGGAGGATACCTCCGTCTTCAGATAAAGGTATCGTCTTCGTCGTGTTTTTTAAATATTTTTTGAATATTTTGTGGATTAAACAAAGTTATTTTCAATTTCCTAAGTATATAACTATGGAATTCCACAGTGTGCATTAGCGTTCAATATTCATATATTTTTTATTATGTTTAAATAAGAGTTCATACCTGATTAATTTAAATAATGAAAATAAATAAAGACTCTCGATTTCTAGAAGTTTTATTTTATTTTATCGGAATTACATATTTTGCCTAACCAAAGTATTAACAAATGTTTAAGGATGTTCTAAAACATTTGATTAATTTTTCAATCG
Source organism: Lepidostoma basale (assembly GCA_022606425.2). Taxonomy (NCBI): domain Eukaryota; kingdom Metazoa; phylum Arthropoda; class Insecta; order Trichoptera; family Lepidostomatidae; genus Lepidostoma; species Lepidostoma basale. Next base: position 528,087 of record JAHDVF020000099.1, read on the forward strand.
TATTAATTAACAAAATGCTCAAAACCAGAACTTTTACATAAAAATGATTTTAGGAAAAATCTTTTTATGTAAAACTTTACCACGTTTGGAAAGACTTCTTCTTCTTCTTCTTTGCTAGCCTTCTTTCCTCCACTGCTGGATATAGGCCTCTTCCAATTTCTTTTTGGAAAGACACATGGAAAGAATGAATGGAGAAAAAATGGTAAAAAGGTATATGTTAACGATGTAAATGGAACTAGAAATAGAGAAAGACCGAGGAAAACGTTGCACGATCAAATAAATCAAGTATTGAATGTCGGCCACGTGAGAAGTCGGAGAAATTGACGTACACGATATATGAATGTAGAGGAATCAAGATAAATATATCTGGAAAGAAAATTGTGGCATTCCATTTCTGCCTACTCCTTCGGAGAAATGGCGTGATGGTTAGTTAGTTGATTTTTGAAAAGAACAAATAAATATATACTCGTATTATACATTTGAGTGCACATTTAGTACTTTAAATCTTTATTTGTTAATTTGTATATAAACAATATGTCACGAAATCAAAATGGCCGGGAAAAATAATCGTTCATCTTTAGGCTGCTCACAGTGTAGTTACTCACATAGGAAAACATTATATGTGTTATGTAAGTGGGTGTACAAGTGTTAGAAAGGGGTCAAAATTCAAAAAAGGAATGTAATATTCAGTGACATTTGTGAATTTATACCTTTAAGGGTATTTTAGAGGAAAATAATATAATCCGGTGATGGTCTTAGAGTTCTTAAATCTTATTCTTATAGTGGTAGGTCGTGTTGGATATCGCTGTGGCAATTATTGTTTTATTTATTGCCACAATGATTTCCTGGGAAGTGTTACTGGAGTGGTTTCCCTTGCCTTCTCCATCGATTCTTTAAAGTAGTCCATTATTACGCTTTAGCTCTGAATTACATATGTTATATAGTGCAAATGTATTGTTTTTCTTTAACGTTTTCTTTTTCTCTTTTTTCAGGTAAGTCGCAAACTAATTTTCGCTTTTACGCGGCAGTTGAAATAAAAAATCTAAGGTAAGTTTTAATCATTTCATACGATTTATAACTCGTTTAGAACAACATATTTTATTTCTAAATGAATTTTTCTTAAATCTCTGTTTACTCGTAAAAACTGACTTGCATTGAAGTTTAGGTTTAAGACATTGATGAAAGCGGTCATAAATATAAAAATTTAATTACAAATAAAACGAATGTTTCATAAGGTTTTTTATTCTTAAAAGAAGTACCTTTTTTCACCTTGATAGAATCGAATGTTTCAAATGTTACGTTTTATTTTCATTCTAAAAACCAACGTTCTCTCTCTCTCTCTCTCTCTCTCTTTCTCTCTCTCTCTTTTTCTCTCTCTTTCTCTCTCTTTCTCTATCTTTCTCTCTCTTTCTCTCTCTTTCTCTCTCTTTCTCTCTCTTTCTCTCTCTTTCTCTCTCTTTCTCTCTCTTTCTCTCTTTTTCTCTCTCTTTCTCTCCTTTTCTCTCTCTTTCTCTTTCCTTCTCTCTCTTTCTCTCTCTTCCTCTTTCTCTCTCTCTCTTTCTCTCTCTTTCTCTATCATTCTCTCTCTGGCTCTACAGTCCTGGGTGGAACTCGGCCGCCTTCCAAAAGTTTCTCCAACCGACCCTATCCTGAGCCTTGGACTTCCACTACTCTGGACTGATTCCCAACAAATGTCCGTAGTTGGGTTTCCAGGTTTATTTATTAGTATTCCGACTATATTTATTGTAAGAGGTTTCGTAACAATGATTTTTTTCCGGGTTGGAGCTGTCAACCCCACGCCTAACCTCGAACCTGAAGGGCCAGGGCTCTTACTGTCAGGGTTTATCCATCCCTTAGCTAGTAATCTCCCGTATCAAAACGCCGGAGCCTCGCCTTTCGCCCTTTCTCTATCTGTTACATACGAGTTACTTTCCCCGGTAAATTATTTGTTTTATAAAATAAAAAAATATTATGAAGTTTATTTACTTTCATGATACATAGTCAAAATTTTGTTATACGTTTAATCAAGCTGAACAATTGTGAAAAAATAATTAATTATAAGGTAGCATGAACAGAACGTTCATATGCTCCCATAATACTTGACTTTATAAAAAAACGTTGTTATAAATATCACAATTGATTATATTTTGTCGTGACAGGTGTTTCGCTAACCGATGTTAGCATCATCAACAGGTAGATTTTAAGACCTGACGATGCTAACATCAATCAAGAGTTGATTGTAAGACCCGACGATGCTAACATAGGTTATCGAAACAGCTGTCACGACAAAATGTAATCAATTGTGATATTTATAACAAAGTTTTTTATTCAAACAGTTAATAATGTTGAAATATCAAAGTGTTTCCGCCAAAACAATGGATTATCTAAAAATATTTTCTAATTTAGTTTCCATATTGAAGTTTCGTGTGATTAACAGAATTTTTCAACGAGCAAATTTTTATTGATTGCATTGACCTACATACTCGTAATATTTCAGCGTTGTGCAAACTTGACTCAGTTGAACATCACATACAAATAAATCAAATAATCTATGGATCCCGGAATATATCCTGTACATATGTTACATAATAAAGTTTCATAACCGGAGCCGTGTTTGAAATTTTCGCATTATGAAAAACTATGATAGATGTAGCAATTTTTTTAATCAGTATACCTGGGTTCAATTTAGTATTTCAAATACATAATTATTTATATTACTAACTAACTAACCATCACGTCGTCTCCCCGTAGGCAGAAAGAATAGAATGCCGCTCTGTTATTTTATGACATAATTCTCTTGATTCCTCAACATGCATACATCGTTTCATGCGCGCACATCGATTTCTCCAACTTCTCACGTGGTCGATATTCAATATTTGATTTATTTAATTATAATATAACTTAATTCAAGCAAACTATTTTTATTCCTTTAAACTGTTATTAATAAGATTTTTTTTTTGTTTTTAAAATATTAGAGTAAAATTAAGTTGAAAATTAAGTGTCAAATAAATAAAAATGTGTGTTGCCTTTCTAAGTTGTTTAATTTATTATATGCCCTATACTATTCATATCTTTCAAATATACCCTTGCAAGGACAATGTAACATTTAATATAGGTATTTCACAAGAAAATATGACATATCCTTAAAATGTTTTTGGGGAATGGTGAGGGTTGAACACGTAGATAACAGCGGCGTAACGGTGCAGGGTGTCGGTAGATCAGAAGTAATTATACATGAATAGTATTATAAACTCGTAATGGAGTGGGATGGATGTCGATAGCAGCGCAGCGGAGTCAGGGTGGCGAGCAGTTGAGGACGATGTTACGCTGGGCGGTAGCGTCGGTCAGCTGGAGCGAAGACTTGCCCGAAGTAGCGTGACGTAGCCGGGTAGATAGTAGCGTAGCTTGGCGGGGGAGAGTCGGAGGTTCCTCGTGGCGTAGACTTATTAACGTAGACTCGTGTCTGTTAGAATTCGCGAAAAGGAATGACGTGTCGGGTGGTTGGATGTACCGCTTTTATATGTTTTGCTACCTTTGCACACGATGCTCTGCTGGACAACCTCTTGTGTGAATGGATCCGGGCCCTGATTCATCACTTTTGTCCATGTAATATATTTCATCATTGCGATACGTAGGTACAGCGTCAGGTGTTTTCAGTTGTCCGTATAATGTATTTCATCATGTAATATGCTGGTACAACAGTTCCATTGCCTCCACTCATTTGGGTCATGCATTTCGTACTTTGCCTGCAAGGTCAATAACCTACATGTTAAATAATATTTCAGAATCTTAGTTTTTAATTCATTGATAATCTATTTATGTTAAATCTAAGCAGAGATTTGTAATATATAATACATTCAATTGGATAATACAGTATTCACGCTCCTGAAACTTCAATCCACTTTAGACTTTGTTGAAAACATCAAAAAGCACTCTCCTTGTTAGTAAAAAAAACTTACGGACCAAGAAAGTATGGAAAGTACCGCGTCTTGGGAAAGTCTTTCGATATCTCTTATGTTAAATCACCAGACGATAGAATTAATCGTTTTTCCTCTGTTTAAGTTAGTTAGTTGTTATTCTGTCCGCATGTGGCGATAGTTGGTAATACCGAACAACAAACAAACTTACGAACTATAGACAGTGCCGGATTAAGCTAGCGCGGGGCCTGTAGCAAATGTTACCAAGGGGCTCTGGGTTTTGTTTATGAATAAAATGTAATAACGCAAAATAAAAATAAATTTGATATCCATTGTTTTGGCGGAAACACTTTGATATTTGAATTTTTTTCATCTTATTTTGCTGTTGTATTGCTATATGTGTACGGCGGGACATTGAGGGAGAGTTGCGTAGCTTAAATGTGGTCTGGGTCCCCCTTGGTTGCAAATATACATATATTATAACTAACTAACTAACTAACCATCACGCCGTCTCCCCGAAAGGGTAGGCAGAATGAATGGACTGTCACACTTTTACTGATGCGGCACTCCATCCTTCTCTTTTCGCCCGGGAGACGCGGTGTGATGGGTTGCGAACCTCTTCGCCACCAATAGGCATCTCCCGCCCACACTTCCATCGTCCAACATCTACAAAATAAATCTAAAACAAATAATATAAAATATAATGATATAAAATAAAATAACAAATTAAAAATAATTTAACACAAAATGTTCTTTTTAGATGGTGCACATATTGTCTATTTAATTTATCTTCCACGTATCCACCTTTTTTTTACATATATTATTATTATTATTATTTAAGTCTCGCATGTACGGGGGACGAGCCTAGGGAGTGCACGAATAAAGCTGCACCTATAACAGCTTCGGGTAGGGAGCCCTCTATGGCTCGGCCATATAAAAAAATATAAAAACATTATTAACTATTTGAATAAAAAATACTTTGTTATGAATATCACAATTGATTATATATATATCGTTGATTGTAAGACCTGACGATGCTATAATCGGTTAGGGAAACAGCTGTCGCGACTAAATATAATCAATTGTGATATTCTTAACAGTCGCTAGACGCAAATGGCAGTGGATCGGTCACAATATGAGATGGAACCCAACCTGGATCGCTCAGGGCGCACTAGACTGGCCCCCTAGAGCCACCTGGAGAAGAGCCCTGCAGGACGAGGTAAAAGCAGTAGGCCTCACTTGGGATGATGTTAGGCGTCAGGCATGCGATAAAGTCGGGTGGAGAAGGTTCCTTGAGACCCTATGCACCACGGAGATGTGACAGGACATAAAGAAGATATTCATAACAACGTTTTTATTTATTTGAATAGTTAAAAAAATATATTTGATAAAAATAATCTTTATTATTATTTTATATTTTTACTGGGCTTTTACTTGTGTTCAACGTCGACCGGTTTCGGCAGCTTGCTGCCATCTCCTGGTATTGAAACTATACATAAAAGTATTTATAAGAAAGCTCCTTTTTAATATTGCTTACAAGATAATCCAATAATTCCTTCTCAGAAACCAGTAATTTCAAACATTCTAATTTTCTCAAATTCTCATTTTCCGTGTGTACGAGTATGTTGACACGTTTTTTTGCCAAGAAATAGTTAACCCATAGTCAATATCCGTCGAGAAAATCGTGAGAAAATTCTGACTGGATATATAAAGCAATGTACAATCCGAGTAAAATAGAGTGATGTAAGTTTCCACCAGAAGATTGCAGCAAACTGGCGAATCCGGTAGACGTTAAACACAAGTGGAAGCGCACTGAATATATAATAATAAAGAAATTTTGAATCAAACCTTTTTTTAAATTATTTAAAATGAACTTCTATCACTTTGTATTGTGGATTCACATTTGAATCATTTTTGAAAATATTGTATTTTCCCAACACTTAATACATTTTTATTATTTTAATTTCTACACCGGGGAAGAGCGTCTGCGTCCCAAAACATGTTTGTGAAAAGTGCAAAATAGTTTTGTAAAAATACAATGTTTTCCAAATTTTATTCAAACTTTAATCGATTTAATATGACCAAACTTAGAAATAAGACTAGATAAATCAATATCTATAAGCAAATTACATTAAAAATTCATTGAGTTGAAATTTTAGACGTTCGTGTTCCTTCACATTTAATATGCGTCCTCATAACGTTCTCCGCTACAGTTAGTAATTATTAAAGACGAGTAAATTCAACCTGCAGCCATAGTGACCTTTATACCGAAGTACGTGAACAAGTCAGTAAAGCCTCTGCCGTGTCAGGATGCCTGAAGAATCTGGTCTGGAAGAGCAAGCACATGCGTATCGACAGCAAGATCAGAATCTATAAAACATGCGTGCGACCTATCATGACGTACGCTGTAGAGACGCGGGCTGACTGTGCGAACCAAGGGACTACTAAGAACATCGGAGATGAAGGTCCTAAGATCAATTACTGGAAAAACCCTCCGAGATCGTGTCCGCAACGCAGACATAAGAAAAACCTGCGAAATAGAGGATATCGTTCATTGGAGTAGATCCAGAAGAAGATACTGGAGGGACCATGTAGCCCGAATGGTGACAGACTCGCATATACAGCCGCCTCCCTTCCGGACACCGCCCACCTGGAAGACCGCCTAAGAGATGGAGGGACAGCTGGATCTCATCATCCGACGAGATATGATTTCTGTGTCACAGATCGTCAGATCTATTAAAAGAAGAAGAAGAAGAAGAGTAAATTCATAAGACTGTTTTTATATTTGGGAAATATGTACGTCTCTAATGGAGTTTCCCATGATAATATGTTTTGTTTCTTGATCAATGATGTTAAACTCTATATGAAAAGATGAAAATTATTTTAAATGAATTAAAACACTGTTTTTCCTCGATGTAAACCGTTCTCCCGATGATTTAGGTGTTAAGCTTTCGAAATTTGTCGAGAAAAAATAATTTGTAAGTGAAAAAAACAGTTTTGATTCGCTAAAAATCGTCATTATGGAATCCTACAATGTTAACGCCTTGAGTTTATCCAAAAATATTAAATAATTATTACGAGTAAAAAGGTCTGTTTTCTAGAAGTTTAATTAGTATTTATGGGAATCTTCTTATTCTCCTTCTTCTACCTGGCGCTATCCCAATTCATTGTCTGTGTTGACTGTTGGGGTAGGCTCTTCTCGATCTCAGGCTGTACTTCTTCCGGTTCTGAGTATCGCATTCACTCAAGACCGAAGACACAATGTCGTAGTGGGACTAGATTGTAGAATTTAAACAGATGTGATATTCACTGATTTTGCCAAAGCATTCGATCGGGTGGATCACGATGTACTCTTAAGGAAGATGCATCATTTGGGTTTCAGTGTCCCACTGTTGAATCTTTGTGCGTCATACTTAAACTCCAGGAGTCAACTTGTTAATATAGGTGGATGTAATTCTAAAGTGTTCCCCGCATTATCGGGTATCCCGCAAAGATCGAAACTTGGACCATTGTTATTCCTAATCCTAATAAACGACAATCAAGACTGCATTCGGCACGGCACCTGTCTACTCTCTGCAGATAATCTAAAGCTATTTTTGATAATCCAGGCTATTGATGACTGCATAAAATTGCAATCTGATATAGATGCGATAGAAAAATGGTCAATGGAGAATAAGCTGGAATTAAACATAAAAAACGGACAGGTATGCTCGCGCTAGAAGACACGATATGTTATGCATACCGCATAGCAGAACTTACGTCATGGCCCATCACACAATGACCCGGGGTATGGTGCTCTTGAATGGTGTCAGTCGATGTGGACATTCTCTAAATGACCTATGCGTCCATTAAGGATCATGTCTTCATCTTCTTAAAGTGCCCTGTCAGGTCCCCCCGACGTTGGCGATCACTCTGTTAAACTCTTCTGGAATACCTTCTCCACAGTTCCGATTCCCGTCCTTTCCCTCACATTGGGCAGCCAAGAGATCTGCCTTCTCCCTGCCCCCCTGCGGCCCTCTATTTTTCCCTTCAAAATTAGATGCAGAAGGCGATATTTTTCTCCTCGTAGAACGTGACCCAGATATGAAATCTTGCGGACTTTAATCAATGTCAGCAGCTCTCTATTTACTCTTGCACAATTCAGGACTTCTGTGTTCGTCACTCTGTCTGTCCATGGGATCCTGAACATTCTTCGGTGAAGCCACATTTCAAATGCTTCTAACCGGTTCATTGTATTTACTTTTAATGTCCATGTCTCACACCCATATAACAGAACAGACCACACATAACACCTTAACATCCTCTGTCTTAGTTTTAAGTTGTGTGTTTGTTATTGTCATTGTGTTAAATGCTGTTCGCGCTGCTTCAATCCGACATTTCAATTCTACATCTGGGTCAAGGGTGTCTGTAAGCATGCTGCCGAGGTATCTGAACTTTTCCACCTTTTCAACATTGCAACCGTTCAGTTGTATCACCGAATTAGGATGATCCAGTCGTCCGAATGTCATCAAGAATCATATACATACCACAATTGCTGATATATGTGTATTATTTATATTGTATTATTGCATTATTAACATGTATGTCTGTGTTATTTTAGTAAATGTAAAATGTATACAGTAATTGGGTTCTAAAGACCTGTTGTACGAGTATACAATAATAATAAAAAATGTATATAATTAAAGTTCTCGAAAACAGATGTTTTCATTAGTTTTATTAATTCCATGATAAGCTTATAAAATTTCAGTTCAATGGGCCTCTTAAAATGTGGAGAGCGTAGCACTTTCTAATTCTACTAAATGGCTAATCCGGCTCTGACTGAAGACACGAACAAACCCGGCTAACGGCCCGGAAAACTCGACAACTTTAATATTCTTGTTTATTTATGCCCACAAATAGTAACGCAGCTGCTCTCGTAGCAATCTTGTCAAAAAGATATATCATTCCAGTACATATAATTCGATTTATGATTCAAAAATCGAAATTCCGATTGACTGTTACTTATATAATACATAGAATGAAAGAAAATACGACAATACATAATCGAATTCTTGAGCCAAACTTTAAGTATGAAACGAATGTTTGTAGATGGACAAAGACGTTTCAATACAATAGAAATAGAATACCTAATGAGTACCAGGAACGCATGAGAGATGGTTCGACATTGGGAATACAAGATACTCTACAAAGTCAAGAGTATTTGTCTTCTGAACGTACCTACTTTCACGAATATGAAAGACATCGATCTCCGAAGCGATCATGTGCAGCCATTTGATTGCTCTCTCCACCGGCATCACCAGAAGCAGGTTGATTCTGGATGCTAGGAGATAAAATAGTCTATGCTGATGATAACCATCCGGAACATAAAAATGGATAACCTCGACGGGCGTGCATGTCGCGATGTGTGAATGTAGAAGAAGCGCGAGAATTATGCCAGGATAGTACAATGTGGCGATCCATCCTCTCTGCCTACTCCTCCGGGAAAACGGCGTGATGGTTAGTTTAGTTAGTCATAATTTTACTCATTTGTTTCTATTTTATACAGAAGATAAAGTCCGATTGTAAAAACGATCGATCTAAATTTATAAAAGCGTAAGCACTTAATTTTCCATTTAATGGTGAGAAATTTCAAATTGACATTGAAAAATGTTTCACTTATTTGCGAAATAAAAAGTCAATTTCATTTTAAAACGTTCTTTGCGAGTTTCAGCTTTCCAGACACCTTTTTTCTGCCATAGTTCTTGAAGTGAGAGAATTTTCTAATTTCTTTAAACATTTCCCGGAAAACAAGCAATATTTCGCAAATGGCGTCATCCATCTAGCAGTGTCGGTGTGTATAGTGCGGAGTTGAGTTGATCGATGGCATAGTGGAAAGTGTTTGAACGTATTTCAATTTATTTAAAGTGATAATGGTTCAAAACTCACTTGAAACTCACTTGCGCTAATGGTAATCTCGTATATAATACATGTACATTGGATAAAAAAATGCTAGACAGACTACATCACGCCTGTAAGAAATACAACATAACGATCTCTATCAGAAAACAAAATGTATCACCTTTTCCAAAACACCCAAAACATGTAACCTGGTTATAGAAAATCAACCCATATAACAGGACCTTCAAGTATCTAGGCATAGACCTGATGGGGGGAGCTGATCTGCGGGAAGAAATACAAACCCAAGTTAACAAGGCAGCTGCAATCTCTGGCGCTCTAAAATCCACAATATGGAAAAACAAAGACATGGCCATTAAGAGTAAGATGAGAATCTATAAAGCATGCGTAAGACTAATAATAACATATGGCGTCGAAAGCAAGGGCAGACACAGTAAGGACCAAACAAGTTTTGAAGACTTCCGAAATGAAGACACTAAGGACGATAGCAGGCAAGACACTGAGGGATCGGGTGAGGAACACCAGAATAAGGGAGATATGTGAGGTTGAGGATATTATAAGATGGAGCAGATAGCGAAAAAGGGACTGGTACGGTCATGTTCAAAGAATGGACACCACCAGACCCCCCCCCCTATATTGCATTGCATAATCAACCTCATTGGACTCGTGGAAGACCTCCTAAAAGATGGAAGGACAGCTGGGAGTCTATCTCACAGGAGGAACAACACTCTGGGGAACAGACCACATAGGTTTACAATACGGAAGAAGAAGAAGACATTGGATAACGATATCACTCAGAGATCGGATCAGAAATGAAACGACAAGGTCTGTCTATAGTGTTGAGGACATAATGAGATGGGGAAGAAGCAGAAGGCGCTTTTGGAGAGACCACGTGGACCGCATGGAGAATACAAGAACTACAAAAATTGTTAAAGATGAAAACCCAAGCAGCAAGAGATTACCAGGAAGGCCGCCGAAGAGATGGAGAGATGGAGAGATCTCCTGCTCCTGTCTTTCACTTTAACCCTGAAGGGTTACTCTGTACTTTTACACAATTTCCCACCATCTCTCCCAACTTCATCCTCCCATCGTAGCCTTGGTCGTCCAATTGATCTTCTACCAGCTGGGTGCCACTACAACATCTTTTTTGGCAATGCGATGACGGCATCCTCTGCACGTGCCTGACCCATCTTAGCTTATTTATTAATTGTTTCTTGAACAATGATGTAAAACTCCATATTAAATAATTAATACGAATGAAAACGTCAGTTTTCTAGAAGTTTTATTATATTTTATGGGAATGACATGTTTCGCCCTTCTAAGGCATTATCAAATGTGACGAAACTTCAACGCGTTGCAGTTTATTGACTAGTAAATAGAGCAGAATATGGTTATTAACGAAAACTTATGTGACTTTATACATTTATAACAAAGAATAAAAGATTAACATATGTAATCAAAATCTTCATAGATGGCACATTGAAAAAGACATGTGAAATCTAACATAGGACTTTAACATATATACGACTTCCAAAAATTTGTCATACATGGTCATAAACAAAGGTGGAATGGGGAATGTTGTAATTACATAAGTCGTGCGCTTAACCCAACCAATGACAGGTCATAAGTCCTGTAAACACCTTGATCAACCATATTCAGTTTCCAATTTGCATCTTCGTCTCTATTGAGATACAATTATCATGAAATAATTATTTGGTTAGGTCCAGAAATATTGGAAAGTGTTTCTTGGAACTCGTTAAGAAATTTTATGACAATGGTTACATAGCTAGGGGATACGAAATGATATTATATAAATCAAAAATAAGTTATTTGAGGTAGGATGAAATAAAGCGTTTCTAAGAAAAACATATTTTTACAAATTGTTTACAAATGATTTTACATATATCAAGCTGACTTATGATTCTAAGCATTACATATAAAATAAAATCGCCATCCTGTGTACGTAGACTCAATTGATGTATTCTTCCTAGGAGAATGCGTCAATTATTTATTAACGTTTTTCTTAACGAGTTCCAAGAAATACTTTCCAATATTTCTGGACCTACCGGAATAATTATTTGTTAAAAATGTATAAATATTCTGCTCCATTTACTAGTTTATATAAACTGCAACGAGTTGAAGTTTTGTCCCATTTGATAATGCCTTGGAAGGGCGAAACGTATCATTCCAATAAAATATAATAAAACTTCTAGAATACTGACGTTTTCATTCGTATTAATTAATAGTATATTTAGTCTGACCATAATTATAGTATATACAAAATAAATATTTAAACAATTTTTCAAGAATATGGTCAGTTTAACTACACTGATGAAGGGCTTCTGTGTCTTAAACAAATTTGTGTTAATTTAATTTAATTTTTTTATAAAGTGTTGAATACAAATAAACATTTTTCAATATTGACTTTATAGATATTTTTTACAAAACAGTTTTTTTACTAACTAACTAAACTAACTAACCATCACGCCATTTCCCCGGAGGGGTAGGCAGAGAGGATGGATCGCCACACTGGCCTGTCCTGGCATACCTCTCGAGATTCCTCTACATCCATACATCGTACCATGCACGCACGTCGATTGTTCCGACTTCGAATGTGGCCGCCTTTTAGTAATTGATTAATTTGGTCATGCCATGTTTTCCTCGGTCGTCCTCGGCTTCTTTTCCCACTCACGCTGCTTGTGTACAACTTTTTAACCATTCTACTCTCATCCATTCGTTCCATATGTCCGAACCATCTCAGGGATCCTTTTTTAATTTTATTCATGATGCAGTCATCTGCCTTACATTTCTTTCTTATTTCATCGTTCGGTATTCTATCATACAAGGTTTTCCCGCACATTCTTCTTAGTGATCTCATTTCTACGGCGTTTATCCTGCTTTCATCATTCTTTTGCCAGCTCCAAGCTTCACTTCCATACATGGTTCCTTTCACTTCCATGCTCCAAGCTTCACTTCCATACACAGTTTTTTTTAATTGCTGAAAACAAGAAAAAACTGTTTGTCTTCATTGCACAAACGTCGCAGGAAAGTATAGTGAAAAAGCGAACAACAAACAAAATAATAAAATTTCTTTGTGCACTTCATACCTTCGCTATTTTTTACGACACTCAAATTTCAGATGCATGTCATAAAATGAGTATAAAAAATATTCATGGTCCCACACAAAATATTTGACGAGCAACGAAATAGCGTTATGGAAAGTATCCTCGACAAAATTTAATTGGTTACACACCAATGAAAAGCAAACGTGTTTTTGCAATATTATTTAAAAAAATCATTTTAAATTGTTCATCGTTTGGGCGAAACACTGATACTTCAACATTATTAGCTGTTAAATTTACAACGCTGTTATAATACCAAAATTCATTAATTAATTGTTTTATTCACTTTTTGAGAATGTCGCGACAGCTGTTTCGCCAACCGATGTTGCCATCAAAGCGTGTAATAAAATAATAATTTTGTGATATTATAACAGTGTTGTAAATTTAACAGTTAAAATTAATATAAATTTACGTAAAATTTGCATCCAAAAACAAACTAATTATTTTTTTGTGTGCAATATGTAAATGGCAGCAGAATATTTAGCAGTAGCGTTTAAAGCGTACTGCTGTATGGATGTGAGACTTGGTAATCAACCTCGGAAATTATCGGAAAACTCCAAGTGTTTGTAAATAGGTGCCTTTGCTCAATATTCAAGATCTATTGGCCTCAAACAGTGTCAAATGCAATCCAATTAGAGAACAAGTCGCTTGACGCAAATAGATCGGTCACTCTGAGAGAAAAGAATGGACAGAAATTACAAGAATTCAGAACCTGTTTCAAGTGGCACAGGACAGGGACGCCATTGCTGCACTGATCACCAACGTTGGAGGGACCTGACACGGCATCTCTATGATTTTTTTTTCATTTTTATAAATTACCATATTTCACTTTTGATCACTTAATTGAAGTTAAATAAATTCTAATTGATTTAATAATATTTTGGAATACAACCAGGTGTACAAGTTTAAATTTGCTATTTTTTGTCAGGAAAAAACACATGTTTTTTTTATAGAAAGCGAAAACATATTTATTCAAAGTACTGGCCTTCTCTAGCTATACATTTTCCCATCTCTCGGGTAATTTGAAGAAATCTATATTTTTCTTTCCTACTTACTCAATATACTTTCTAATCGATTACAAATATCAATCAGATGCAGCGTTCATATTTAGATTTAAAACACGTCTTAATGCGCCCTTGAGGTGATTACATCACAAAAACGGCGCTTTAAAAGTTATCATATTATTATTTTTATTATTATTATAATTATGAGCGTTCAATAAATTTAAAAAAAAACATTATCTTCGATATTAATTGTTAAATAGGGAGTTTCACATCGTCATTCTGGCAAAAAGAAAAATAGGCAGTTTTTTTCCAACTTACGCCATTAAACAGTTTTTCCAACTTTATCCATTAAACAGTGTTCTTTCGAAGTGTACTTCAGGGCAGTTAAACGATTTTAGTGGTATTTTATGGTCATGAAACAGCGTAGTTATTTATGGTACACATCAAACAAAGTGCAATACGCCTGATGGCACTGACATACAATATTACGCGTCCTGCAGGGAACTTTATGCGCTGCAATAAACAGTCATAACTTAGGCGATTCGCTAACTTTGTTGGGACATTACTTTCGGCCAATAAATTCCGAATTGATGCCCGTCTCAACACGGGCGGTGCGTGAAATTTCATTTCTTCTTTTTCTTCAACATTTGATTTTTTATATCTCTTTTTTATCATACTTTCATTTGTTTTTTAATGATTAATTGTATCTCAATAGAGACGTAGATGTAATTTTTTTTAAACAGAATATGGTAGTCGAGGCGCTTATAGGACTTATGACCTGTCATTGGTTGAGTTAAGCGATCACATTATGCACGAAGATGGTTTACAAAATTCCGATCTGGGGATTTTTCACTAATTGATAAACCACGTACCGGGCGGCCTTTGAAGTCTGATGACGACAAGTTAAAAGTCATTATTGACACCAATCTACGTCTAACCACCAGGGAGATCACTTCGATGATGGGAGTCAACCAAACAATCGTATTAAGACATTTGAAGCGTATGGGGATGGTTTCACGGTACGACGTTTGGATACCTCATCAATTGTCGGCTGCCAATTTATTGGATCGTGTTTCAACGTGCGATGCTTTGAGCGCGAGACAAAAACTTGAACCTTTTTTGCATTGTTTGGTAACGGGAGATGAAAAATGGGTCATGTACGACAACGTGACCGGAAAAAGACATTGGGCTATACCTGGACAAGCCCCATTAACAACTTCGAAGGCCGAAATCCATCAAAAAAAAGTTATGCTTTGTGTTTGGTGGGATTGTAAGGGTATTGTGTATTTTGAACTCTTGGAACGTAATTAGACTATTACAGCAGAACAATATTGTCTACAATTATCCAAATTGAACATCACCCTTCAAATGGATAGACCAGAATTGGTAAACAAAAAAGGGGTACTGTTTCATAACGACAACGCGCGACCCCATGTGGCTATGATGACCCAACACAAGCTAAATGTGTTGAATTGGGATGTTATCAAGCATCCTCCGTATTCTTCAGATCTTGCTCCTTCCGATTTTCATTTATTCACTGCAAGAAAATTTTAATGATAAAAAGTTTGATAAAATAGAGCAGGTAAAAACATCCCTTACTATATTTTTCACATCAAAATCCACGAAATTTTTCAATAATGGTATTAATAAGTAGATATAAAAATGGGAGAAGGTTATATGAACGCATGGAAATTATATAATTGAAAAAATAAATAATACAAATCTAATTTTTTTTTTAATTGTATATGTAAAAAACGGTCATAACTTTTGCATCAACCCAAATAAAATAAATCGCAGTATAATTTTCCTCCTTCGCTCTCTTGTATTCAAAATATTCTCGTACTCTTTCTTTACGATATTCAGGTTTTTTGCCTATTTATAAAATGTTAATTTTGTCATGCCAAACATTTTCTCGGTCTTCCACGACTCCATACTTCATTTATATTGTAAACGTATACTTTGATCTCACAGGGTTTTTTTTAATATCACCCTCCACTACTGAAAAATTCTGCTCCCTTGCAAACCTATTTTCGAGAAATTTTGTTTTTCGGTTTAGAAAAGGAACGAGCAGGTTATTTTTGTTCAGGGTTTTAGGATGCATTCAAAGCCAGTCTACCTTGAGATCGGGCCCTTAATTTATTTTCGTTGCTAAATAGTAAAGATGACTAAAAATAGAGAAATACGAAATACGTGCCATTTAAAAGATTACCTAATCACGATAAATAAATATATGGTTTTATCGTATGACCTTGTGATAAACGTGTCAAATTCTCAAGTTATGGTATTTAAAAATTATAATGTATGACGGATTGTGACATAAGTGCCAACGGTGAGAAATTAGAGCAAGTTACCGAATTTGTTCATCAGGGAAGCATGTTTACAAGATAGAGAAAGATATCGCAAAAAGGGTTGGAGCTGAAAAAAAAATTAATGGTGCACTCAAAGTCATTACCGCAAATAGAAATATACCAACTGAAATAAAGATGACGGTATATGACAGTAAAGATGAAGTGAAGCTTGGGGTTGGCAGAAGAAGGACGAAAGTAGGATAAATGCCCTAGAAATGAAGTCACTAAGAAAAATGTGCGGAAAAACAATGTATGATAGAATATCTAATAATTAAGTAAGAAAGGAATGTGAGTGGATGAATGCGTGATAAATAAAATTAAGAAAGGGTCACTAAGATGGTTTGGACATATGGAACAAATGGATGATGGAAGAATGGTTAAATATATATATACAAGTAGTGGAATTGAAAAAGAAGTCGAGGAAGGCCAAGGAAGACATGGCATAACCAAATTAATTAATTACTGAAAGTGTCATGTTCGAAGTAGAAATGTGTGAATGTAGAAGAGGCGCAAGAGTTATGTCGAGATAGAACAATGTGGCGATCCATCCTCTCTGCCAACCCCTTCGGGGAAACGGCGTGATCGTTAGTAAGTTAGTTATTTTTTATTTCGCATGAGGCACTTAATTTATGGCATAGCATTATTAAAAATAATTTTAAAACTTTCTTATCATGCGAATACAACCATGCTGTTGCTGCAGTGATCGCCAATATTTAGGTACCTAACTCAATTTCAGCAAGAACTTAAAAATTATATCAAAGAAATTATTCAAATTGACATAAACAAATATACATAAAGATCCGAAAAATCAGGAAAATTAAACATTTGATATATTATTGTAACACCTGATGATGTCAACATAGGTTGATGAAACAGCTCTCACGTAAAATAAAATAAAAATTGATACAAAAAACAAATTTTATTAAGGATTAATTGTATCTCAATAGAGAAGAAGATGTAAATTATTTGGAAACAGAATATGGTAGTGGAGGCGTTTACAGGACTTATGACCTGTCATTGGTTGGGTTAAGCGATCACTTTATGTCTAACAACATTCACCATTCCGCCCTTCTTACGATACCACGTCTGACAAACATTTGTATTTGTTTAGAACAGTTGTAAAAAAACATAAGTATTGTGAATTGTTATTTTGCTAGGTTTTCTTCGCATATATTCCACCTCATCCTTTCCTTTTCAACTGCACCACGTCAGAGTGCCTTGTATCCCATTAAACTGCCGCTGTATTCGTCCTTTGGGATTACAATCGTTTTATTTCTTCCTTTTTTTGGGTCACCTCATATTATGATGTAATAAAACTTCCTCCGCGTACTCTCTTAAGATAGGGGTTGATAACACCCTTCAACCCCCGTGGACAAGGCAAATGAAAATTCACTGAATTCTCCAAAAAAATTCTGCGAACACGTTTTTACAATGTATTAAAAAAAACGTATAAAAGTAATTACGCAAGTACATTTTTAAAAACAACTTATAATAATGTTTATTTTTTATATACTTTTTATACAACACAAACTTTAATAAAAAATAAAAACATAACATGTTTCGGACACACAGTTTCATCTTCTATATACGTACATTAAACAAAGTCGTGTTAGTTACACCATTTATAGCTCAAGAACGGCTGGACTGATTTTAATGATCTTTTATTTGTTGGATTTGTTTCCCTCCCGAATAGCAGAATAACTATAAAAACATCGGAAAGAAATCGAACTGAGTGCATTCCATTCAGCAAATATAATCAAATATCTTGCTGCCAGCTGAATTACATTCATATCAATGTTATCAAAATACTTTTTATTTTGATGTTTGCACATTTATTGATCTTAATTCAATTTGAGGATTAATTTTAACTTAACAAATAACTGAATTTATTTCAACTAATAAGTTAACGCAACATATATTGATTCTGAGGTGGTACGAAGTACGCCGGGTCAGTTAATCAGTAGTATTTCATAAATACCTGTATAAATATTCTCTAATTACGACCCAAACACTTCCAGCCGCCACAAGCGCCCAAAATCGATTCTCCTTCAGAGGAACACTCCGGGCCACACAAATCATGCCCCCGAATAAACTAACAACCCACCAAATCACCTTCCAACAATGTTCCCATCAGACGTAAGAGGAATAGCCACATGAGCTGAACCTCTGTAAGCCAGAAGATCCAAGTCCAAGTCCAAGTCTGTATAAATATATTTTTTTTAATGCATGAATGTGGTCAGTTTTGCAGATATTAAAAGAATATTCAAATCATATTTATATATTTTTTTTTTCTCTCCTTGTACTCGTATACAACAGGTCGCTTGAACCCAATTACTGTATACAATTTATTTTAGCTATTATATTGATTCTCATGACATGTGATAGGTAGCCAATCTATCGCCATTTTATTGTCACGTGAATTCTACACCAGACCAATGACAGTGTGACAATCACACTGCCATCACCGGGAATCGAACCCGGGACCCTGAGAATGGAAGTCGGAGCTCATACCACTCAGACACGAAGGTCGACTTACTGATGAAGAACTTGTATAACCGAAACATGTTTGGTTTTTAATTTTAATTTTTGTAATAAATTGTGTGTTGTATACAAAGTATAAAAAAATAAACATTTAATGGCGAATATAGAATAAACGACTTATATTATTCTGGTTCTGAATTTGAAAATTTGGTTTGGTTCATGTGGTGCTCTCGTAAATTTGGAGAAATTACGTGTATAAGTGAATTGTTTTGGTCAATTTTATTGTTGCCGCACTTTGTAATATTTAATTGAAACACGTAATACGTTTATCCTGTTTTGATGTCAAAATTATACAAGTTTTTTTGCTCATATAAAGAATTTTGACAGGTGTAAAAATTAATTTTTCATTTGTTCCAATGACAATTTGAATAATTTCTTCAATATTCTTTTAAAGTTCTTGCTGATGTTGGTCGGTTTAAAGTGCCTAATTACTGCTAATTAAAAAAAGGTGGATACGTGGAACATTAATTAAATTATAAACTAGACAATATGTGCACCAACTAAAAATAACATTTTGTGTTCAATTATTTTTATTTTGTTATTTTATTTTATATCATTGTATTTTATATTATTTGTTTGAGACTTTATTTTGTGGATGTTGGAAGATCGAAGTGTGCGCGGGAGATGCCTATTGGTGGCGATGAGGTTCGCAACCCATCACACCGCGTCTCCCGCAGGGCGAAAAGAGAAGGATGGAGTGCCGCATCGGTTAAAGTGTGACAGTCCATTCTTTCTGCCTACCCTTTCGGGAGAAGGCGTGATGGTTAATTAGTTAATTAGTTTTATTATTTTATATTTGTTGCAGCCCGTGAAATATTCACGGAAGCAAACATTTTCTATCCTTTAAAAACTTGGTTTCACTGTACTCGTATAATCGTAATCTAACAAGTTGTAACTTTTATTGTAAATATTTTTTCGACACACGTTAAAATTTCAAAATTAACAATATCAAGTTGTTCTCCTTTTGTTTTCTGTGTAGAAAAAACGTATAAAAGTAATAACGCAAGTACATTTTTAAAAACAACTTATTTGACCAATTAGCATTATAATATTAGGTCCTTACATATAAAATTGGCGTTTTGTATGGGAGGAACATAAAGTTGATTTTTTTTAAATATAATATGTTTATTTAATCAAAGTATGTACCATTGCTATCTATGCACTTTTGCCATCTCATAAGTACTCGTAGTTCATAGATCCCTTTACTAAAAAAACCATTCGGACGGGAATCAATAAAATCTTTGAAGTCGGTTTGGACTGCCCCATCGGAGTTGAATTTTTTCCCTTGCAAGAAGTTATCCAAATTTCGAAAAAAATAGTAATCTGTTCGGGCAAGGTCCGGAGAGTACGGTGGATGTCTTAGACATTCCAATTGAAGCTCTTCTAATTTGGTAGCCGTCGGTTGTGCAGTGGTGGTCTAGCGTTATCATGAAGCAGCAGTGGCCTAGAGCGATTAACCAGCCTCGGTTGTTTAGCAGCTAGCTTTTCCATCATGGTTTGCAGTTGCTGACAATAGACATCTGCCGTAATCGTCTGGCCAGATTTAAGAAAGCTGTAGTGAACGACACCAGCACTAGTCCACCAAACGCTCACAAGTAACTTTTTTGGAGTCAATTTTCGCTTCGGGCATGGTTTGGCTGGTTCAGCAGGGTTCAGCCATTGCGATGAGCGCTTCCGATTATCATACAGGATCCACTATTCATCACAGGTAATGATTCGATTCAAAATCCCTTCATTATTGTGCCGGTTGAGTAATGCAACGCAGCAGTCAACGCGCGTTTGTTGATTTGCTTCACTCAATTCGTGAGGTACCCACCTTTCAAGCTTTTTCACCTTCCCAATTTGCTTCAAGTGGATTAAAACAGTTTTATCACTAACACCGCAGCCTGCAGCTAATTCGGACGTGGTTTGCGATGGATCTGCTTCCACAATAGCCTTCAATTCTTCATTATCAACTTTGGTCTCCGGCCGTCCACGGGGCTTGTTCTGCAGGTCAAAAATTCCAGAACGAAAACGTTGGAACCAAAAACGCACTGTGTTTTTTTTTGCGGCACCGTCGCCATACACATCATTAATCCTTCGAGCCGTTTCTGCAGCACTGGTGCCACGGTGGAACTCGTACTCGTAAATAACGCGATATTTCAAGTTTTCCATTTTGTAAACTGAGTGACGCAAAGAAAAAAACAATTGAGGAAAAAACAAATGAATTATAATTTTCGAAACACAAATACTTGAGTAAATAGCTGTATAAATTTGAATTTGGAATTTTTAACCAAAGAGAAGATATTTGAGATCAAAGTTGCCAGTACGGCAAAACGCCAATTTCATATGTAAGGACCTAATATATAAAAAATTATAATAATAAATCTTTTTTGACCAATTAGCATTTCTTATACTTGAATAAGTATAAGATATGCTAATTGATTACGATTGGTACATAGAACATACCTGGACGACCTTGGTGGTTGAGTGGTAAATACTACGACTGCTTCGCCGAAGGCCCCGGGTTCGGTTCTCGGCGATGGCAGTGTGATGCACACTGTCGTCAGACCGGTAAAGAATTAAAGTGAAAATAAAATGGCAATATATTAGCTACCTATCACATGTCATGAGAACCAATAATGATAGCTATAACCTATACATAGCATATGACAGCTTTATCCTACCCTTTCAGGGACGGAGACGCCTACTCTCAAATGATAATCAACGACGGAAAGACCTGACATAATACCAAAAGAAGAAGAAGACATCATTTTATAATAATTTCCGTTTTATTGTTGGGTGATTGAAAATGTCTTAAAAAATAGTATTTTATATTAAAAATTTCGCTTCTTAAAAACGCAGATTTTCCCGCAGGGATGTCGCTTAAAAAGTAAACCTTTCTCACTCATTTTCATTCGTCATCACATTTCTGCCGAAAATATTCGCGCCGTAACGTTTTTATTTATAAAATTACCCTCTCTGCAAAACGGGACAACCCCCCAAGGCACGGAGGGTAGTGAAGCAGTCGTAGGGACATCATTTATCATTTCAAATATCAAATTTGTGACATGTTTGCGGCGGTGTTTTCAATTTCCTTAAAAGACCTTTCATGAGCCGGTTTTTTTACAGCGACCGAGCGAAATAATTTAGGTGATGTCTTCTATATGCGAAGGAAAATTAAGGTTGTGATAAGTAAAATCACTAGATTTTAATCGTTAAATGGTGTGAACCATTATAATCACTTCTAAATTGTTATTATATTATTATACCTAACGTCTTACAGAAAAGGCAATTAATTTTAATTAATACGAAAGAAAACGTATGTTTTCTAATTTCTGTTAATTTTATTACATAATATTAAAATTAACTTATTGAACGCTAAGGCATTAACACTGTGGAATTCCATAGTAATATACTTAGGAAATTAAAAATAAATTTGTTTGATCCAGTTATTTTTAAAAAATATATTTAAAAACACGGCATGTTTTGGAGGATACCTCCATCCTCATGTGTAAAAATATAATAAAAACTAAACAAAGAAAGACTAATATAAAAACGCATTTAAAATTCGATACAATAATTCAAATTTAAAAATTTACCTGAGCTATTTGTTGTAAGTACTAATAAATATTTTTTTAACAGTAAGTACTTATAAATAATATTAAATAATAACAATACATGATGACATATAAAAATTGCAATTTAAAAAATATAAAAAATTGTAATTTAGAAAAAACATACATTTGAAAAGACATAATTTATATAGAAATCAATAAATGATTAATTTGCATTTGATTGGAAATGGGAGCTTAGGAGATTAAATGTAGACAAAGTATTTAAGGAGAAAGGAGTAAAAGGACTGATTATTAATTATGTTTTCACCCAATTTCACCGTAATATTAATAATAACAATAAATTAAACAAACTTGAAAATGTAGATATTCATTTAACATTAAATATCAAGTCTGCAGAGCTGACTCAGCTCCATGGGCTATCAATATATGTTTCGACATTCAACTTATAGCGGAGGAAACCTTGGAAAACCTCAGCCGGAAAATTGAAGGTATGACTAAGGGGCCTACATATGTTTTATGTTTATCTTATCCTTAACGATGTCGTCAATCTGGCATCAATAGAACTAATGGTTAACCAGATGCAGAAAGTGTTATGTTTAAAGTTAATTATCTGAAGCTTTATAAAAGCTCGTGCAATAAAGCTGACAGCTCTCGCCAGGGAAATAATGCTTGAACTAGAACATAAAGCTGAAGCCGTGAAATCGATAGACGCGTCGAGCAGCGATGTATCTTCTTTAATTAAATTTTAGCTTATCGTGACTTTACAAGATAACAATTTTCACTTTTAATTTATGAAATTGCTTATCACGTTTCTTTGCAATATTAAAAATTAAATAATTCAACAAAAACAAGTTTTTTTAAATATTTAACTTAAAGTTATCATCGCAAACAAAAACCTATCCAAAAAATGGTAGTGCACAATGGTGTTCTTTTACCGACCCTTATGTATGGAAGCGAAGTATGGAACTGGCAAAAGAAGGATGAAAGTAGAATAAATGCAGTAGAAATGAGATCTCTTAGACGAATGTGTGAATACGCTATGTATGATAGAGTGTGGAATGAAAATATAAGAATGAATGTGGTGCGAATGATGCTGTTATGAACAAAATAATGAAAGGATCATTAAGATGGTTTGGACATATGGAAAGCATGAATGAAGAAAAAATGGTAAAAAAATTATATGTTAACGATGTAAATGGAACTAGAAATAGAGGAAGACCGAGGAAAACGTGGAACGATCAAATAAATCAAATATTGAATGTCGCCATGTGAGAAGTCAGAGAAATCGACGCGCGTGCAAGACATAGTTAGTTTTTTTCTTTAAAAACTGTATTAAAAGTCATAAAACGTATTTTAAATATAGCAGGCAAGACACTCAGGGATCGCGTGAAAAACATCAGAAAAAGAAAGAAGTGTGAGGCTGAGGATATTATCAGATGAAGAAGACAGAGAAGGAGGGACTGGTACTGTCATGTCTAGAGAATGGAAACCACCAGACTCCCCTTTATTGCACTGCATCATCGGCTTTATATTAAATTGGAGATACGAAACTACTGAACGGGATCTCCAAAATGGAAGCTTCGCTATCTTAACTGCAGTGACGATATGCTTTCATTAGCTTTAACATACGTAAGGGCCTACTGTCTGGATTTCCATTATACAAAATTACGTACGTAATTTAAAAAAAAATTGTATTAAAGTTCAAATGTCTTATACGAGTACTACATCTAAATCGTCAACAAAAAAAGAAAAGAAGTAGATATAAAACAGTTCACAATTGATTTCTTTGCCAACCCTTATGTATGGGGAAGTGAATCATGGAACTTTCAAAATAATGATGAAAATAAAGTAGAAAGTAGTAAGTTATAAACGCAATGGATATGAAATATCTACATGGTATTATAATATGTGAATATTGTTTAAATTTAAGCTTTGAATAATGAAAGGTTGATGATAGTTTAGACACTCGGAAGAAAAATTTTAATGTCGGTCATGAGTGGTCCAAGTCGGAAATATCGATAAGGATGCGAGCATTTTCTTCTTCTCTTGTGATGCAGACGACCAGAATTCTCTCCATATTTTGGGTGGCTTGCCAGGTGGATTTTGGCATATGGGTATCCCATTTCCAGATGCCTTATGCGATAGTAAAAATATAATATTTATGAGAGAATATATATTTATGTGTGGGAGTTCACTCTATCTGTCTAATCCTTCCGAGAAACGCTGTTGTGTATTCATTTCGAAAACTACAATTTATTTGATCAAAACTGTAATTCGACACAATTATTCAGAATAAGGGTTGTAGAAGTATCTAAAAAAAATTATAGCTCAATGCGAAACTTTTTATTTTTGGTTTTCTATGAATAAAATTCGAAGCAACTTAAATAAATTTGAATGCAAAATTTATGAGATTATATTTACATCTTGAGACGACATCTACCGATCCTCTCCTACTCGTAAATAAAATATGAAAATTTACATATTCTTCTTCTTTTCAGTCGTATTGCTTATGATTGAGGGTCGTGTCATCATGTAAACCATTGACCATGGCACGCCATGCGCTCTTGTCACCCGTCGGTCGATCCAAGCTGCAGCTTATGAGAGGCCAGTCAGGTCCCTGATTTGATCGGACCAGTGGCTCGGTGGTCGTCCCTGTGGTCGCCTTTCCTCCGCTTTGCCCATGATGATGAACTTTTCAATGTTGTCCTGATCTCTCCGGGCTATGTGTCCAAAATATTTCAGCAATCTCTGAGAGCAAAACCGCGAGAGTCTTGCCTTGATACCCAGCTGGTCAATGATTGATGGTTTGTTTTTCTTGCCGTCCAGGGTATACGCAGCATTCGTTGCCAGCACCACATCTCCAAAGCAGTGGCGGTACTCCCATAGAAGCCCAGAAGTCCGGCTTGCGTAAAAATTTTGAATCATAACCTTTTCTGGCTTACAGAGGTTCAGCTCATGTGGCTATTCCTTTTACGTCTGATGGGAAGATTGTTGGAAGGTGATTTGGTGGGTTGTTGATTTATGCGGGGGCATTATTACTTAGATTTGGGGGTTTGGATTCAAAATTTCTTAGTCAAGCTTCTGGGCTTCTATGGGAGTACCGCCACTGCTCCAAAGCATCAATTTTGGACCTTTCTGATCTTCGAAAGTCCAAGACTCGCAACCATAGAGGAATATGGAGAAAACAAGGGTTTGAACCAGTCTTATCTTGGTCTTGTTGGAGAAATTTTTGTCTTATATCTTGGTTAGCTTTGTCAAAAATATTAACATAATATAATATTTAACACTTAAACGTTTGCTTTTCACGGTTGGTAGAAGTATACTTTCTTTGGAAGTTGGGATATATCTGTGTTTTGGTAGTAAACCATATCATGCTACTATGAGGATGAATTCATAGTTTTCTCTGCACTAAATAGACTTCCGAAACACCTCAGAGGTGGATCAAAAAATAATAAAATCATATTACCTCTATCAGATATATGAAAAACATCATTTTTAACATAATATTACTTATTTAAAATAATTTTTATTTTCTAAATTATAATTTATTTTACAGTGAAAAATTATCAAATATTATTTTCCCAAACAAAATATTTTGAATCACTTATTATTTTATATGTGAATTAAATTAACCTCATATTGTATAGTTTTAAAAAATATTATATTTTAACTTTCACCTAATTATTACGTATTAATAATTTGATATAAATTAAATTTGATGCCGAATTTTTACTTGGTAATTTTTTACTTGTTCCATTGTTAAATTTAGTTAGTTTTAAATAATTGTATGTGTAATTTTTCACTAATTTGAAGTAAGTATATAGGTACTAGCTCTATTATTCTAATCATACCGTGGTTAAATACAAAGTGTTTTATTTTTTCATACCTATTAGTTTAAAATGTCTAACCGCAAAGTAACCGCTTCGTATGCAAAATTAAAACTAACTAACTAACTAACCATCACGCCATCTCCCCGAAAGGGTAGGCAGAAAGAATGGACTGTCACACTTTTACTGATGCGGCACTACATTCTTCGCTTTTCGCTCCGCGGGAGACGCGGTGTGATGGGTTGCGAACCTCATCGCCACCAATAGGCATCTCCCGCCACCAATAGGCATCTCCCGCGCACCTTTTGATCGTGCAACACCCACAAAATAAATCTTAAATAAATAATATAAAATACAATGATATAAAATAAAATAACAAAATAAAAATAATTTAATACAAAATGTTATTTTTAGATGGTGCACATTTGTCTATTTAATTTATGTTCCACGAATCCACCAGTTTTTTTTAATTTAGCACATAATGTAATAACACATAATGTTTTTCCGATGTTGCACATGTTGACATGGACGATCCGGACTTTTGTGTTTATTTAATTTATGCTACACGTATCCACCGTTTTTTAAATTAGCTGTTATATGATTTAATTATCATAATGTAAAATTAAAAATATTGTAATATTTTTTAAGAGTACTGGTGTAATTTCCCAACACTTTTTTTTTGGCAAAATCTACTTCTAGAAATCTGTTTTAAGTAAATCCAAAAGGGAATAATTTAAACTAAGAAATCTAGAATTTATTTTATCGTAACAGATCCAGATAAAATGCATTTCAACTGCATTCTATCAGAATTTATTATTCTTCTTGCAATCCTTTCTCTGTAACAGTAGATTTAAGAATCGAAATTTCAGGTCAATCTTTTCCGTTCGTTCAAGATGCTCCAAAGCTTTCGTATATCCAACTTATTACAGAGGGCAGAGCTTATAAAGGATTTTCTTGCCGCATTATTTATAGCCTCTTTCAGAATCAATACATACAATATGTTTGAGTTATCTCTTTGTTCGCTCGTCTAAAGAATGTACTCTCATGTATTGTTAAAAAGTTCAAATAACACATTTTTTCATGTAATCTCAAAGTAAAACATACATACATACACTTTTAAAATTCACCTGAATAAAACGTTTTTTTTAATATAATATAAGATAAAATTTAGGAATTCCGTAGTTATAATTTAATAACTATTGAATTGAATAACGCTGTTTTTTAAATAAATATAAATATGTATTTATTTAATATTTATGTCATTTATATATCTTAGATGAATGTGTGATTAATCTGTAATAATAGAATATGATAAAAACATAAATTTTCTAGAAATTATACATTTTTTGTGGTCATGATATGTTTCACAAAGCTAAAACACTTGAAAATGATATCATAACTAGAAATCGAACATTTTCATCAGTTCCGATAATTTTATTTTAATAAATAAATATATACTATAATCTAATATAAAATATTAATAATATAATTTTTTTATTGATTTATTAAAAATCCATTGTTTTGGCCAAAACACTGTGATTTTTCAACATTTTAAACCGTTAAAATATAAAACTCTGTTTTTTTACGTTTCACAATTTTATTTTTCGCCACAACTGTTTCGTCAACCTATGTTGACGTCATAAGGTGTCACAATTGTAACAATTGTTACAGTTGTAACACCTGATGATGTCAACATAGGTTGACGGAACAGCTATCGCGAAAAATAAAAATAAAATCGTGAATCGTAAAAAACAGAGTTTTATGATTTAATAGTTTATATTTTATTATTTCTTCTATATTCGTCATACTTTGTGTTGTAATTGCTTTATTTCTCTTTTCCTTTTTTTATGCACTTTGTTTATACAACACTTACATTAAAACATGTATATTACAATGACATGTTTCAGACAACCAGTCCTTCTGTGGTACATATTATTAATATACAAATTTAAAATGTGTATATTGTCAAGTCCAATCTTTGATTTATTTCCTTTGTTGTAAGTAATTACCTGAACTCCAATAAGAGGTTATACTGGAGAGGGTTCAGAAAAAATTTCTGAGGTATCGCTACATGAGGGAGTATGGTAGCTATCCGTGGCTCTATCCCACGGCATTTCTTCTGGGAATGCTCGGAACCAATTATTTACAGCTTCGAAGAGATGGACATCTAATAACCCATTTCTTCAGATTAATTAGGGGATACTTCGAGAACTCGGCCGTACTGGAGGATATTGGTCTTTTTGTCCCCGATAGATATCTCCGACAGCGACAGCACAGATTGTTTTACTTACCGGCCGCCAGAACCAATCTGCCTCTGGTGACACCGGTGGGAAGAGCAATTAGTCTGCTGAACGCAGTCTCCTCGGAGATCGACGGCTTTCATGTTAGTGAAAGTACGTTCAGGGGGCAAATACTATTGACTTTAGAAAGTATCTTGTCTTCCTAATGTCGAACCATCTCTAATGCGTTCCTGGTTGTATTTTTATGATATTTTACCTGTACTTAATAGATGCCTTAAACATTTTCCTGTTTGTAATGTCTATTGAGTTAATAAACTGATTTGATTTGATTTGATTTGAAGAACTTTAAATTATTATTTTAAATTTCAAATTGAATCATAATATTTGTTATAACAAAAGCATAAACGTTCCAAAATAAATCTTAATAACCTCTGTCAGATCATGTATACAATTTTATATTATTTTAAATGTGTATATTTATAATATGTATCACTGAAGAAGGACTGGTTTTCCGAAACATATCTATCTAATTTTATTTTTTTAATGTTAGTGTTATATAACCAAAGTGTATAAAAAATGAAAAAGAGAAATATGTTTTATTAATTATAAAATATAAAAAAAGTAATTTAATAATCTCAATCCATACATTAATCAGTGGTGAATTTTTTCTATTTGCTAATTTAAAAAAAGATTTTTTTTTTAACAAATGTATCTTCACTTTCTCATGACTAAAAATATTGTCAAAGCGCCCTTGAAGTGAGATATTCACGAAAACGGCGCTACAAAAATTAGCCTATTTATTATTATTATATTATTATTAAAATGTAAGTAATAATTGAACAAAAGAAACGTCTATGATAGTAGGGTATTCTTTCCGTGATAGAAGATAGATATCACGGTTTAAATTGTATGAAAAAATACGGTATTCCTTGAATTAAGCTTGATACCTCCCACTCTATAATCTGTCCGCATAATATCAAAATACATAAATAACTTTATGACTTCCCGATAGATGTCACCACCTACACATCCCTCACGAATTTGGCAGTAAAAATGTTTATATAACCGATTCATAGGATATGCATAAAAGGATTTCTTGTTAAATAAAAACTGTTTTCAAATTTATTTATTTCTTAAGCTTCAATCCCAAGGGATTGGTTTGCAGCAAAGTCTAATAACTTTGCTGGTTCTTGGACGACCTACGTGGCAGAGTGGTAAGAGCTCTGACATCCATACAGAAGTCTCGGGTTCGATTCCCGGCGATGAAGTGTGTATCACACTGTCTTTGGTCTGGTGTAGAATTCACGTGACAATAAAATGGCGATAGATTGGCTACCTATCACATGTCACGAGAATCAATGTAATAGCTCAAAAATAAATTATATACAGTAATTGGGTTCAAACGACCTGTAGTATACATAAAAATAAAAAATAGAAAATAAAATTAAAATTAAAATAAAATAAAAATAAAAATAAAAAAAATACTAAAAAAATAAAAAAAACATAAACAACAAACCATCACCCCGTTTTTGTTAGAAATTTTGAATCTCGAGTTTCAGCTATTGTGGCTATTCTTCTTACGTCTGATGGGAACATTGTTGGAAGGTGATTTGATGGGTTATTGGTTTATGCGGGGTCATGATAATTTAGATTTGGGGGGATTGATTCAAATTTTCTTACGCAAGCCGGGTTTCTGGGCATCTATAGGAGTCCCGCTAGTAAGTTAGTAAGTTGGCAGTCGAGGAGAGGAGTTGGATTTCGACGATAAAGTCGGTGATAACGGTAAGAAAAATTACCTTTCTTACGTCGTCACATGTATTTTCTTATCACCCTGTAGTCCAATTTCGCGCAAAGGAGATTCCCAGTATAAAATAGGCAGTAGACTTAAGCTATATTCACCCGCAATTTTCGCGCAATAAATATCATATCGACATGTTTGACGTCCCGACATCCGTTTGTCGAATTTTCTTGGAAGTATTTCAATGTTTTTTCAAAGTGTTCGTAAATTTTTACGACGCTGTTAAAAAAATCGTCTAATGCGATTCCCGCCAAAATCGCGCTGAGTTATTTTAATTCAAAATGGCGCTGAATAAAGCTGTCAAAGCGAGGATGTTGGGCTGAAAATATTTCGATTCAAAACATTTGCGTAACGGAATTTTTCAATAAGTAATTCTAAGAATCAGATTACACCAGATATTTAATGTATCTTTAGAAAAAATAACAAATACGTTAAAATATTACAGTGCTTTTTTATGTGTTTCTACTTTACTGTTCTCTGAAAATAAGAAGATGCCGACATCGTGGATCGTACAGCTGAATTGGCAATGGGCTGGACGTAGAGCAAGCAGTGGCAGTACTCAAGCCCAGAATCCGGGCTTGCTTAAGAAATTTTGAATCAAAACCCCCAAATCTAAGTAAACATGCCCCCGTATAAACACCAACAACCCACCAAATCACCTTCCAACAATGTTCCCGTCAGACGTTAGAGGAATAGCCACAAGATCTGAGCCTCTATAAGCCAGAAGACATTCCAATTGAAGCTCTTCTAATTTGGTAGCCGTCTGTTGTGCAGTGTGTGGTCTAGCGTTATCATGAAGCAGCAGTGGCCTAGAGCGATTAACCAGCCTCGGTTGTTTAGCAGCTAGCTTTTCCATCATGGTTTTGCAGTTGCTGACAATAGACATCTGCCGTAATCGTCTGGCCAGATTTAAGAAAGCTGTAGTGAACGACACCAGCACTAGTCCACCAAACGCTCACAAGTAACTTTTTTGGAGTCAATTTTCGCTTGGGGCATGGTTTGGCTGGTTCAGCCATTGCGATGAGCGCTTCCGATTATCATACAGGATCCACTTTTCATCACAGGTAATGATTCGATTCAAAATCCCTTCATTATTGTGCCGGTTGAGTAATGCAACGCAGCGGTCAACGCGCGTTTGTTGATTTGCTTCACTCAATTCGTGAGGTACCCACCTTTCAAGCTTTTTCACCTTCCCAATTTGCTTCAAGTGGATTAAAACAGTTTTATCACTAACACCGCAGCCTGTAGCTAACTCGGACGTGGTTTGCGATGGATCCGCTTCCACAATAGCCTTCAATTCTTCATTATCAACTTTGGTCTCCGGCCGTCCACGGGGCTTGTTCTGCAGGTCGGAATTTCCAGAACCAAAACGTTGGAACCAAAAACGCACTGTGTTTTCTTTTGCGGCACCGTCGCCATACACATCATTAATCCTTCGAGCCGTTTCTGCAGCACTGGTGCCACGGTGGAACTCGTACTCGTAAATAACGCGATATTTCAAGTTTTCCATTTTCTAAACTGAGTGACGCAAAGAAAAAAAAACAATTGAGGAAAAAACAAATGAATTATAATTTTCAAAACACAAATACTTGAGTAAATAGCTGTATAAATTTGAATTTGGAATGCCTAACCAAAGAGAAGATATTTGAGATCAAAGTTGCCAGTACGGCAAAACGCCAATTTCATATGTAAGGACCTAATATAATATGATGGATTGAATCACCTAAAATTGTAACCTTTTGGTTAATATAAAAAACATTATTTCTCTATTTATATTCAGAATAAAATCTAAATACCCGTTAACGATATAAACGGAACTCGAAATAGAGGACGACAAAGGAAAACATGGTATAATCAAACAAATCTAATATTGACTGTCGGCCGCGTGAGGACTCGGAGAAATCAACGTGCGTGCATGACACGATGTATTAATGTTGATAAATCGAGAGAAACATGTCAGATAAAACAGTGTGACGGTCCACTCTTTCTGCCAACCCCTTCAAGGACACGGCGTAATGGTTAGTTAGTTCATGACAATTGGTTCATGACAATTTTTTTATATATTAAAACACTCTTTTTTCATTTTAGAGATTACTGTTCTCGACATGTTTCGAAGGCTTTACACCTTCATCATGGGAGAACGATATAAATTAAACAAAATTATTACAATTCATCTCGTAATGCCTAAGTTAACTAACACGTATTATTTCATTTCATTTCATTTATTTATTTTTAAACATATCTAAAGCATTACAGATTTATTTCCAATACACTAAAGATACAAGTTAGAGATACACAATAATAAGTAATACATAATAGATTAATAAAAAGAGCGAGAAACATAAGATGCATGACAAATTAATAAAATAAATATACCATACAATTATAATAAAGATAGTGCTTCCCTCAGATGAGATAAACTATCACAAAATATGTCAAACTCCGAGGTGATACGATTAAGCAAAGAGTGAGTGATTATACATGTTCCTAGGTTCTTATATTTAGTTTGGTTAGTTTATATTGTACTACAGATGATGAAGGTTATAGCCTTCGAATCATGTGGAGAAAAATAATCTCAATAGTGGAAAAAAACAAGGTTTTTACAATTTGTAAAATGATTGTTGTTATGGAATTCCACAGTGTTAGAACCTTAATTTAAGTTTATCTAAAATTAGTTAGATTGTTTTTTTTCAAATTAAATATTTGTTCTAATGAAACAATTGAACCCTAAGAAACATTACAGTTAAAAATATAAATAGATCGTTTTCCAAATTGTTTGTTTACTTACTTTATAAAAACATGAATTCTCGACAAACATTTACTTAACCGTAAAACGAATTGATTTTATTACTACCTTTCAGATTCTCACGAAGACAAATAAGACGCTTTTATCCAAAACGGATATTCCTGAAAACACGAAACCCAGAAAACCGGAAATGACGTCAAAATATCCGTAGCGACTTTTGCTCTGAAAGATTTTTCAGTTTTGAACTCTCAACCCTCAGCGCTGAAATTTTTATAAGTTATGAAAGTTTAATAAAAGTTTTGTTTCTTTGCTGTTTATAAATACATGAAGTTACTTGACCTTGTTGACAATTCCTCTTTACTGTTTTATTTCATATAGTTTTTTTTTATCTATACGCACTCTAATTCGTTCTGAATTATTTCAACTCTATTTTAATATAATCAATGTAAAAGGAAAAGCTATTATGTTGATTATCATGACATGTGAAAATTAGCTATCACAATTATAACTAACTAACTAACCATCTAGAAAGGAGGAGCTAACTGAAATTCTTAAGAAACTAAACGATGTATCCAAATCTGTAGGTTTCAATATAAACTTGGCAAAGACCGAGGTGAAGGACACGGAAAGGCTTGAAATCAACGTGGATGGCAACAAAATTGAGAATTACCAAGAATATATATACCTGGGACACAACATTCGATTGGGCCGAGATAACCAAATCGCAGAGCTAAAAAGAAGAATTGGACTAAGCTGGGCAGTTTTTGGAAACATGGGTTACATCCTTAAAAACCGGAAAATACCGATCAACCTGAAACGAAAAGTCAATGAAGCCTGCGTTCTGCTAGTTGGTACTTATGGTCTTGAAACTGTAACATTGTCTAAGCAAATAGCCATGGAAAGAGCCATGTTAGGAATAAGCCTAAGAGACAGAGTCAGAAACGATACGGTGAGAGAAAAAACAATGGTCACTGACATCATCCACCGGGTGGCGACTCTAAAATGGCAATGAGCAGGTCACGTAGCCAGAAGCTTAGATGAAAAATGCACAAGAAGACTGCTGACTTGGAGACCGTGAACAGCAAAGAGAGGTGCAGGGCGACCGCAACTACGGTGGAAGGATGATCTGAACAGACACGTCGGAATAATCTGGATGCAGTCTGCAAAATACAGAGTGACATGGAAGCGAATGGAGGAGGCCTTTGTCCAGGAGTAAGCGGGAATAAGCTGAGGAAGAAAAATTAAGAAGAAGAACTAACCATCACGCCAAGGGGTAGGCGGAGAGGATAGACCACCATACCGTTCTGTCCTGACATACCTCTCTAGCTTCCTCCACATTCATACATTGTAACATGTACGTTCGTCGATTTTTCCGACTTTAAATGTGGCCGCTTTTCAGTATTATATTAATTTGATCATGACGTGTTTTCGTTGGTTTTCCACGACTTCTCTTTCCACCCACACTGCTTGTATACAACATTTTAACCATTCTTTTCTCGCACATTCGTTCTAGCATCAAGCATCTAGGGGCGGAAAAATAAAAGTAATTGTGGTTAAACATTAGTTTTATTATACTTTTTTTTTCAGAAAATGAAAAAATAATTGAAATTAAAAATATAAAAAAAACATGGTGGGAAGTCAGTTCCCTCTGCCCGTGATACGACTTGGTGTGTGGCAGATGTCATGGGCTGGTTCCCATGACATTTTTAGTATCTTTCCAAATCAGGCAATACATTGCCCTTGACTATCCATTTGTACTGCCCTTTTCGAAGATGTAACTAGTTTGAACAGCTCTTTACTGTTCTTTCGTACGGTTCCTGTAGCAAAGATGCCAAATTCCTGAATTAAAAATATGCCTTAATTTTAGTTGAATAAGCATTAGTCTTTAGAAATAATAGCATCTTACCGTTTTTGTATCTCAGAAAACGAAGATTTATAAAGATTTATCTTGTTGTACGAAAATGCACCAGTTTTTCACTTTGAGGACGTCAAACGAAGAAAAAAATATACGGCGGCCTGTCATCACCACAGATAAAAATATCGAATTAGATGTCAATTGAAATATTGGCATACGAAAAAAACCTTATCTTTGAGCTACTCAGCCAAAAATATTGGAAAAAGTTGGTGGGAAAAATATTCCCTCTGCCTTATAAAGGTTATAAGAATTATCCATAGTCAAAGTAAGAAAGCGCAATAGACAACCTAGTAACCAAAGTACTATTAAAATGGCCTTTAAACTTTTCACCGTTGCATATATATTAGTAATTTCGCTAGATGGCTAAGTAGACAGTTTGCCTTGTCTATTTAGATGGCCGGCTGGTCTTCGGTTCAAATCCCGAGTAATGCGAATTTAGAGCTAACGGTGAAAAGTTTAAAGACATTTTTTTGAAGATATACTATATGAAAATGATTGTCTCAAAATTTTGGCACACTCAAACATACTATCTTCATGGGCCTTTTAACCAAAAAATGAATATTTAAATAAATATAGTTACACTTTGTATTACAACACTTTTTACTTTTACTGAACTCAGACATGTTTCGGTTACAAGGAACCTTTATCAATGTATACAATAGATTAATAAAACAGAGCGGTCACTTATATACTAAATATTGATCGAAAAATTGGAAGGGGTATAATTAGGATTGAAGGGAGGAGAGATGTAACGGGAACAAATCGAGAAAAAAAAATGTATCTTACAGTTTGATTCTTGTTATTTCCTGAGATGAACAGAGATGCTTTCGCTGCAGTAATCGCCAATGTTGGAGGGATCTGACACGGACCTAGAAGAAGGAGAAACGTGTTTTATTTAATAAAATTAATATTAAAGTGGTATACAAATTACGTTTGAAAACTTAATTTTAATACTTTTTACATATTTATTTTAAATCAATTTTGTCAGAATTTTTCCTAAACAATATGCGATTGTAAATGAAATTCAGATTTATGGTTAATATTTTTTAATCGTTTTTAT
Source organism: Lepidostoma basale (assembly GCA_022606425.2). Lineage (NCBI taxonomy): Eukaryota > Metazoa > Arthropoda > Insecta > Trichoptera > Lepidostomatidae > Lepidostoma > Lepidostoma basale. Next base: position 564,057 of record JAHDVF020000099.1, read on the forward strand.
ACATAAATTTCATTATTTATATTTATTTTATTTATGCTGTTTGACCAACTTAGTCTCAATTTTCTTCCCGCGTTATTAATGTAGTATTTATTTTGCAAATTACTGTATCAAATAAGCCTGAAAACAAACAATCCATTTGCAAATGCACTTAAAAATAATTGCATTTATTTAGATAGATAAAGAATAAGAACCGTTGTGTTCAACCAAAAAACATTTTTATAAAAATCGTTTAATACTTATTCTAAACATTTTATAAGATTGATTTGAGTGATCCGATTCATAAAAAAATCGCAATGCTTTTATGTTACTTTTCATCATCATCATCATCAACTTATATCCGTCCACTCCTGGACGTAGGCCTCCTGCATCTCCTTCCATGTCTGTCGATCCTAGGCAATACGAATCCACGTTGTACCAGAGGTTTCTTTAATGTCGTCCTTCCATCGAAGTTGAGGACGTCCTGGATTTCAGGTTGCAGTTCTAGGACACAGCAAAGGAGGCATTTTATCCATCGAGCGACATGGCCTGTCCAGCGCCATTTTAGCGCTGCCACTCTCCGATGATGTCCGACGCTCCTGTTCTGGTTCTAATAGTGGCATTTTTCACCCTGTTCACTATTCTGATTCCCAACACCGTTCTTTCCATGGCTCTTTGGAAAATTCTTAATTTATTATTAGAAACCTTTTACTCAAGAAAAACAAGGAAAACTGATGTCGTATTATTTCGTTTTTTGGAATTTTGTATAAGATACATTAAACTTATAACACACACAAGATGGGTTCACTCACAGGGGCGTTGTGGTTTCTGCCCAAGAAACAGGGATCCTTAAAGCAAGACCCGGTACACTTAGTGCGAAATTCCAATTTACTTGTATATTTTAATAATTTACTTGTACAAATATATATTTTTTTGTTAAAATTATAAGGCTGATTTGTGATATTTGTGTTAATTTAAATAAATAAAGACCATTGTTTATTTATTACTAGAAACATTTTACTCAAGAAAAACAAGAAAAACTGAAAATGTATTTTTTGTAATTTTATATAAGATACTTAAAACTTATAACACACACAAGATGGGTTCCGTAGGCAAGTTTCATTTAAAATTTCACACAAAAACAAAAAAATTCTTCATTTTAGTTATTGTTTTATTAGTTTTCGAAATTTGAGATGGGTTAAAAAATTCTTAATATCATATATGCATGCGCATGCGGACGGTTAATTGTAATTATGGTTCTTCAGCATGGAAGAAATATCACACGGTGTACGCTTTCATACCTCAATTATGTCCCATCCCCTTCCTTACCAGCATCCTTACTCCAACCTGTAATTCAACCCCATTACCCTATCAGTCCCCACCCATGACCACTGGTACATACCCAAGATCATACACGCCTCACTCGGTTCCGTACCCAGGATCAACCGACCCCTACCCACGGCCACTCCCTTTCCTCGTGCCTTGATTTCCACCTTCGGACTCCACACCTAAATATATGGAAGTCATGTAAAAATTTCGAACCCAACGCACTACATCTTCCAAGAAACCACCACCATCCAACAATATCCAACCTCAACAAACAAGAGAGAAATTTCCAACATTTGTGGGAGAAATAGCCGCTGTTCAGGCACTCCCGAGAAGACAAATTCTAAAAGACCAAGACTAGTTAAAATTACAGTTTTAAGTATCGAATTAACTCGTGGCTTTGAAGTTTACTGTTCGAGAGTAGGAACCAAAGGGACTTTTTTTTTACAAATCATTGGTAGCCTGCCTAAAATAATACCCCACGCGTATTTATAGTAGTATTGGTGTGTATACAGATTAGTATTACATATATTATAAATAACAAGAGTATTTATGCCTTAAGTTTGGTGGTATAGTTGGAAATGAATGAATTTCCTCTTGTTTGGTTAATGGAGTGTTAATAACGGATGTCGGACAATAGATGTCGTTAGGTGTTTAGTTTGAATTGTAAGGACGCTTCACAAAATCCTTAAGCGAACTATTATGTTAAACAGTTGTAAATTATGAAGCCGGGCTTAGCCACTGAATATATTCGAATAATTCATGCCGCTGGATTTTAGGGTCGACCTTAAAATAATTTGAATAGAGTCTGGTTGCATTGAAGTCAACTTTGAATACATACTATGTACCAGTTAATTTTTGTAAATTAATGGTTATGAATAGTTAAACCAACATTTTCAATACAACCGCTTGTTCCTTCATACAAATTACGTTTTAAGTGTAATTAGATAATTTAAAGAAAACTTTTGGTATTTTCTTAATAATAATAATAATAATATGCTAACTTTTAAAGCGCCGTTTTTGTGATGTAATCACCTCAAGGGCGCATTAAGACGTGTTTTAAATCTAAATGTAAACGTTGCATCTATTTGATATTCGCGATTGATTAGAAAGTATAATAGAACAAAATATGCAGGTTTTAAATTGGGTATGAAATATGAAAAATTATGGGTTTTCAGCTTAGATCTGAAGTCTGTCGGATCATTTATGCATCTGAGGTGTGAAGGAAGATTATTCCAAGCTGATGGACCGACTACCGCAAACGCTCGATCCCCGATTTGTACTAGGGCAACGCTTTGGCTCATCTAATATTCCTATTGACGAGGAGTTCGCCGAGCGAAGTGTGGATTTCCTTGTATTTAGATTGTCCGTTATACAGAGTTCGGATATATAATTTGGAGCCATTCCATGTAGCGCTTTGAAGAATGTCCAGCAGAGTTTAAACTGGATTCTTTCTGGACTCTTAAGCCAGTGAAATTCTTTGAGATGTTGTGTTATATGGGAATTTTTTGGAATGCCTTTGATGAGTCTTGCTGAGGCATTGACATTGTCCAGCTAGAAGACTACCTAAGAGATGGAAGAACTGTCAGATCTTATCATCTCAAATGACCAAATCCTTATATCATAGATCGTCAGATGTATTAAAATAAAATGTTTGTTTGATTTCTTGGAATTTTTTTCCCTTTCGTACATATGTAGCACTTAATCTGTGATGTGGCATTATTAAAAATATTAATTCAGATTGTTTTGTAACCCTAGGCATGAAAGAAACCGGTTGCTTTGTAAAACAAAAATAACGTATTGAAAAGACAAGTAGAAATTTCTTATTAAATTTTTAAAATTAAAACAAATGAAGAAAATCAAATGATTTTCCTGAAATATCTTGATGAAAATTCATTATAATAATAATCAAATTAAACTTTGTTTTTTCAACTACTTCCACTTTTGTATTTATTTAAAGGCCAGTCTGTCAATGCCAGCGAGCCTGGCGAAACCGGTCGCTGTCGAAATAAAGACAAAAGTGGAAGTAGCTAAAAAACATCGTTTTATTTAATTATTATTTAAAACAAATGAAAATATATATTTTCTAGAATTTTACGTATATTTTTTTTCGAAATGATTTGTTTCGCCTTGTTATGGCATTTTCAAGAGTGACAAAAAAATTGTACTTGTGTAATGTTTATGATTTTTATTCAAATAAATTAACCAAAAGACATTTCATAATGGCGTTTAATTAGTATTCATTATTTAATATAGAGTTTTGCATTATTGTTCAAGAAACAATAAATTAATGTTTTTCTTTATTTTAATTAACTTTTTATTATTGGTTGAGGTATTAATTTTGTAAAACTACATTATTAATTTATGATAGTAAACACGATTGTTGACAAGTTTTACTTGGATTTAATTTTTATAAATTTTATAAATTGTGACAAATTTGTTTCGCCTTGCGAGGGCATTCTCAAACTGAGTTAAACAGTTTGAGAATGCCCTCGCAAGGTGAAACAAATTTGTCACAATTTATGTAAATTAAATCCAAGTAAAACCACTAAACGATCGTATTTACGATTATACATTAATTATTTTTTTATTTAAATAGTCCATTGTTTTGGCCTTAACACTAAAAATACATTAACATTTTAAACTGTTAATGAATAATTTTTGTTTTTTGTATCACAATTGTATTTTATTTTACGCGATTATCAACCAATGTTGACATTATCACGTGTTTCAATAATTAATTGCAACCATTATTATTTTTTATAATTAGTTATTAATAATTAGTTACAAACATTTTTGTAACACCTGATGATGTCAACATTGGTTGATGAAACAGCTGTCGCGTAAAATAAAATACAATTGTCACACAAAAAACAAATTTTATTCATTAACGGTTTAATTTTATTTATTTATTTATTAATATGATGTCTAGTTATATGCCGTCTCTGTATTACACCCTCATTATGTTATATATTATACGATTATTATACTTAATGAATAAGGGCGTAAAAGGGATTTAAAGATTTGGGCGAGATTATACCATATAATGTGAAAAACTGGTACACGAGCCTTAATAACATAAAGAAACGTGCAGGGAAAAAGTAAATGGCTCTAACGAAAAACATGGCGCAATTAAGTAAAATAGATTCTGGAAAAGGTGAGGTCGGAGCTTACCTTGAATTTAATAATGGGGCGTGTGTCATAAGATATGGAAGAAACGTGAGGTTCGATACGTTTTTTGAGTTCTTATTAAATTTAGGAATATGTACGAAAACATTTATTTTATCTCAAAATACTGTATTCCATGCATCACGTACTTATAATAAAGATGTAATCTTCCAAAACGGAAATCAATGACGTAAATGGTAAATTCCTTATATTTGTATGTAGGAAATTTGAAAATATACACAGTGGATCTTGGTTATAACAAGGAATATGGGACCGACTGAATTTGCTCGTTATATGCATTACTTATTATATCAGAAAATTAACTAACTAACTAACTAACCATCACGCCATCGCCTTGGCAGCATTATCACTAAAGCGCTAGACCCGGAAATTGAAATAAAATACAGAATTGAAGTTGCACGAGGTGCATTTAATAAAATGAGAACATTATTTTGCAACGATAATCTTAACTTGAAACTCCGATAAAGAATGATTAAATGTTATATATAATATGTTCTACTATATGGCTGCGAAACCTGGACTCTGAAAGTGAATGTAATGAACCGGTTGGAAGCGTTCGAAATGTGGATAAACCGCAGATTGCTCCGTATACCGTGGACCGATCTACAGAGAGCCAGAGCCAATAGAGAGCTGTTGTCGAGTGTGAAAATCAGAAAGGTCTCATATTTGTGTCATGTGCTAAGGGGAGAAAAATACCACCTCCTTCGATATTAATGGGTAAAGTGGAGGGTCGTCAGGGAGTTGGTAGACGGCAGCTGTCCTGGCTGCGGAACATCAAAGAGTGGACAGGAATAACAAGTGTTCAGAACCTGTTTCAAGTGGCGCAGGATAGAGATGCCTTTACTGCGTGATCTCCAACGTTTAACATCAGGTGTTACAATAATATATCAACTGTTAAATTTTCGTGATTTTTCGAATCTTTACATGTATTTGTTCCAATGTCAATTATAAAAATAAAAATAAAACTGGAATCCATATAAAAACAAAGTTTTATAATTTAAGATTTTATATTTGTTTTTAAAAATATAATCATTCTGCTAAAAATGATAAATATCGTACCCAAATTTGAAGGGCAAATCATGTGCTATCTGTCAACCACTTTGTCGTCTTGGCAACCACCCGAGTATCAGTGGCCAATATTTCAAGATCTTTACCTCTGCAAGATCTTTACCTCTTCAAGATTCGATCCCACATCACTACTTAACGACACAGGCGCGTTGACCGCTTAACGACAAGGAGCATAACGATTTGCGAATTTCCGTAAAATTCACACTTACCACCAAACGACATCTATCTATCTTCCCAGAACACCCCGGTTAACAGACCATTAACCGGGAAAATGAAATTCAGACGGAAGATATTAGAACTGATTTACGATTCGACGTTTAAAATTTCTCAAGAAGTGCCATCTAGTGGATCGACGTAATAAACAGAATTCAATAAGAGAAGAAAAAAACACATCATGCACAAGAAACATGGTAAGCCTCTATAAAATTCAACATGTTTTTGCAATAATTATAATTTGAATTTCGTATTCTCAATATGCGACTGTGATATTTTCGTCGAGTCTGCTTTGCCGATGTGGTTAAACGTTATTATTTGTGGATTTGCGGCGCTTGTAAGGATGACAAATGAGATGGTAAAATTTCGATTTGTAACAAAGCTTTCCGCGTCAATCACAGATGTCTCCGCTGTATAATTTCAGGACTATTTTTTTACAAGCGCTAAATGGATTATTCATCACCAAATGCTCAGAATACAAATTTAGACGTTATTAACTTTATTATTAATTGCTTTTTAATTTCTAAAACAACTTTTATGAATTTACAAACCATCTCATCGAAAAAGATCATTCATTTAATAAAGATAATGGCGTTGACATTTTTCACGTCAACAATAGAAATATACCTAACTTTGAACAACCTCGAATTTTTTTTAATTAAAAAAGCAATTAAAAAGAATAAAAATATTATAAATAATAAAAAAAATTCAAACGTCAAGTCCAATATTTGATTTGTTTCCTTATTATAAGTTAGTACCTGAACTCCAATAAGAACATTAAATTATTCTTTTAAATTTTAAATGTAATCATAATATTTGTTGTAACAAAATGATACTTTCCAAAATAAATCATTATAACATCTGTCAAAACTGACTATATTTGTAAGCAATTTTATAATATTTTAAGTATTTATATAATATTTTAAATATTTATATAATATTTTAAATATATATATATAATATTTTAAATATTAATTATTTATATGATATACTGATGAAGGGCTGGTAATCTTAAACATGTTTGATGTATAATTTTTTTTTTTTAATAAATGTGAGTGTTGTGTACAAAGTGTATAATAAATAAACATTTGACATCAACAACACAAAGTCATGGCGAACATAGAAGAAATATATGAAATCTAACATGTTATTAATTATATTTTGGTTCGGTGTTTGGCCTCCACTTTGGTTTATCCATCCATTAGTTCATATTTGAGCTTATTCATGTTTTTAGTCCATGTCTGAGTCCTAGCAAATCTATCTCCGTTTTATTGTCACTCGAATTCAACACCAGACTTAATACAGTGTGACAATCACGCTGCCATCGCCGGGAATCAAACCCGAGATCTTCGATATGGCAGCCATGAAGGTCGGTCGACTTGTTGGGATTGCTGTGCAGTTTGGCTTAACGTGATATTTTGTAGAAGTATTTTCCAGCAAGTCATATCGCGTCACAACTGTCCAACTATTACTTAAACAGACGATGTATTTCACTTCTGGCTATGTCCAGTATGCCTATGTTTCCCCCATACTTCTCCACGAATTCCTATCTTGTATCTTTTGCATCCAGTCACCAGCAATTTTCGAATATCATCAGACCATGTCATGTGACGGGTCTCTCTCTGTTTCTTCCCTCCTCGCAATGTCTCCACTCCAGCACCCTTCTGGAAACCTTCTGGGAACCTTTCGTCCAGCCATAAAAACCCCTTAAAATATTTAATATGGAGTTATACATCATTGTTCAAGTATCAATAAATAAGAAAGTTACGTGAACATTCGTTGGTTTGGTTAAACCAAAAACACACATAAATCAAATCAAATCAAATCAAATCAAATCAGTTTATTTCATCAACAGACATTACAAAATTTATTTTTAAGGCATCTATTGAGAACAGGTAAAATAATATATTATATATAGTATACTACCAGAAACGCATAAGAGATGGTTCAACATTAGGAAGACAGGATACTCTCCAGAATTAAGAGTATTTGCCTTCTGAACGTACTTTCACTAACATGAAAGACGTCGATCTCCGAGGAGACCGCGTTCAGCAGACTAATTGCTCTTCCCACCGGTGTCACCAGAGGCAGATTGGTTCTGGCAGCCGGTAGGTAAAACAATCTGTGCTGTCGCTGTCGGAGATATCTATCGGGGACAAAAAGCCGAACACCCTCCAGTACGGCCGAGTTCTCGAAGTATCCCCTAATTAATCTAAAGAAATGGGTAATTAGATGTCCATCTCTTCGAAGCTGTAGAGAATTGGTTCCGAGCATTCCCAAAAGAAATGCCGTGGGATAAAGCCAAGGATAGCTACCATACTCCCTCATGTAGAGATACCTCAGAAATTTTTTCTGAACCCTCTCCAGCATAATGGAATATCTCGCCTCGTGAGGACTCCATATCACAGAACCACTTTCGAGTCTGCTCCGAACCAATGCGTTGTATAGGACTCTGAGCACATTGGGATCCCTGAAAACTCTGCCGGTCCGGACGATGAAGCCCAACATCTTCAGTGCAGTGCCACAAATTCTCTCAACATGTGCATAAAATAGTTTGCTCTAGAACCTAGGTGCTGAAAGTGGGTGAAAACGCCCCCTTGTGGGCGTTTGAGACTTTCAGGGGGGCAGTAGAGTAATAGAGAAAGAAACCCAGAAAAAATAGAGAGCTTGGGCAGATAAAAAAATATATTCTATTAAGACAAATAAAAAGGCTAATCATTTCTTCATTTTCTTCGTTCGGTATTCTACCATATGTCGTTTTCAGATGCATAAAAGATTAAATAATATTTTAAATTTCAACTATGTGTTTCTACAACATTTTGAATGTACACAAATACTCGTAGACAAATACTGGATTTTACCCATTGCGGGTTATCATTTAAAGGATTAATTGTATCTAAATAGAGACGAAGATGCAAATTGGAAACAGAATATGGTGGTCGAGGCGTTTGCAGAACTTATGACCTGTCATTGATTGGGTTAAGCGCACGCTTTATGTAATACAAAATTCCCCATTCCCCCCTTCTTACGACCACCGCGTCTGACAAATTTTTGGAAGATGTATATATGCTACAATGTAAGAGAACACTTCAGAATTTTTAATTCGATCTATACAAGTGCCATCTATTGGATTAACCATTAAGCATGTGTTTCTAAATATTTGGAATAACTTTTATGGGAGGGGGGAGTTGAACGTTTATTTTTCTATTAAAGGGGGCAGTGGCCCAGAAAAGATTGGAAACCTATGCTCTAGAAGTTAGTTAAAGGACATAAGAAGGACACGTCCTTACGTAAAATATCAAAGGATGTGATTTTTTACGGAAACTGTTCGATAGGCCCATTAGAAGTTCGCCGACCTTGGTGGTCTGGTGCTAGGGGGCTTGTTATTTCACGTCTAATGCCCGTAATGTATTAGCCTAGCTTAATCCCACTTATCGGTAGAAATCCTCTCCCAGAAAGCCGTCGAATTGTCACAAATTGAATAAATAGCCGTGTACTAAGTAAATCTGTCAAGACGCTTCTCTGCATTAAAATCTGAAATAGCAAAGAAAACTGGGGGTGTATTTTTGACAAGAAGATTTTATTTTTTCAAAAACATATCTAACAAAACTCAGATGAGACTGATTTAAGCCCTTGTTTTCTCCATATTCCTTTATGGTTGCGAGCCTGGTGCTGGCAGCAAACTCTTCGTATACCCTGAACGGCAAGAATAACAAACCAGTCAATCATTGACCAGCTGGGTATCAGGACAAGACTCTTAGAGAGTGTTAAAATATTTTGGACACATAGCCCGGAGAGATCAGGACAACCTGAGAAAGCTCATCATCATGGGCAAAGTGGAGGGAAGGCGACCATAAGGACGATCACCGACCCGCTGGCCTACCGGCCACCAGAACCAATCTGCCTCTGGTGACAACGGTAGGAAGAGAAATTAGTCTGCTGAACGCGGTTTCCTCGGAGATTGACGTTTTCATATTAGTGAAGGTACGTTCAGGATACAAATACTATTGACTTTAGAAAGTATCTTATCTTCTTAATGTCGAACCATCTCTAATGCGTTCCTGGTATTATGTTGTATTTTTATAATATTTTATCTGTACTCAATAGATGCCTTAAACATTTTGCTGTTTGTAATGTCTTTTGAGTTAATAAACTGTTTTGATTTGATTTGATTTGATCAAATCAGGGAGCTGACTGGTCTCTCATTAGCTGCAGCCTGGAGACTGACGGGTGACAGGAGCACATGGCGTGCCATGGTCAATGACTTACAAGATGGACTCGACCCTCAATCATGAGAAATACGACTGAGAAGAAAGAAGTATATATATATATACAAGGTGACGCAAAGTTATCACCCTATTGAAAGATACCATAATTTTTGCAAATAGCGGCAAATGTCAGTTCTGCTTTTCATTTGCAAAGTAAACAGATACAGAATATACGTCAATAAGACATAAAACACTTAACTCCTCAAGAACGTGGAAAAATTGTTCGGATTTTTTTATGGAATAATTTGTCGGTGGAATTGGCGCAGCGTGAATTTAGGCGTAGATTACCCGGTCGTCCGACATCAACTGGGGAAACACTACGGCATTTAGCCGCTCGCCTAGAAGGGTATAGAACTACACGAGAAGCTGCCAGGTCTGGCCGGCCCCGGAGCAGCCGTTCTGCTGAGAATATCGCGGCTGTGGCTGAAGATATCTTAGAGAACCCTGAAGTATCAATTAGATGACGTGCCACGCAATTGAGCATCAATCGGCGATTTTTATAGAGAATTTTGGTGAAAGACTTGAAGATGTTCCCTTACAAAGTGCAGACAATGCATCGGCTATTCGCCGTTGACTGCCAAGCGTGTATAACCTATGCTCAAGCTTTCCTGAATCTTGACCACGAGGAAGATAACTTTTTATCGGAAATCATCATGAGCGACGAGGCTCATTTCCATCTCTGTGGATATGTGAATAAGCAGAATTTTCGCTTCTGGGGAACTGAAAATTTGTGTTTAACCCAAGAAGAGACTTTACACCTGCTCAAAGTTACTGCATGTGGTGTTTACGCTGGAGGCGTCATCGGGCCTTATTTTTTCGAAAAAGCAGCGGGCCAAATTAACGGCGAGCGCTACAGAGCTCAACGGATCAATCCTTCCTCAATTGGATGAATTGGGATTGGATAACATGCGGTTCCAACAGAGTGGAACAACGGCGCATACTGTACGAGCCACAACCAATATTCTGAGGGCTGCATTTCCGGGCCGCCTAATCCCTCGTTTTGGTGATTTTCAGTGCCCGACAAGATTGCCCGATTTATCCATTCCAGACTTCTTTTTGTGGGGTTTCTTGAAGTCACGAGTCTATGTCAACAAGCTTCGGACTCTTGAAGTCCTCAAGAGGATATCTGTCAAGAATGCGAGAACCTATCGCCGGAAGTTCTGGAAAGAGTGATGGAAAATGCAAGGGCCCGTATGGTCTTCGGCCAAAACAATGGACTATTTATAAATATATTCTAATCTTGGGGCATTCTCTTATTCTTTAATCATTGTCCACACCCGAGACAAATGGTTTTACTTATGTTGTTTTTGCAATTCTGCGTCCTAGTCCACACACTAGCCACTAGCCGCCCATTAATTTCAACGAAGTTAAGGGTGGTTTTAGAAAACGTCCCAACTCTCAAATTACCACCACCCCCCTATCCACCACTGCTAAGTGTTATGTCTCCTGACGACCAACCCCCACGTTTCAGCTTTCTCCGCTCACCAGTTGACAGTTTTAAATTATTATTTTTAACAGTAAGAACTAATAAATAATATTAAATAATAATAATACATGATGATAAATAAAAAAAATATATAAAAAATAAACTTTCTTTCCTCCTTTTACTCCTTTCTCCTTAAATACTCTGTCTACATTTAATCTCCTAAAAGCTCCCATTCCCAATCAAATGTAAATTAATCATTTATTAATTTCTATATAAATTATGTTTTTTCAAATGCATGTTTTTTTCTAAATTACATTTTTTATATATATTTTTATACTATCATCATGTGTTATTATTATTTAATATTATTTATTAGTTCTTACTATTAACAAAAAATATATTAGTACTTATAACAAATAGCCCAGATTAAGTTTAGTTTTTCTATATTTTTACACCTGAAGATACAGGTATCCTCCGAAACATGCCGAATGTAATATTTTTTTTAATAATTAGTAGATTAAACAAATTTATTTTCAATTTCCTAAGTATATTACTATAAGTTTATAATGTTATATTTTTTTATGTGTCTTTCTCGAAGTAGGGCAGTGTTTTGTGGTGGAAGTCAGATAAAGGCACAACATTTCTATTGTTATTCTTAATCCAAACGTTTGATGAGGGTAAATAAATAAATGACGCAAAATTTACTGTTTCTGTCTGAGGTGACCCAAAGGTAATGTACGTGCCTGGAAATTTTGTTTTTGCCTAAATTCGATATTTTCGCGAAAAGGGTATTACGACTATGGCAAATAATTTATAATACGAAATAATTTATACATATACAACCTCCCTTATATAAATTAATGTAGCAGCATATTATTTTTGGTAAATGAAGAAGATAAGAATAATAATAATTAGGCTTATTTGTATAGCGCCGTTTTCGTGAATAGCTCACCTCGAGGGTACTTTGACAGTGTTTTTAGTCACGAGAGTTGCATGTGACACCAGCAATCAGATAACCGTTATTAACATTTTATGCGATATTTTGAAAAAGTGGGTTTTTAGGTGAGATTTAAAATCTGTCGGATTGTCAATGCATCTGAGACGTGCAGGAAGCATATTCCAGGCGAACGGACTTGCCCGAATTTTGAAAATTGTCCAAGGGTTGCGCTTTGGCTCAAATAATTTGCCTATTGCCGAGGAGTTTGCTGATCGAAGCGTAGATTGCCGCTAGTTAAGGCTATCAGCAACACAAAGTTCAGATATGTAGGCTGTTGCCATTCCGTGAAGCGCTTTAAAAACCGTCCAGCATAGTTATACTGGATTCTTTCAGGACACTTTGAGCCAATGAAGATCTTTTAGATATTGTGAAATTTTATAAGTCATGTTTCCGCATTGAAAGCAGATTAAAGTTTATCTGCTAATATAAGATCTCCAAAGATTAACCATTCTCCAGAAAAAAATACAATAAGAATAATTTTTAGAAGAAGCAGATATGCCAGGATAAAAGTGATGCTGAAACCATTAAAAATAATGACATTCAAAAAAATAATTATATCCAACGTTTTATTCCTCGTGCACAAAATTAATAATGGGCACACCTCCCATTTTTTTGAAAGATCAATATAAACCAGCATGAACATCAGTTTAAAACACGAAAGAAAAATATAATAAGGCTGCCATTCAGGAAAAAAATCGAATCGCAGAAATCCCTTATATACAAGGCTTTCAAGATGTATGAAGATAATTAGGAGGAAGTAAAAGCGAGCAGAACATGCACAAATTTAGAAAAGAATTAAATAAATATGTAGGTAACCAAAATGTAACCTTATACTGATATTTATGTAGATTATTATTTTTAATTGCATATATTTATTATTAGAACATGTGTTTATGTACATGTGTACTATTTCAATTAATAAATAAATAAAATAAATATTATTAGTTAGTTATATTGATCATCTGTTAATTGAAATACGAAGCTTTATTCGAGACGCAAACCAAACGCAGTTACAGATTTCTAGTGAAACTTTTTTTGCGCGTACTGCTAACTTTGAACGTAATTTTGGCTGGCATAAACTTTCAAAAATTATCAATAGATGGCCAAACAATAAAAAAAGTGTAGAAGTTTTCTGTCCAATTTCTTTGTATATTTTTGAAGCCATACGTTGCTATTACTCAGGTGTTATTTATTATAATACAAAGTAACTTTCCACTTCTAGGACTTGGGTTGGTTAAAATGACTCTGACATTATAGGCTTAAAAGTACACTATGTGTCTTTTACCTCACGTTTGTAAATGAATTAAATACACAGAAAAATATTGACAATCTATTAGTAACTTGATATTTCCTACATGCGAACGTTTTTTCAGCGCATTGTTATTATATTGTATTTGCACTGTGAAGAGTTTTTCTCGGAGCAAATACGAGTGGTAGTCAAAGACGGATAAATTAATACAAAGAAAATACATAACTGCCACGTGGCAATGTTTAGTATCTCCAACATACTCCAGAAAAATGGCAAAATATTGATCTTTCAAAGTCGTGTGAGAAATCTTCAAAATAAACATCTGTGATAAACATTTGTAATAAGCAATTTTAATCCTTTTGCAGTCGATAATAAGTGGTACCTAATAATAAATACAAAATGATTTGAATTAATCTTGGTAACCATCACGTCATCTCTCTGAAAGCATAGGCAAAAATAATAGACCGCTTAACTGATCTTTCCTAACAAATTTATCACGCTCCCTCAACATTCGTGCATCGTGTCAAGCACGCACATCGATTTCTCTGACTTCTACCTTTGTGGAAGAGTTGCAAGAGTTATGATTGCCACATCGAATATCCCTGGTTCGATTCTCGGCGATAGTGTAATTGTCACACTGTGTAGAATTCACGTGACAAAAAAATGGCAATAGATTGGCTACCTATCACATGTCATGAGAATTAATAAATAGCTTAAATTAATTGTAAACAGTAATTGGGTTCAAACGAACTGTAAAATAACGTAAATTCTTTTTCCTGTATATCATGTTGTACAAATTCCACAAAGTATTACAAAGGCTAGATTTGGCTACATCAGTCAACAAAACAAATAGTCTCACTATATCTAGGCAACATACAAGATGTAAGCTGACTGTTGATGGTATACCTGGGGAGCAGATAATATGTTTAAGATATTTGAGAGTAGAATGGATGGTGACAGACTTTCAGATACACCCGCTTATGAAATCCCCTTCGGACACCGCCCATTTCGAAGACCGCCTAAGAGATGGAAGGGCAACTGGACCTCATTTCGGGTCGGTACAAAAACACCATTGTGCACTGCCATCTTAGCTTCTTGCATTATTAACCTTTCGTTATTTTGTTTTAACTTTTTTATTCGCACTGCATTCGCTTAATAAAAAATTAACGACATTAAAATTAAAAAGGAACTTAAATATTATATTAAATCATGAAATAACTTAATTAAACTTTTCAATAACCATTGTAAAAAAATATCATTACACTTTATTTCACAGTAAAGCAATTTTCGGATGGTCCTCATCCTTCGTCGGTGTAATTATTCAGTTTACCGCTAACTTTATCTATAAATATCAAGCATATGACTCGATGAATCAAAATTTAATTTATGTCATCTTGTAGGGAATTTCATTAGAAATAGATCGATATCTATAACATACATGGATTATTTGAAAAACATATCATTATTAATTTTTTTCTGGAACCATGCGATTTCTGATATAGAATGACGAGACAGCATATGAACAACTGACACCAAGTATGAACTTGTCTCGCCCCGCCGCGCCGTGGCGCTATAATTTTACGTATGATAAAGGCACCTAGGCAAAATGTATACTACGTTCAAGACAACGAGTACGTATTAATATTTGTCCCTTTTGGTAAAGTGTTAATATTTTCACAGTTCTGATATTATTAAGTTGCGTGCTGCGTTTCCGTCCACAATCAGTTTTATTACGTATGAGAAAAGGCCAAACATATAATTTATAATACGTTCAAAACAGCGAGTAAGTATTTGTCACTTTTGATAAAGTTGTAAATATTAGCAAAACAAATTCTACCTTAACATAAATGAAGGTGAGGGCAGTCTTAAAAAAATTTTTTTTTTGGGATGAAGGAAGTAATTTTTTGCTTTTTTTTTATTACGAAATATTGAGAACACTTCAATGGAGGATAACAATTTTTTTTTATTATATTAGGGTCCATAGGTTTTAAGAAAATCAACTTTAAATTGGCAGTGGAAACTCAATTGACCACATGGCAACGCGACGGTTAACAAGCATTTGCATTCTCTGGGTGTGAACAAGCTGAAATAACTAAATATAATTTTAGCTTTACAACCTAAAAATACATTTTTCAATACGTTCTGTTTTTACTCAACCAAGAATAAATGTCGGTTATATATTACTATGCTTTGGTATCATTTTTATATATGGTACCATTTTTACATCCATTGCGAATAAACAAATTTTTCCAAGACCAGGTAATGATTTTTGAAAAAGAAGAAATCATGACAGTCTGCAACATTTGCGTGAATGGTGAAAATTTGGAACAAGTAGATGATTTCGTGTATTTAGGTAATATGTTTACAAAATATGGGCGAGTGGAGAGGGATATTGAAAGAAGGGTTCAGGCAGGCAACAAAGTAAATGGTGCACTTAAAGTTGTCATCGCAAACAAAAACCTATCCAAAAAAGCTAGAATGGCAGTGCACAATGGTGTTCTTCTATAGACCCTTATGTATGGAAGCGAAGCATAGAACTAGCAAAATAATGATGAAAGTAGAATAAATGCAGTAGAAATGAGATCTCTTAGACGAATGCGTGGATACTCTGTGTATGATAGAGTATCGAATGAAAATATAAGAAGTGAATGCGGTGCGAATGCTGGTGTTATGAATAAAATAA
Organism: Lepidostoma basale; assembly: GCA_022606425.2. Lineage (NCBI taxonomy): Eukaryota > Metazoa > Arthropoda > Insecta > Trichoptera > Lepidostomatidae > Lepidostoma > Lepidostoma basale. The sequence goes on from JAHDVF020000099.1 coordinate 580,452, forward strand.
TGAAAGAATTATTAAGATGGTTTGGACATATGGAGAGAATAAATGAACAAAGAATGGTAAAAAATATATATATTAACGATGTAAATGAAACCAGAAATAGAGGAAGACCTAGGAAAACGTGGCACGATCAAATAAATCAAACATTGAATGTCGGCCACGAGGGGAGTCAGAGAAATCGACGCGCGTGCCTGGCACGATCTATAAATGTTGAGGAATCGAGAGGAATCAGGAAAGAAAAGTGTGGCATTTCTTCCTACTCCTTCGGGAAGATGGTGTGGCTTGGCTCTATCCAACTATCCTTGGCTCTATTCAACGGCATTTCTCTTGGGTATGCTGGGGTATAACTCCCTCGAACTGAGGAGGGAAGGATTAATGGCAACGCATTTTTCCCAGCTGATTCGGGGCTCTATTGAGAACTCCTACTCGTATGTTCTGGAGCAAATATGTATTTTTGTTCCTGATACTACCTGCGACAGCGCCTACATCAATTTGCTCAGGCAGAACCACCCTGCCTTTGGTGATGCCAGTAGGAAGAACAATTGGGAAGTTGAATCTAATCGTCTCGGATTTGGACATTTTCAGTGTCAGTGAGGCAGTGTTCATAAAAAGAATATTACAAATTCTGGAAAGAGTACTGCCTCACTGACGTCGACATAATTTGGGTTCCTTCTGATATGCATATTTTTTTATTTCATGTCGTTGTTTTAATTTCTTTACACCGTTTTGTGTCCAATGAGTCGCCTAAATGTTTTTCGTTTGTTATGTCTCATTTGTGTATTATGCAACTTGATTAAAAGTGCCGAGAAACTAAGAGTGACCTAAAGAGCCATGGAAAGAGCCATGTTAGGAATAAGCCTAAGAGACAGAGTCAGAAACGATACGGTGTGAGAAAAAACAAAGGTCACTGACATCATCCACCGGGTGACGACTCTAAAATAGCAATGGGCAGGTCCCGTAGCCAGAAGCTCAGATGAAAAGTGGATAAGAAGACTGCTGACTTGGAGACCGTGGACGGCGAAGAGAAGTGCAGGGTGACCGCAACTACGGTGGGAGGATGTTCTGAACAGACACGTCGGAATAACCTGGATGCAGTCGGCACAGGACAGAGTGACATGGAAGCGAATGGAGGAGGCCTTTGTCCAGGAGTGGACGGGAATAGGCTAAAGAAGAAGCAGAAGAAGTGCATTATATAATATATAAAATCACAAGTGAACGTTAACCCTAGGTACACAGATTCACTGACTCTTTTAATGGTTTGATTGTCGTCAATACGCAGATGTGGTCCAGGTTCCAGATTCATTGTTATGGATAAATTGAATTATGGATATACATATATTGAAACCTGCTCCAGCTTATCGTTTTAATTTTTAAATATTGATTCCGGATTTATTCGCTTCTCGCTGATGGTCATCTGTTTTGATATTACTAATAGTTGCCATATTTTCTAATTGATTTCAAATAGTTATTTCAGATCTTGTTAAAACTGGTGATAGTTACTCATCAATGTCTCAACAGGTGAAAAGATCAATGCTTCATTCACAACGGCTATTAATTGCGTTACTGTGAACACCTTTCCTTCGAGAAATAACGTTCGCTGCAACCAAATATGGTCCCAATGATTGATGTTAAGAGTACCGAATTACACACTAGGCTTGACTTGTTATGGACTAACATTGTTTAACGAATTATGTACGTAGCTGGGTAGCTTTATGTAAAAAGGATTAATACTTATATATGTTTTAATTGTATCTCAATAGAGACGAAGACGCAAACTGGAAACTGAACATGGATGATCAAGGTGTTTACAGGACTTATGACCTGTCATTGGTTGGGTTAAGCGCACGCTTTTTGTAATTACAACATTCCCCATTCCACCTTTGTTATTGTGATCATGCCTGACAAATTTTTGGAAGATGTATATATACTTCAAAATCCATATTTATCTTCACGTGTCAGTTTCAGTCAGCCATCTATGTAGATTTGGTTGCACTAGTGAATTTTTTCAAGAATTAACCTATACAACCGACCCACTAACGCCATCTATGGAGAATGATTTTCGGCGTTTAGCAAACTACCTTATTAACACAATGCGAAGGCTGTCGCCTAACATATTGTTAGAAGCCGCTAGGAGTATTATTCCATTCTATATGCCAAAGAATTTGACCAGAATATTTGAAGAACAAATATTTGTGAATGTATACTTATACCTGTATACAAATCCTGGATTTACACCAAAGGGTGGTTAATTCAAATTTTAATTGTATATTTATTATAACTAAAATAATCGTATAAAATATCTTAAATTTTCCATAATTAAACATTGTATAATATTTATTTAATTTACAAATAAATGCAGTAGAAATGAGATCTCTTAGACGAATGTGTGGCTACTCTGTGTATGATAGAGTGTCAAATGAAAATATAAGAAGTGAATGCGGTGTGAATGATGGTGTAATGAACAAAATATTCCCAAAATGTTTCCTACAGACGTAAGAGGAATAGCCATTAGGGCTGAACCTCTGTAAACCAGAAGATCCAAGTTCACGTCCAAGTGAATAAAATAATGAAAGGATTATTAAGATGGTTTGGACACATGGAAATAATGAATGAAAAAAGAATGGTAAAAAAAGTATATGTTAACGATGTGTATGGAACTAGAAATAGAGGAAGACCAAGGAAAACGTGGCACGATCAAATTAAACAAATATTGAATGTCGGCCACGTGAGGAGTCAGAGAAATCGACGCCCGTGTATGACACGAATGTTGGGGAAGCGAGAGAAATATGTCAGGAAAGAAAAGTGTGGCAGTCCATTATTTCTGCCTTCTCCTTCGGCGAGACGGCGTGATGGTTAGTTAGTTAGTTAGTTAGTTACAAATTCTCTTTGGCTAGTTTAAATCATTTCAGTTTGGCTAGGTTTACAGCAAAGTGTAACATGTTTGCTGGTTCTTTGGGTGCCGTTTGGGCCTTTAATGATGTAGTTGTTTCGCATTGCTTTTTACTTTTGTATACATCAAGTTATTTGAACCCACTTATCGTATACAACTTTTAAGCTAAATAGAAACGAGTACGGAAAAAAATACATTTTTCTATGTTATTGCTAGTCTTTGGCAGTAATTATTTTAGCCATGTTATAAGTCCGCGATCGTCCACCGCTTCTCTTTCCATTCACACAGCATGTATACATTTTTTTAGCCACTCTTCTCTAGTCAATTTGTTCCACGTGTCCAAACCATCTAAGTGATTATTTTACTTAGAGTGCAATCATCTGCCTTACATTTCTTCCTTATTTCGTCGTTTGGTATTCTATCGTGTATCGTTTTCATGGACATTCTTCTTAGTGATTTCATTTCTACCACATTTATTCTACTATCAGCTTTTCTTTTGCAGTTTTAATCATAAACAATATTTAATTATATATTAAACTATAATTGGATATATTCCTTTTTATTTTAAACCGTGCTTGCTTAATAACATGATGAAATGTAAATATTTTTAAACAAAAGCTTCACTTGACTTAACAAGTTTCTCGAAACATCTATATAACAAGTGTGATTATAGACAATTAGTGTCTATGCCTTTACGGTATATTAAACGTGTATGATGTCAGTTTTCATGCATTTATTCATCATTGCATAGCTATCATTCTTGCATGAATCACGTTTAACATAACATAAATTAAAAGGCATAATTTATATTAAGAAATTTAAAACATAAACTGTCTAACTACCTACATATAGCTATCTCGCCATCTCCGCGTATGGATAGGAAGAAAGAATGGACCGCCACACTGTTCTTTCCTGATATTCTAGTATCGTTCGATTCCTCGTGTGGCCAGCATTTAATATTTGATTGATTTGATTGTGTGTGCCAAGAAATAAACTATGACAATCTCTACCGAAAAAACAAAATGTATGACCTTTTCCAAAACACCCAAAACATGTAACCTAGTTAAAGAAAATCAACCCATAGAACAGGTCAAGACCTTCAAGTATCTAGGCATAGACCTGGTGGGGGGAGCTGATCTGCGGGAAGAAATACAAACCCAAGTAAACAAGGCAGCTGCAATCTCTTGCGCTCTAAAACCCACAATATGGAAAAACAAAGACATGGCCATTAAGAGTAAGATGAGAATCTATCAAGCATGCATAAGACCAATAATAACATATGGCGTCGAAGCAAGGACAGACACAGTAAGGGCCAAACAAGTTTTGAGGACTTCCGAAATGAAGTCACTGAGGACGATAGTAGGCAAGACACTGAGAGATCGCGTGGGGAACACCAGAATAAGAGAGATATGTGAGGTTGAGGATATTATAAGACGGAGCAGACAGCGAAAAAGAAACTGGTACGGGCATGTTCAAAGAATGGACACCCTATATTGCATTGCATAATCAGCCTCATGGGACTCGTCCTCGTGGAAGACCTCCTAAAAGATGGAAGGACAGCTGGAAATCTACCTCACAGGAGGAGCAACACTCTGGAGAACAGACCACATAGGTCTACAACAAGGAAGAAGAAGAAGATTGTGCCACGTTTGCCTCGATCTTCCTATATTTCTTGTACCGTTTACATCGTTGATGTGTACTTTCTTTATGTTTTTTTATCGTAGCTTAAATGTAGTCTGGGTCCCCCTTGGTTGCACAAATATGTATATTTTTTTCTTAATGTAAGTCCCGCATGGACGAGAAACGGGCCAAGAAAGTGCATGAGCGAAGCTGACGAAAAGCGCGGCTGCGCCTTTAATAGCTTCATATACGAGTATAGCGCCATATTAAGGGAAATTACGAGTAATAAAGCCTTGGTTCAGATTTTGAAATTTTGTTTGGTTCATATGGTGCTCCCGTCAATTTGGAGATATTTCGTGTATAAGTGAATTGTTTTGGTCAATTTGATTATTGTCGCTCTTTATGATAGTTATTTGTGACAAAAAATACGTTTTTACTGTTTTGGTGTTAAAATTATATAAGTTTTTTCGTTTATAAAAAGAATTTTGACAGGTGTAAAAATAAATTTTTCATTTGTTCCAATGACAATTTGAATAAATTCTTCAATAATATTTTTAAGTTATTGCTGGTGTTGGATTGTTTTAAGTGCCTTATTACAGTAAATTAAAAAAACAGTGGATAACGTGGAATAAAAATGAAATAAACACAAATGTCCGGATCGTCCAGCTGACGACAAGTGCACCATCTAAAAGAACATTATGTGTTAAATTATTTTTCTTTGTAATTTTATTTTATATCATTGTATTTCAGAAAATTTGTTTTAGATTTATTATGTAGACGTTGAACGATCGAAGTGTGCGCGGGAGATGCCTTTTGGTGGCGATGAGGTTCGCAACCCATCACACCGCGTCTCTCGCGATGGCAAAAAGAGAAGGATGGAGTGCCGCATCGATTAAAGTGTGGTAGTCCATTCTTTCTGCCTACCCTTTCGGGGAGACGGCGTGATGGTTAGTTAGTTAGTTAGTTACGAGTAATAAACGAAGTATGAAAATGTATTAAATGCGGTAGTAATAAGGTCTCTTAGATCATAGACTCCTAAAGGGAGTGGTACCGCCCCCCATTGAGTCCCATAATCTTCAATGGGGGCGGTAATCGATTCAGAGGCAAAAAGTATTATAAATATAACGTGGCAGAGTGGCAAGAGCTATGACTACCCCACCGAAGGTCTAGGGTACAAAACGAGGGCACTATGATATTCACACGTCTTTGGTCTGGTGTAAAATTCACATGACTATAAAAAATTGCGATAGATTAGCTATCTATAATTAATCACGAGAATAAATATAATACATAAAAAAACAAATTATATACTGTAACTAGGTTCAATCAACCTGCTATATACCAAAAATAATAATGAAAATACATTAATTGTTAAAACTTATAACACTGTTATGATATCACAATTTTTAATATACACTTTTTGAGTGTGGCGACAGCTGTTTCGTTAACCGATGTTGATGATGAGCTGATGATTCCAAGATCAGTTGGCGAAATAGCTGTCGTGAGAACTCAAAAATTTAAAAATAAAAATTGTGATATCATAGCGTACTACAAATTTTAAGAGTTAATAATGTTGAAGTGCGAGTATCATAGTGTTTTGGCCAAAACAATGGACTATTTAATAATAAATATAAATTAATAAATAAAATAAAAAGTAAAAAAAAAATGCGTTCCACAAAACAAATACTATTGTATATCCGGGCGGTTGGATAAAAAAGATTGTTTAATGACCCTCGGTTCGGAATTTTTCACTGCAGATGGCGTTTTCATCGCAGTAATCGGCACACAAACACAAACGATAGACTAGCAAGATAATTTCCTCAAGGAATCCGTATGGAAGCGAAGCATGGAACTAGCAAAAGAAGGATGAAAGTAGAAAAAATGCAGTAGAAATGAGATCTCTTAGACTCTGTTTGATAGAGTGTCGAATGAAAATATAAGAAGTGAATGTGGTGCGAATGATGGTGTTATGAACAAAATAATGAAAGGATCATTAAGATGGTTTGAACATATGGAAAAAATGAATAAAGAAAGAATGATAAAATAATTATATGTTAACGATTTAAATGAAACCAGAAATAGAGGAAGACCGAGGAAAACGTGGCACAATAAATAAATCAAATATTGAATGTCGGCCACGTGAAGAGTCAGAGAAATCGACGCGCGTGCATGACACGATGTATGAATGTTGAGGAAGCTTGAGAAAATTTTCAGGAAAGGAAAGTGTGGCAGTCCATTCCTTCTGCCTACCCCTTCGTTAGTTAATTAGTTAACTTTGTCTATGTGAATGTTAATTGATAGAAGTTTTAAAAAATATAGAAAAAAATTATAGGTCAGTTTAAAATGGTTGTTAAGTTAAAACTACCCATTAAAGGTGTATTAAGATATTAAACAATAAATTTATTACGCAAAGTAAATTAAAGTCACAGATTTTCATTAACCCTTATCAAGCCCTTAAAGTATGGTAAGTACCCCGAGCTCTTAATTTATTTGTAGTTCCGCCATTTTAATTGCGTAATCGCTCTAAACCTCAACAGTTTAAAATAGGAAAACTATAATACTTTAACAAAAGAAAGACGTCCAACCCAAAACGACGGTTATGCCGTCTAATTTTAAAACATTGTCTAATTTTAAACACTAATTATAAAAACAAAAATACAACTTTTAAAAACATTGGTGTGGAGTGTTTTGCGAGTATGGCTGCGAGACTTGGTGCCTGGGCAAAAGAGAGCGCAAAAGTGTGGACCTACCGACGAGTTGCCCATGTTTCATGGAGGGACCACATTACAAATGAAGAGGTTCACAGCAGAGTTGAAGAGAGTAGGCACGTGTTAAACACCATAGCGGAGAGGCGCGCAAGATGGATTAGTCATGGTTGCGACACGAATGTTTCCTGCATGATGTGTTGGAGGGAATGGTCGAGGGATCGATTGGCAGAGTACCTAGACCAGATTTGCCGAGATATGGGCTGCACCTCTTATGCGGAGTTGAAGAGAGTTGCCGAGGACCGAGCGGAGTGGAAGAGGAGATACGTCGGCTTGCTGCAGACCAATCATTAGATTGAGACCGGAGAAGAGAAGCCGTCTAATTGAGAGCACTTTTATTTAATTTTTTTTTATAGTTCTCTTATTTTATTTCTTAATACCTAAGTATTTCATCTGTATTTTTATAGATACATTAATATAGTGATCAATGATTGAAGACTGGACAGTACAAAGGGTACAATTTTACAAAACGTCAAAAATGAGTTTTCGATACCAATTGGTATGAAACATAAAGGTCAATAACTTTGCAAAAGTGCCAGTTACTGGCAGTCTATCCCACGACATTTATTTTGGAAATGCTTGGGACCAACTCTCTGCAGCTTCAAAGAGATGGGCATCTCATAACCAATTTCTTTATTTTACATTTGGTTATTTGATCATACAAACGTTTTCCTCTGCCTTCTTCTATTTCTTTATTTTCTATATCTTAATTTTTAAGTAAACTTTTTTGTAAGGATTCACTTGAAATAGATTCATACAATTCACAGAATTTTCGTATTACTAGTGAAGTATTGAAGTTATTCGGGAACATTACTATCTTAATACAAGACAAATAGTCTGCAATTTCTCGTATTAGAATTAGTGAATACGCCTAGAATAACTTGAACAAACAATACATTTGTACAGCCATTTTCAGAGCAAGAAATATTGCACGTGTGATAGAATTTAACGCTGTTAACACGGACAAAATGTATCGATTTTCAAAACATATTTATATCGGAGAATAAACATTTTTAAATACACGTGAAGGTTCGGAAAAATCACTAAAATTAATTTTAACAGCTGTCAAAACTATCTTCATAAGCGAAAAACTTTCGTTTTTTTTTTTGTTATAACTGATGATGCGAACATCGATTGGCGAAACAGCTATCCAGACTAATAATAAAAATGGTGATATCATAACAGTGTTTTAAATTTTAACAGTTAATAATGTTGAAGTATCATAGTGTTTCGGCCAAAACAATGGACTATTTAAAACATACTTACAATTGTGATACAAAAACAAAAATATTTAATTTAACAGTTTAATATATATTTACTTTCAACTAACAACTAATAATATTAATAGTGTCGTGTTTTGATACATTAATTATTATTGTATAAATATATTTGAACAAGTGAGACTTGGAAGTCTACCGCAGACGTTATTGGTAAACTCCAGGTGTTTATAAATAGGTGCCTTCGCTCAATATCCAAAATCTATTGGCCCCAAACAGTGTCAAATGCCGTTCTCTGGACCATAGCAGGCGAAAAGCCAATTAGTGAACAAGTCGCTAGGCGCAAATGGCAGTGGATCGGTCACACTCTGAGACGGAACCCAGCTTGCATCGCTCAGGGCGCACTAGACTGGTCCCCTATGGGGGGAAAGAGAAAGCGAGGCAGACCTAGAGCCACCTGGAGAAGAACCCCGCAGGACGAGGTTAAGGCAGCAGGTCTCACTTGGGACGATGTTAAGCATCAGGCATGCGATAGAGTCGGGTGGAGAAGATTCCTTGAGGCCCTATGCACCACGGAGGTGTGACAGGACAAAAAGAAGAAGAAGAAATATATTTTTTTAAAAGAGCTAAATATATAGAGTTGTTTATCAAATTCCAAAGTTTTTACTGATAATATCGTATACTTTAACAACAATAACAAATCATAATGCCATTTCCCCAGGAAGGAAGGCATAAATAAAATACAAGCACACTACTCTGTCTTGAAAAACCTGTCTACCATCCTCCACATTCATACAGCAAATCATACCGACGTTTCTTCCGACTTCTAATTTGACCGACCTTTCAAATTTAAAAAAAAATTGATCATGTTATTTCTTCTTCAGTCTTCCTCGACTCTGTAGTCCATTCACATCGTTAACGTATACTTTCTTAACTCTTGCAAGTAGTAATTTCATAATTGTGTTTACAATGTTTTCTTTCACTCTATATTCCTTCCTGATATTTGCATTTAAATTTTTGGGATAACACATACATCCTTTTAAGGAAATTCATATTTACCGCATTTTTCTGTTCTCATCATACTTTTGCCAGTTCCATGTTTCGCTACCTCACCTTCCTTTAAAAGGGATGCAACCAAAACTCAACAGTGAAGAAATAAGTATAAAAAATAAATAATTACATATTTGACCATGAGCAGATTCTTATTTCTTATATTTGACAAAGACCTAGAAATATTTTTTGACAGTTATAATTAATTTTTTTCAAATTTTCATAAAGTACACCTTTATACAATATTATCAATATAACTGATAAAGTTATAATATTGGTAAAACCGAATTCCTAATCTGACAAATTATTTTTATTTTCGAAATCCATTTCGAGAGAATCTACGATCCTCAAGCTGTGAGGACCTAATGCAATTTCTTTTATTGGAAAAATAACATATTTTACTATTGAATATTAACAATTGTAAGCAAATGACAAGATAGCTTGGTAGGTATAGCCCTAAAAGGAGCCATATTTCTCTTGTTCGTTTGCCATTGTGGTGAAAGGTTTGGCCGACTTTGTGTCGTTTCCAGAGATTTCTGCCCAACCCTTCGGAGATCTGGCGTGATGGTTAGTTAGTTAGTTAGTTAGACACAAACCGTGGTATCACTTTTCTTGACCCCAATTTTTTTGTTGCATGTCTTATTTTCGAATGTTTACCTGTAGTACAAAAAAAACTTTAAGAAGGACTGATTTAGCGACGTTTTAGAGAATTAAGATAAGGCGCATCAAAGTCCAATAAAAATAATGCTCACCAAAGAAAGTTCTCAAACTTTGAAAGTTTTCTTGCAGAGATCATAAATATGTACCTCGCGGCCAACTTGGGAATGCCTCAATCTTGATTTACAAAGTTAACTATGTTTGAGAAACTTCTTCGTGCTTAATTTGTTCTGATAAAATGCATCAGACTGTAGTTTACACAATACTCTAGCGTCTTATATGCGTTACTTCAGTTACTCTAAAATGTTTATGTATGTTTCTGTACAATTTTATACACCTACAAGATGTAAGCTGACTGTTGGTGATATGCCTGTGGAGTAAGTAATAAGCTTCAGATATTTAGAAGTAGAGATCTGCAGCCAAAATGCCCTTTATATTGAAGTACAAGAACAAGTCCATAAAGCCTCTGCCGTGTCAGGGTGTCTGAAGAAGCTGGCCTGGAAGATCAAGCATACTTTTGTATCAACAGCAAGGTCAGAATTTATAAGACATGCGTGCGACCTATCATGGCGTATGCTGTAGAGACGCGGGCCGACACTGTAAGAACCAAGGGTCTGCTAATAATATCCGAGATGAAGGTCCTAAAATGAATTACTAGAAAAACTCTTCCACATAGTGTTTGTAACGCTGGCAAAAGAAAAACTTACGAAATAAGGAGATATCGTTCGGTGGAGTAGATCCAGAAGAAAATACTGGATGGAACATACAGCCAGAATGGATAGTGAAAGAAGGTAATTTCATAAGCGGCGTACAAAATCCCCTCCGCACACCGCCCACCTGGAAGACCGCCTAAGAGATGGGACAGCTGGACCTCATCATCCAGGAGACATTATCGCTTTGCCACAGATCGTCAGATCTTTTAAAAGAAGAAGAAGACAATATAACATGTTTCGTATTATTTTAGAATATTCTAATATTATTTATCTTCTCCGTATCAATAGCAAACTTGATTCGTAAGGATCCCTAAAAATGACCTTAACTATCTATGTTTAACAATGAAATTATGTTTTGCTTGAATACTCGTACAGTAAAGTCATGATGATCTTATGACGATTGATAACTGTCATTTAAACCGATTCGAGCGCCATCTCTTGGTGACTTACATTACACACAATTAAACACTCACATAAAAAAATAGTTCACACCAATATAGACTTTAACGTTCCTAGCGACGAAAGAACGATGTAATTAAATTATCTTAAAGCTTATCAATAACCTCGACATTCGTGGCCGAGTGGTAAGCGCTATGACTGCCACACCGAAGGTCCCGGGTTCAATCCCCTGCGATGGTAGTGTGATCGTCACACTGTCTGTGGTCTGATGTAGAATTCACGTGACAATAAAATGGAGATAGATTAGCTACTTATCATATGTCATGAGAATCAATATTACAGTTTAAAACTAGTATATAAATTGTATACAGTATTAAAATGAAAGTAAATTGTATGATGTAAATGGAGTACGGAGTCGAGGCAGACCGAGGAAAACATGGCATGACCAAATTAATCAAATTTTAAAGGTTGGTCATGTTAGAAGTCGGAAGAATCGATGTGCGTGTTTGACTCGCTGTATGAATGTGGAGGAAGCTAGAAGGTGTACCAGGATACAGTAGTGTGGTGGTCCATTCTCTCTGCCTACCCCTACGGAGAAACGGCGTGATGTTTTTGTTGTTGTTGTTGTTGTTGTTATATACAGTAATAAGGTTTAACGATCTGTTATATACAACAATAAAAAAAATAAAAAATAAAAGGAATCTTTTTTTTTTCCTTGTATACAACAGGTTGCTTGAACCCAATTACTGTATACACATTATTTTTAGCTATTCAATTGATGATTCACATGACATGTGATAGGTAGCCAATCTATCGCCATTTTATTGTCACGTGAATTCTACACCAGACCAAAGACAGTGTGACAATCACACTGCCATCGCCGGGAATCGAACCCGGGACCTTCGGTATGGAAGTCAGAGCTTTTAACCACTCTGCCAAGAAGGTCGTCATCTTACATACATTGTAAATTAATTTAAATATGGTTCATGGTATTTACAAAATTGTTAAGTGGAAGAGCAAATCAAAGAGTTTTTAAGTATCGTTGCACAAGTTTGCACTCACTATAATAATAAAAATATTTTCCCAACAGCTCATACATTCATATTATTACGTCTTGATTGCATTGCAGACGATCTCTCGCGAGATGAGAAGACGAAATGATGACCCTTTAATTTCCAGGCAGAGTAAAACCCTCTCCTTATACGGGAAGCAGGCGCCGTATAAGGAAAGCAAGTCGGACAACAAAGAAATATTGTATTACGCTAGTAGGAGTTAATATGGACTTATCCAATAATCGTTGAGAGATAACAATTACTTAAATTACGTAGACGCTAGACTCTCGGGATATATTTTTTGTGACGGGTACATACGATCAATGTTTGGCAATACGAAAACGCTCTTAAGAGAGTTGTATCCAAATATTTCAACGCTCATATATTATTAAATAATACTAATTTCATTTTCTTCTACGTTCGCCATACTTTGTGATGATGTTTTATTTGTCTTTTTCTTTTATTTATATACTTTGTATATACAACACTATTAAAATTACATATCAGACATGTTTCGGACAACCAATCCTTCTTCAGTGATACATATTATAAAGATACATATTTAAAATATTATAAAATTGTTTACAAATATGATCAATTTTGACAGATTGATTTGACAGACTGTCAAAATTTATCATATTTATAAACAATTTTATAATATATTAAATATGTATCTTTATAATATGTATCACTCAAGAAGGACTGGTTGTCCGAAACATGTTATATAGTATACAAAGTACGTAAAAAAGAAAAAGACAAATAATACTAATTTCATTTACTTTTTCTCGAACAATGGTGTAATACGAATAAAAATAATTATAATATCTGTTTTCTAGAAGTTTTATTACAGTTTATTGAAATATGATGTTAATTACAAAATGTTATGAATAAGTTATCTCAAGGGCGTTAAAATGGTAGGTATACAATAAGATCACCTCTACCATCATAATCGTTATTCTTCGTCGTGTTAATAATGAAGAAGAACGATTATGATGCATTAATATCAAATAATAATTATGAATCCGTATTTCTAAGGCATTATCAAATGTAATTGATAATGCCTTAGAAAGGGGAAACATGTCATTAAATTTCTAGACAGCAAACGTTTACATTCGTATTTCTTCTATATTCGCCATATCTTTGCGTTGTAGATGCTCAATGTTTCTTTTTTTATAAATACTTAGTATAAAACACTCACTTTATTGAAAAATTACTAATTAAATTCCAAACATGTTTCGGACTAACCATCCCCGTCATCTTTTCAGTGATATTATATAATATAAATATAAATATTTAAATTTAAGTTCCCAAATAAATCATTTTAACATCTGTCAAAACTGACCCTCATTTGTAAAAAAATTGTAATATTTTAAACATTAATATTTTTATAATATCATGTTAACATGTTTGGTATATAATTTTATTTATTTTTTAATAAAGTGGTTTTTAAACTAGCAACATTGTTTCTACAGACTGTCAATTTGACAATTGATAGTTGATTTGTAGTCAGTACCTTTTGCCATTTTACCATGAATAGACTGATGTCATAACAGTACTTGAAAATTGTGCAAATTTATTTTGAAATCATGGTTCGGTTCGCCAAACTTATCGTGCACTACGTCCATTTTACGGTCAACATAATCGTGCATCCGAGCAAGTCATTTGGAAGACCATGGATCGTTTTCGCACCACGTACACTCTAGTGGATAATACGCATTCACAAAGACGACAATTGGATTTCACGATTGCACTTCATTCGAGCTAGTCGTGGCGCTTATATGCCCGAAATCATATTTAAACAATAATGGCATAAAATTATCTATCAAATAAAACCAATCTCATAGAAATTAACATTATTTTAATGTTTTTTTTATTTTCATTTTGAATATGTATTGTATACCTCTAAAAAAAAAACTATAATTTCTTGATTTTTTATACAAATTTTTATTGCTGAATTGAGACTACTCTCTTAAAAATCAGAAATAAGTAGATTGCTACACAAATTATTATTCCTACATAAACTAGCAAACGTAAGGTAAATAATAAAACGTTGTGCTGTACTATTATTAAACGTAATGAACTATATTTCATAGTTGGCTATCTACAAAGCCCATATTTACATAAATGATCCGACATTATCCAAGCGCAATTACAAGACACAGTTATTTTGGATGGAGGAACACTTTCGCGAATCGCGAAACTGCGGATTAGGCATTAGATCGGGCGAAATAAATTGGCGTTTTTTTCACGATGAAAGTTTTCGATTGATTTTTGATAACCGTACCAAATTTTAAATTATACCTCTTGTAGATTTTGCCTTTGAAGTATCCTATCCAGCGGTCGAATGAACTATTTCAACATTAAGAATGACGTACCGATGAAGACATTCAATTCTTATAAGTATTTAGAATGGTTAAAACGATTTTCGACAATTTGAGCATTAATTTTTTTTTTATATACTTGGTATACAATACTTACGTCACTAAAATAAATAAAAATTAAATACCACACATGTTTCAGACACACAAGCCCTTTATCAGAGAAATTATAAAAATATAAATATAATATTTAAAATATTTATTTCTCTTTTTATTTTTACATACTTAAATTAATTACATTAAATATTTATTTCTCTTCTTATACTTTATATACTTTGTATTACATGTGTTTGTAAGATTATGTATCTTTATAATATGTACCACTGAAGAAGGACTGGTTGTCCGAAACATGTCTATATATTATAATATAATTTTTTTAATATAAGTGTTGTATATACAAAGTATACAAAAGAGAAATAAAGCATCATAACAACACAAAGTTTGGCGAAAATAGAAGAAATTAAAAATATTATTTATTGTTTCTTGAACAATGATGTATAACTCCATATTAAATAATTAATACGAATGAAATCGTCAGTTTTCTAGAAGTTTTACACATTTGATAATGCCTTAGAAGGGCGAAACATGTCATTCCCATAAGATATAATAAAACTTCTAGAAAACTGACTTTTTCATTCGTATTAATTATTAAAATTATTATTTAAAGAAATCACAAATGTGGTCAGTTTTGACATATATTAAAATCAAATATTTGTATAATATCACTGATGAAGGGCTAGTGTGTCCGAAACATGTTTAGTATTATTTTTTTTTTTTTTAATAAAGTGAGTGTTGTATACTAAGTACGAGATATAAAAAAGTATATAAAGTATAACTCGTGTATAAAAAAAGAAATATTAAACATCTGAAACACACGGTTATGGCGAATACATAAGAAATTATTATTATTATTATTATTATTATTTTAAATAGTCCATAGTTTTGGCCGACACACTATGATACTTCAACATTATTAAGTGTTAAATAAATAAAAAAAACTGTTTTATGTTTCACTGTTGAATTTTTTTTTCGCGACGGTTGTTTCGTCAACCTATATTGACATCATCAGGTGTTACAATAATATATCAAAATAAAAATACAATTGTGATAGATAAATCAATGTTTTTTTAGTTGAATAGTTAAATTTAACAGTTTATTTATTTCACTATATCTTTTTTTATGCACTTTGTTCATACAACACATACATTAAAAAAAAATTACATAGACATGTTTCGGACAACCAGTCCTTCTTCAGTGATATATATTATAAATTTACATACTTAAAATAATATAAAATTGTTTACATGACAGATGTTGCAAAGATTTATTTTAGAACGTTTATGCTTTTGTTATAATAAATATTATGATACAATTTAAAATTGAAGTTCTTATTGGGGTTCAGGTTATTACTTACAACAAAGGAAATAAATCAATGGACTTGACGATAAATTTATTTGATCAAAGTTATATTTCTATTATTAACATGCAAATTTTCAACGCAATTATCTTTATTAAATCAAGGAGGTGGTTCAATGAGGTGGTTAGCAAATTCACAAAAACTATTATTAGAGAGACATCTTATGTGCTCTTTTATTCTTAATTTAAATGGTTTATTAGTTACTTTTGGTTTAATTAATGGATTTTTATTTATTTTATCACTGTTTTTTTTAAACAGTTCGTGTGCTTTTAAATGTTTTTCTTAACGTTTATTTACGTTCAAACATGACCAAAGCGATAATGAACTTCTTAATAATACGTATACCGGCATATTTGAAATCGCCTTCTTACATTACGAGTCATGCGTGGTAGAAGGAGAGATGTTTTAAATTACTTTTTGCCCAGTATCGATAACATTACTCGGGGCAAGTGGGTACCTACCTGCCTACAATACATTAAATCGATACGAGATCAAAGGTATCGAATCATTGCCTACAAATACTCCGCCAGATTGCCAATCAGTGCACAATAAGCGTGTGATTTTTTTTTGCCGTCGAGTTTTTGAAGCTGGATTATTCCGTATTTGTATGACTGACTAGTTGAATGTGTGATGTTAATTTATTCGTTTCAAATTGTTACAGTGTACAGAAGATTTGCTGAACTATTCATAATAACACACTGGTATCTATAGCTGTTTTCATCCACCAAAATCTAGAACAAATTGTCTTTTGCATTAAAAAACTCAATATTAAGCAAAATTGTTATGAACAAAATAATGAAAGGATCATTTCTTAATGATCCATTGGTTTGGACACGTGGAAAAAATTAATGAAGAAAGAGTGTAAAAAAAAAAGAAAAAAAGTAAATGTTAACAACGTTCATGGAACTAGAAATAGAGGAAAACCGAGGAAAACGTGGTACTTTTTCAGTTTAAACATAGTCTCTATTGAGATACGATTAATCCTTAAAAAATGATTAACACGCAATGGGTAAAATTCAGTATTTGTCTACAAGTATTTGTATACATTCAACAAACACATTGTATAAAATACTGGTACAAGTTAAAAGCATAAAATTGGAGTTTCACTCCAGGCGTTGTCTTGCAGTGTGATAATTGCGTTAGCCTTTCACATTGCATTAAGAAAGATTTCTGCTTAATGCTTACAAATAATCATAATAGATGGCGCTAGTGTAGATTGACCAAAAAATGGGAAGTTATTTAAAATAGTAGCAAATATACAAGTTCCAAAAATTTGTCAGACGTGGTGGTCGTAAGAAGGGCAGAATGGGGAATGTTGTTAACATAAAGTGATCGCTTAACCCAATCTATGACAGGTCCTGTAATCGCCTCGACTACCATATTCTGTTTCCAAAAAAAAATACATCTTCGTCTCTATTGAGATACAATTATCCTTAAAAAATATTCTAATTAACATATTCAGCGCATTAAGGTTAATTATGTAAACAAATTTAATTCTGGGTCAGAGAAATCAACGCTTATTGTTTCTTGAACAATGATGTAAAACTCCACATTAAATAATCAATACGAATGAAAACGTAAGTTTTCTAGAAGTTTTATTATATTTTTTGAGAATGATATGTATTGTATCAAATGTTTGTATATTCATTTGATAATGCCTTAGAAGGGCTAAACGTGTCATTCCCATTAAATGTAATAAATCTTCTAGAAAACTGACGTTTTCATTCGTGTTAATATACTTATTTGTTTTATTCCACTTGTTTTTATGTTTCAAACGGTTTTCAAATCATTCCCTTAAAAATTGATTCAGAAACAAAACATATATATTTCTGATAGTTTTTTTGTAGGCTGGGTCTTTTAACACAGGATATATCAAACTAATGGTAGTTTTATCATTTTTGCTTATCAAGTCTTTTGAAAATGGTTATAAAATCGGAACCACACCCAATCGCTTACGGCTAATGACTCGATATCAGTCAATTTACACTCCATTTCCTTCAATTACTAAACTCTTTTGATTTACTGATGATGGATTGCCTTTCAGAATATTCGGTGACCCGTGCCCCTTCTAAAATGTAACTCGACCTAACCAAAAAAAAAACAGTTTTACTCAAACACCTCAAGTTCTAAATTCACATATATATGCATATTATAAATGTTTAATATTTGAAGTTAAATTATTATTGTTTATTTATTTATATACTTTGTTTACAACATGCACTTGATTAATTTTTTTTTGAATAAATTGAAATTAAAATAAAAAAAACTATACATGTTTCGGACACACAAACCCTATCATCAGGTATATCGCACGCTTAATAGTAAACTGACTGATTATGGTTTAGGTCATAATTGAGTTAACATTAGACAGAGGCTTGTGTTAACGCTATCAATATATTTTTCACAATGTTAACGCTATCTTTTCGTACGTACGATAATCGTTCACAATGTTAACGCTATCCATTCGTACGTGTTTTTCGACTGTTTTTGTTAAAACACCGACTCATGTCAGATCGAGAAAAACTTGCTTTTTTGAGTTAAGCCAGTGTTCTATTAAGCGTGCGATATTATATGAATATTAAAAATTTAAAAATAATTCACGATCTGTCAAAACTTTTTTTAAATATTTTTAATATTTATATAATATCACTGAGGAAGGGCTTGTGTGTCCAAAACGTGTTTGGTATTTAATTTTTATTTTTTAACAAAGTGAGTGTTGTACACTAAGTATATAAAAATAAAAATAAAATTGTAATAAAGTGTGTTGTATAAAAATATATAAAAATACACTTGTGATAGATAAAACAAAGTTTTCTTAAATTTAAGAGTAATTAATCTTAATTTAAGAATGCAACAGAATCTCAAATGCTGATATAAGAAAGGAATGTAGAGCGAAAGGAGGTATTATGAACAAAATTATGAAAGGATCGCTGCGTGAAGAAAGAATTGTTAAAAAAGTATACATTAACGATGTAAATGGAGTACTGAGTCGAGGTAGACCGAGTAAAACATGGCATTACCAAATTAATCAAATTTTAAAGGTTGGTCATGTCAGAAGCCGGAAGAATCGACGTGCGTGTATGACTCGCTGTACGAATGTGGAGGAAGCTAGAGAGCTATGTCAGGATAGAGTAGTGTGGTGGTCCATTCTCTCTGCCTACCCCTGCGGAGAAAGGGCGTGTTGGTTTGTTGTTGTTAAGTATGCAAATTTCATATTGCAAAATAAAACCGTTGATAACTTCAAAAATTTTACGAATAATATCGAAACCAGTCAGCGGCAAAAACGATAATTGGTTGACAAGAAAATTAGAAATATCGAATTGAAGTTTTTATTACTAATACTAGCTGTAAATTTAAATTTTAGCACAATCTAGACGCCGCAATAGTTCTCATT